>OY730188.1:4200000-4624256 GCA_963422495.1 Polyommatus iphigenia
ACTCAAATTATAGAAGGAAAAAAGACAAGAAGAAATTAAAGAACATATACAAGAGTTACTAATTGAATACGAACTTGAAGAGAAGAAAACGGTCATGGTAACTGATTGTGGTTCGAATGTTAAGAGCAGTGTCATTATCGGATAATATGGACTCACATTTTTGCCTTGGTCACGGTCTACATAACCTTGTAGTACAGGATGGTGTAAAAAGTACACCAGAAATAAACAATATCGTTACAAAGTGCAAGAAAATTGTGAAAAGTCTTAGGTACAAACTTCCTGAACTTAAAAAAGATGCAGATGAATAACAGAGACGCTTATTGACTGATATTGATGAAGCTGGAGATGTAGTTGATTAAGACGAAATCATCCCTGTCAATGAAGAATCTGAGGAACCTGATGAAAATACAAATACCTTTTCCGTGACTTCAATAAAAACGGCTACTCCAACTCGATGGCATAGCATACTCGTGATGTTGGAAAGTTTATATAACAAATGCAACCGAAACCCTGTTCACAGACTCCTCGTCAGACTGAACAAATCTGATTTAAAAATTGATGACTCGAGTGGAAACTACTGGGCGATTTAATAAAATTTTTGGAAAATTTTCGGGATGCCGTTTATATTATGAGTGCTTCAAACTCAGTAACAATCAATGTTGCACTGGTTTTTAGGTGCGAAGTGGAACACGCATTGAAACAAACGGGGGATGACGAAGTTCTTGTAATGACCCGCATGAAGAGAAACATGCTGGCGAAATTAAATCACCGCTTTCCTATAGATAAATTGACAATCGCGGCAGCTCTTCTTGATTGCCGTTTCCAAGGAATGTTGGTAATTGACAAATACCTTGAGGAAAAAGGGGAAACGAGAGTTTCCTTTTTGTCTGCATTTGTGACGGAACACGTCAGGGAATCTGATATTTTACAAGAAACAAAAGCGAATGAGCACAGTCAGATAGTTTCTTCCGCTCTAACCACTCAACCGTCCACATCGTCTTCATCAAACTTTATTTTGGTTTTGTCCCAGAAGTATACAACTGGTACTGGTAGTAGTAGCGATGATCCTATAGTGGCCGAATGCTGGAAATATTTTAGTGGATGTGACCCCAAGGATATGCTCGACGGAAACATACTTCGTTATTGGAAGGAAAAGAAGAATAGTTATCCTTGGCTGATTAACGAGCGATAATGAGCGTTCCCGCCACGAGCAAACCAAGCGAGCGAGTGTTTTCAGTTGCAGGATTAACCATTACGGCTAAAAGGTCACGGTTAAGTCCTACTTCAGTCGACAGAATCATATTTATACATGACAACTATGACATGTGCAAAAAACAAGTACAAAAACTAAAATAATTGGCATATTATTTGTACTTGTTATTTATATTTTGCTTGTACTTCCTTATTTTATAATGAGGCATTTTCTTATTTTTTAAATTTGATTGTCAAACAGTTTCCATTTTAGTAACTAGATGGCGTATGGGTAGACAACTATCGGTAATACCAGGGAATACCATCAATAATTGCTACAAAACTGGGCAAAAGAATGTAAAACTTGATACATTTCAATTTGAAAAAGACGCAATAATATTCCAATGAGTAGGATAATAGAGTTATTATAACGATGTTTTAGTTAAAACTCACGGAAGAAATAGCCCTATTTAGCGATATTCACACCAAATGTCACAAGAAATATACATTTTGGTTTTGACAACATCTTACCTGCACTGTGCAAGATAACGGATATATAATGGCTAATATTTTACCAATACTGGACATCAAAAACCCAAATAACACAATTTGGGAAAAAATAATAAAAACCACACCAACAATAAAAAGTTGAAGTTTGAAAGTGACATGCCCGCCAAAAATCTCTTTCAGTTGTCAGCTTTCAGTTTGACAATTTGTGTGTTCCTAAACTGTTACCAGTATACTGGCCTAATAGCTTAGGCCAATGATCGCTTAGGCGTAATAAATATGCTCTTCGTGACTTGACAGTACACTGATATTTTTTGGAAACACAGACCATATGTAGTCAGTGATGCCAACCTGCAGATAATTTCAGATCGGTGGGGAACCAATAGAAAATCTAGAAGTGTCTATAGTCGCGGCGTCTGGTGGAGATTAAAAATAAGAAAACATCCCATTCCTTGTTCTTTTTCTGTTTTTGATTGTCGCCATAAAGCTTTTTTTTATTGATATTTAGATTTTATACAATTGTAATTGTATTGTGTGATCTCAAATAAACGTGCCATTATATAGAAATAAATAAGAAATTTAATGGAGATTGAGGCGTATTTTACTTATTTTCACCATCCACGCCGATTACGCCGCCGCCGCCGGCAAATTAGATGCCAGACGCCGCCGCCGGTCAAATGAGCATCGGCGCACATGTCTACTGTCTACTAGGGCG
Organism: Polyommatus iphigenia; assembly: GCA_963422495.1. Lineage (NCBI taxonomy): Eukaryota > Metazoa > Arthropoda > Insecta > Lepidoptera > Lycaenidae > Polyommatus > Polyommatus iphigenia. Next base: position 4,202,414 of record OY730188.1, read on the forward strand.
AGAATTACAATCGAAAATCTGAGTTGACGCCTAAACGCTCTTAAAGTAGCGGCCACCGACTCGGTATTCATTTACAGCAATAGTGGTGCTTTTTGATTCTTCCTTTCGGTTATCACTTATCAATAAATCCAACGCCGTCACACCAGAATAATCGCATCCAATTATCTCGTTCGTAACCACAATACCAATTCCAATCACCTAAGGAGTCACCACAGTACCAAATCCAATCACTTAAGCAGTCACCACAATACGAAGCCCTGATACCTGGTATGGTACCAGTTACAACAATGCCAAACCCAGTTACCTAATCATTCACCACGATACCAAGCCCTTTAGTTTTGTTGGCTACAAGTCTATAGAACCCAGTCAATCAGAGCCCGCGGTTGCTCATTAAGCGGGTTCTATTGACTTAAATCTATTATTAATATGGCATGCTCTGATTTTGATTAAACACTACGAAATTCTTATAATAAAATATACCAATGATTCCTGCAATCAATAACTAAGTATGAACAGGTCCTTTCTTTAAGCTTTTACTTGATAACCCAATAATAGAGACCTCGGTGTAAACGTGGCATCAACTTCTACCAATCCAAATTTAAAACGCAAAGCAGAAGATATAATAGTTGATCCAGACACCCAGCAGCAAATAGAAGATGCAAAGAGGCCAAAGATTGATCTAAATTCAGATCGAAAGTTCAACTGTTTGAGATCAATCGTAAAAATGTTTAAATATGTCCACGATTTAGCGTTTCATTCCACTAGAACCACTACTACTAAGCCTAAAGAAGTGAGATTTGAGGGTGCTGCGATGGAAGTTGATTCTCATATCCCATCTCTAGATAAATCAGAGACCCTTTACAATATCACAGCAGGAAATCATATCAGCAGCATAATATTCACACTTCACAATACATGTCGACAAGAGGTCAAACAAGCTTCGACTAATATGATAAAGAAGACTTCTGAAACAAGCTTCAAAATCCATTACAGGGGAAATGATTACCCACTGGACAATTCTATCTTAAAAACTGAATGGGTGAAAATTCTAAAAGAATCTAATCTAGAATATAAAGACTTTTCACAGACAGATATAACCAATTGGTATGGAACAATGGACCCATATTTAGATATGTTTGCAGCATATTCCTTAAGAACAAATGAATTTCGTTTAGGCCACAATAATATGCCTATAACTGAGGTGGAAGGTGTACACAAAAGCTTTCCTGTTTCATAATATGGATTATCTGGGGCTCACCATGTATTGTTAGAGGGCACTTCATTCTCGCTTGAGAGAAGGTCATCAATAGTCCAGAGTCTGGGTCCTATGACTACCTGGATATGCATGATAAGAAGCGAAGGAATATACAGGAGAAAATATGCAGCTGCGGTGAAAAGCGCAATGTCCCACATCCCCTGCATCGACGATATCATAGAACTCACCAAGACTACTAAACAAGCTTCAGAGATTTCAACATTAACTATATTAGTTGCAGAAATACTACTAGTTACAACTGCAAGACAAGCAACTAGAATGTTCTATCCGATCACAGTTTTTGCGGCAGTGTGGAACAGCCATCAGAATCCCCGCGAATTCTGTGACTTCTTTAGCTCAACCGGTGCAGGAGGGTGGTACACTTACAAAAGAGCCTGTCAACTTCCACATAAGTTTAGCATATGTGGACAACTCGAAACAGAAAAGGCATCCCAAATAGTATTTCACAGCATATTTGGAACCTATAAAGAGGGTCTATCAATTCTGTCTCAAATCACTGATGCAGGCACTTCACATGGCTATTTGTATTTGCTATTGGCTATTTGTTGTATTTGGCAAAATTATTGACGAATACACAAACAAGCAAATATAGGCAAATACGGCCCCTCCACACATGGACGTCAAAAACTTTTACTTGATTTTCTTTACTTGCCTATTTGACTCCTTTGATGTGCGTCAAAAACCGACAAAGGTACGGATACGTGTATTTGGTATTGGTCATATTTGTCAAATAGGCAAATAAGGCCAATATTTGTCAAACATACCCTCTACACATGGTGATTGTTTGGCGAATACATCAAATACGCAAATACAAATAGCCATGTGAAGTGCCTGCATGATGTTTCACTGTGGTTTAATAGGGAACAACTCGGGTCTTGCTTTAGGCAACAAGGTAGCAATAATAGCGTAACAAAAATAGAGCTTCCCGTCATAAGATATTATTCTAAAATGTCATGTGCAAACCAAACTGGGCTATTGTCAGGGATCTATAATCAAGATCGACCTCCGGTCTTCGGGGGGGAGTGATGTGGAGGTACCCACAATTCGCCTAACATTCCTGCATCGCGCTATCGAAGTTTTCTGAGCGCGCGCCAAACAATCACCATGTGTAGAGACACATGGTGATTGTTTGGCGAATACATCAAATACGCAAATACAAATAGCCATGTGAAGTGCCTGCATGATGTTTCACTGTGGTTTAATAGGGAACAACTCGGGTCTTGCTTTAGGCAACAAGGTAGCAATAATAGCGTAACAAAAATAGAGCTTCCCGTCATAAGATATTATTCTAAAATGTCATGTGCAAACCAAACTGGGCTATTGTCAGGGATCTATAATCAAGATCGACCTCCGGTCTTCGGGGGGGAGTGATGTGGAGGTACCCACAATTCGCCTAACATTCCTGCATCGCGCTATCGAAGTTTTCTGAGCGCGTCGGTATATATACGACAGCTGAAATGTATCACGTGGGCTTCGGCCTGACCGGGCATACCACCTCGCTCGGTCGGAAGATCTTCTTTTGGCCTCCACGCATATATCCCACATTGGTGACCCTCGACCGAACACGCCTCCTTCATCATCATCACTCCCCGCCCCTCCGCACCGCGCCAGCCAGCATCGCAATGTACCGCGGCCTGGGCGACTACGCATCGGCATCAACGGGCTTTCTCACTACACCGACCGGTCAGCAAGCAGAGCACATCTCTCCTGGTCAGCACGTAGCATCGGCCCCGCACGGCAGCTACCCGACTCACTGGATCCCGTGCAGCAGCATACAGTTCCGACTCACTGGGACTCACTGCAACAGTTCCGACCCACTGGGACTTCACTGCAACACTGGCACTAGCGACTCAAGCGGCAAGACTTCAAGGTTCGACCTTCGGTCATGTTTACTGACTATTATCGCCCTCAACGCTCTCTGGAGGGGGGTGATGTAGTTAGTGTACATAGCTGAACTTCTTTTATAAAACCTTTTATTATACTATTTTGTATAATTCTATAATTTATGATTTTTTGACTTGTTTACTTTTTGATACATTTTGTCATTACATTAAAATAATTCAACTCGAACATCGAGTACGTTATTTTCCTAGTTTTCTCCTTTGCACCTTGTAAACAGAAAGTCGGGCAAGCGATCTCCCTCGCAATCCCGCGAGGACCTTGCTCACTTCAACGGTGCCACATTCTACCGCAATTTCGTCCGTGTCCTCATGATCATTATTTCTATAATGGCAACACTTAATTAGTTAAATATTACTATTTTATTACGGGAACACGACAATTGAGAATAGAGCATTCCCCAAGTTTTGTCTTGTATACCATAGACAAGATGACAGAGCTTAAGCGACCAAATTACGAAGTTCGTAAATATTTAGGATATACAGTATACACTGCAACTGCATGTTTATTAAACTAAGTCATACTGCCATACACAAGTTAGACGAGTGTTTTAATTATTTTGCCAATCGTTCGTTGCAGTTTCCTACTATTAAAATGAGTGATTCTAGTTATTCAAGTGACGCGAGTGGTGGAGGGCCTTCAAAAAAAAGTAAGGCTTAACTAAAAAAACCTCGTACAAATAAAAATTTCGAACAGAGTGGCTGAAAAATATGGACTTTTCTTCGTGGTTACGTGAATACCCAAAAGACTAGGGGTCTTTTAAAGCGATGTGTTCCTTTTGTGATACTACAATTCAGGCTGAAATAAGTGTTTTGCAACGTCATAGTGCGGGTAAGAAACACAGAGTATGTCCAATCAACAACCAATTTCAAAAGTGTTCCATACGGGGAAAATAATGGCAGATGAGGAAAAAGCTAAATACGAAGAACTTAAGCTAGCAGCATTTATGGCTGAGCATAAAATTCCACGTGCAAGTATGGACCATTTGTCAGATTTGTTAGCTGATGCATTTCCTGATTCGAATATTGCTTAAATGTGAAAATGAAGCATACAAAATTGCAAGTTGTAATAAACAATGTATGGGAGATTCGGAAAAAATAATTTTTCCGAATCTCCCAAGACATTTTTATCTTTCGTCTATTAGCACAAAGTTTTCGGTGCTAAAAGACGAGAGCACAGACATCAGTTCCATAAAACTATGTGCGTACGATATAACGACCCAAAATTAGACACGACAACTGCAAACCAAAAGCAATAGGTCGCAATTAAATCATTTGAAGATTGTTGCATTCCTCTAAACAACATAGTTGGATTCGGCTCCGACGGTTGCAACTTGCAACACGATGATGGGCTATATATGATAGAATCCCAGTGGAATGCAATCAATCTCACGAAGTGGACCAAAGTTAACGATACGATAGAGTTTTGGTCAGAAGTAAAAGAGTACAAAAATGCTGCTGGCAGTAATCCATTTAAAGAACTGTGTGATTTTGCATTTTCAATGTTGATTTTACCATATTCGAATGCAGGAGGTGTGTTCAGTGTAATGAATGGCGTAAAAACAAAGCTACGAAATAGAATGAAGACAGATATGGTTAATGCCATTCTTAATATACGAGCAGGGCTAAAGCGCAATGGAAAAACTTGTTACACATATGAATTACCAGGTAAAGTAATAAATACAATATACAATTGGAACCACTCAAACCTACCAGCCGTCAACTTCTACTGCAACTGCATCCGGGATGGTTGAGACTAAAAATGATAGTGACGATGATTTAGATTTTAGACAATATAGTATTAGAATATTTTGATGTGACAACGTCTTATAATTCGATGCAGCCGGCTGCACGCACGAAAAAACATGACTCATGCGGCGTTACCTCGCTCTGAGGCGTTTCATTTAGGGCTTGAAGTGCAAGCGAGAGCGCGGAACGAGCGACAAAGAGGCACGTTGTCACGTTCAACTATCGTCAGTAAACCGACTTTACAGACAACCGTTTTTTAATAAAACTTGAGTTAATTAATGTAGTTTTTTTATTTACCTTAATTTTACACCCTGGTATTTTATCCGATTTTACTGACGAGAAAAATCCGAGGTTTAACGGATTTCTAACGGAATTTCGTAATGAAGTCGACGGAATTAAAAAAAAATATTGTTGGCAACACTAACGTAAACAGAGAGGCAAATAAATGCCGCCAAGTGCCAAAACATAAGTGAAGTGTGAACATGAGCCGATATTTCAAATGTAATCATAAACCATTTTTTGTGATGACTTTAACCGCCGATGATCCACTTAGGGTCTTATCACACTGGCGATTAGCGAGCGATTTGAAAGCGACGCGATTGCGCAGCGCAGCGTCGTCGCGGCGTGGCGTGGACGCCATTTTGTACTCGTACACTCGTCTAGGGAATTCCCTTGCGGGTTTCCTCACGATGTTTTCCTTCGCCGTATGAGCGTCCGTATTATGTACTTGAGATCAGAAAATGTCTCATTGGTACACGCCTCCCGGGATCGAACCTGCACCCTCTAGGAGTGCAAACCAAAGGTCTACCCATTGGGCCACGGACGCTCTTCTGCTGGTTACCGCGGAAACAACCATCTTCTATTACCATGTCGCAACAACATCCAAGCCGCGCACAACCTCCACCGCCTCACGTAGAGCAGGATGAGGAGCCATATCGTCAACGCAAACCTCGATCTAACGCCAACAAACAGCGTGATCAACTGTAACGTTGCACGTACATGATTTAATAAATTTCTAAGATAATTTTTTTTATTTAATTATCGCATAACACTTCTATCGCTCACTGTACGTGCATCGCGGGCGGTCGATTACGTAGCCATCCAACGGCCAATCGCCGGCCGGCGCGCGCGTCAGTGTGGCGTTTTGTCCTTTTGGTCTAGTAAAAATGAGACAAAACGTCAACAGAATATATATTACGATTTATTTATAGAAAATAACGGTCGGGGTAGTTTTAATTTCTCAGAAATTTGCGGACTCGCCACGATGGCAACTTATACCGGTAACTCTAGACGCACAATCCGAAATGCGCGACGGAGAGACTGCTCCACGTACGAGCGGCCCTAAAAGGCAGAAGGCTAAGATTTTTGCAAAACGGTCTAAAGGATCGGAAAATACTGCAGCACCGCCATTGCCACCTAGGGATCCGAATAGTACTGGACCACGGCCTACGAGGCTTTCTACTAGTGTTGCCAGGTGTCCCGATTTGCGCGGGACGTCCCGATTTTCAAGGGTCTGGGGACGCGTCCCGATTTATACCTAATCGGGACGCCAAATGTCCCGATAAATCAAAAAGTGAAAAAGAAAATCATTAAATTTTTGAAAGTAGGTAGGTGCGTAGTTTTTAATTTTTTGCTCATCACATCACTATTTCAAATTCAAAATGGCATCAGCTTCACGTCACTTCGCATTGCATGAACGAGAGAGCGTAATGTAATGGATAAGAGTGAGAGAGTTGAGACGTGTGTATGCATTGCGAACGTCACTCAATCAATCGGTCAATTCGATCGGTCGGTCGGTCATTCGGCAATCTGCATTCTTCCATTTCGTTCACGTTTTGGAGTGCTTTTGTGCCTTTTGTGTGTCTTTAGATTAGAATATTATAAAATAGTAAATAAAAAATTTGGACAACGATTAATTACACTGGTCAACACTGGTTTTGCCACACGAACTTTGATAGCTAATTTTGTTTTATCAATCTACCCTCATTATTAAATCACAGTTTTCATATGTCAATTAGCCTCATATTAGTTGTGATACGGTAATACTCATAACTGGTACTACGGCAGTAAATTAACAGAAACGCTTACAAGTAAATCATTATAAAAATATTTGTCGTTGAATTTGAACACCTTTAAGTGATTTATTAACCCTGTGAACATGTCGAGGAAGTGTAATAATGATCCTAACTCGTTTTGTTATGTCTGCGGAGAACTTACATTCAAAAAACAACGACGAAATTTTACGAATCTTGTGTTGGAGTGTTATCACCAATGTTTTGGTTTTTCTGTCGCCCATCAAGACAAATCCTGGGCCCCTCATGTCTGTTGCATAACGTGTGTGAAAAATTTAACTGACTGGAAGAAAGGTGCACGACCTATGCCGTTTGCTGTACCCATGATATGGACTGAACAGCGAGATCACGTTTCAGATTGCTATTTTTGTATCACTGACATAAAAGGTATAAATTACAAGAAAAAAAACACAGTTATTTACCCTAACTTACCTTCGGCTATAAGACCAGTCTCTCATTGTAAAAAATTGCCAGAACTTATACCAGTTGCAGCTACGTCTGTTGAGAACGACAATTCACAACCGTCCACTTCAGGCCGATGTGTTGACGAGGAGGATGACTTTGAGTTTGAAGGAATTGTAAACAAGCCACATTTGATAACTCAAGGAGACCTAAATGATTTGGTTCGGGATTTAAATTTGTCAAAAAAGCAGTCAGAACTATTAGGATCTCGTCTAAAAGAATGGAATTTGCTACATCATAATACAAAAGTTTGCTATTTTCGAAACCGTGATCAACACTTCAGAACGTATTTTTCTCAGGATGGAGATTTGGTGTTTTGCAATAACATAAATGAGATTATGAAAATGTTGGACATAGATTTTGATCTCTCTCAGTGGCGTTTATTCATTGATTCTTCGAAAGCAAGTCTAAAAGCAGTTTTATTGCATAATGGAAATGTACTTCCGTCTGTACCTCTGGCCCATGCTGCAAATATGAAAGAAACCTATGAAAATATGAAACTTTTACTTGAAAAAATAAATTACAGTACATATTCCTTCAAAATTTGCGGTGATCTTAAAGTTGTTGCACTATTACTTGGACTTCAGCTGGGTTATACAAAGTTTTGCTGCTTTTTATGTGAATGGGATAGCCGAGACAGAACTAATCACTATATAAAAAAAACATGGCCTACGCGTGTATCGTTAGTTCCTGGGCAAAAAAACGTAAAGTATTTACCCCTTGTACAGCCAAATAATGTGCTTCTACCACCATTGCATATCAAATTAGGACTAATAAAAAATTTCGTGAAGGCAATGGATCGCAATGGGAGTGGATTTTCGTATCTAAAAGAAAAATTCCCTAAAATAAGTGATGCAAAGATAAAAGAGGGTATTTTTGTTGGCCCTCAAATTAGGGAGTTAATAAAAGATATAAGATTTGAAGAAAAATTAAGCGATTTGGAGAAATCTGCATGGAAGGCTTTTAAAAATGTTGTTGCAAATTTTTTGGGTAACCACAAGAGTGACAGCTACAGAGAGTTGGTTAACGTGCTATTATTGTCATATCAAGCATTGGGTTGCAACATGTCACTAAAGATCCATTTTTTAGACTCGCACCTGGATTTTTTTCCTGACAATTTAGGGGCTGTCAGCGACGAGCACGGTGAGAGGTTCCATCAGGACATTTCTAATATGGAAAAGCGGTACCAGGGCAAATGGAGCCCAAATATGTTAGCAGATTACTGCTGGACAATTAAAAGGGACCAACCAGAAGCTAAATATTCAAGAAAATCTTAGATTATTAAGTCATTTATAAAAAAAATAAACTTTTTATTTACGAGATCTGTGTTTTTTCTTAATATTTTAAATTACTCAATATAATAAAATCCTTGTCTAGCAAATTTTTTTAACTGTTTATTTTTTCTTACAATCACCAATTAAAGTAAAAAATATCAAAAAAGTCCGTGTGGCACGATAAAGTTAAAATTTTGTTGACCAGTGTTATAGGTATATTATATTAGGGAGATTTTTTCCAGCCAGGTAAGAACTACTTAAGTGAACGTTTACGCAACGCAATTATCTCGCATTTTGTTATTCTTATATAATACGCGTTTAGGGATTTTAGGTTATGTTTTCGTTGTTGGTTTGTTTTTGTTGTTGGATTTGTTTTTTGCTTTTGTTTTTTTGACAAATGTGAGTGCGAATGGCGTAAAAAATCTTTAAAATTACTATGTTTTCGTTGTTGGTTTGTTTTTGTTGTTGGAGTTGGTTTCAGCTTTTGTTTTTCTGACATAAATGTGAGTGCGAGTGGCGTAAACATAGTAATTTTAAATATTTTTTACTTGATAAACAAACTCAGTAATCTACGCAGGGGGAAAGAGACAGGTTAAATAAATTTACGCATGGGTGTGTGTGTGTGTGTTTTTTTTTTTTATAATAGGGTTTCACGGCTCTGGCTTCGTGCCCTTCATGTGGTGGTGTTGCCGTGTGGTGGTGTTGCTTGCTGCTACCGCTTTTATTTTATTTTCAGATTTCTTTATAATCGAAACCGAAAGACTCGAAACTGATTCGAAAATGACTTTATAACCGAAAGACTCGGAAACTGATTCGAAAGCAGAAACCGATGCTTCCACTGCGACTTCGAAAAAGAAACAAAGAAGAATGTGTTCTTTTCTTGATGTTTGGATGAAAAGTTACTCGTTCATCAAACCCGCTCCAAATAATAAATTTAGGGCGCTTTGTACACTGTGCCAAAAAGAGTTTAGCATATCTCATGGTGGCAAGAATGATATAGAAAAGCACCAAAAATGTAATGAACACCAAAAAAGAGAAAAAAGTGATAGTTTATCTACGTCGCTGAAATTATTCTTGAAAACAGATCAAATGAGCACTCAAGAAGAAAAAGTGATTGCTGCTGAAGTTACTAAGACGTACCACTCGGTCAAGCATTGTTTATCTTTCAATTCACTGGATTGTGAAACAAAACTTGACCATATTTTGTATGATGATTCTAAAATAGCTGATAAATTGACGCTTGGACGAACTAAGGCCAGTGCCATTGCACACAACGATTTAATACCAGCATCAACTCAAGAAGCCGTTGAAATTTTGCAAAACAACACATTTTGTAGTGTAGCTACTGATGCTTCCAATCACGGTGCTATAAAAATGTTTCCACTGATGGTGAGATTTTACAGCCCAACTTCAAATTTAAAAACATGTGTTCTTGACTTTTATGAAGATGCTAACGAAAGTGCATCAGCCATCCATATGAATTTTGTAACACGACTGAAAGAGTGCAATATTGACTTACTAGTTAGTGTGCAGATAATGCAAATGTAAACTTTGGCTGCTGCAATTCAGTTTTTCAATTATTGCACAATGATAATGAAAACATTTTATCAGTGAGATGTCCGGCACACATCTTACACAATAGTGTAAAGCATGGGCTGAGTAAGATTAATTTTGACTTAGAGAATTTTATTCTAAAGCTTCATAACCATTTTTCGTATTATGCAAAACGAGTTGACTCTCTGACAGATTTTTATGCAATTCACGAAGCTGAATTTGCTCCTGTCCTGCGACATGTGAAGACAAGATGGTTATCACTTTTTCCTGCAGTGGAACGTGCTACTAAATCTTTCGATATCCTGAAAGATTATTTTAGGTCATTGGGAGAAGACGAATGTTCCACTGCGCTGTGGCAATTTTTTTAATTCTGATGAAACAGAACCTTGTTTAGCATTTTACCAAAATGCACTGAAAGTCTGACAGGATGCCGTGATAAGTCTTGAAAACGAAACATTGCTGTGTTTTGAAGGTCACAAAATAATGCTTAAAGTTAGTAAAAAATTGAGGCAGAGAATTGAAGATGAATTTATGGGATTTACGTGCAGTAACTTGATTAAAAAGTTGCCTGCTGATAAAGCGACTAAAATAAAAAAATACTGTTGTGCGTGGTACAAATGTGTTCTTCATTACATTGAAACTAAGTATGACTTCAAGGATAGCAGATTGGACTTATTTAAACCATTTTCTCTCCAAGATGATTCATTTACTTACACGTCAATGGTTAACATTATTGAAAATCTAAAAATTAATACGTTTTTCGACATGGACCAACTTTATGAAGAAGTTTGTAAAATCAAAGAATTAGTGACAGCAGCTGTGCAAAACAAAGACTTAACGCCGCTACAAAAATGGCACAACATTTTTAAAGATAATCAAAATTTAATAAATCTCCTAAAATTATTTTCTTTTATGGCTTCAATTCCAGTGTCAAACGCGACAACAGAAAGGGCGTTTTCCCAAGCCAACTTAATTTGGTCTGAGAGGCGAAACCGTTTGACACTGGAGCATGTGAAAGCAGAAATTCAAATAAAAACTAACTTCAGTATGACTTGTAATGAATTTAATAAATATGCTTTAAAAAAACAAGGCCATTTTAAAGGCGGCAAAGTCCAATGAAAAATATAATTTTAATAAAAAATAATATAAATACTTTAAGTATGTACACTTTAAATACGACTTTATTTTTTAATTTTCACTAGTACAGCAAACAAGACTGACTACTTGTTTTGGGATAAAGACATATTTGATATAGATAATATAAAACTAAACTTGCACTATTAATATAGAATGCAATAAATTAAACCGTAATTTAAAAACACCTTGTTTTTTTGTTTGTCCCGATCTGCAACCCTAAATCCCGATTTTCTTGACCTCATGTACCGACTGAAAACAAATCGGACCTGGCAACACTACTTTCTACCGTTGCTACGAAACCCAGAAATGAACCAATGTTTAGCGACATTGACATGATGGGCTTTCCGGGTGCAGCACCATACCGTCGGACTAACGAATTCGCCATTACAGCCGAAGGTTTCATACCTTTGTGTGAAAAGGAATATGACGTAATGGCGTCAAATCAACCTTACTTTGCGAAAAGCGTATCCAAATCGGCTTGGGTGTACTATTGTGTAATGTGCTTATATGCACGTCTGATTACATTGAAACAAGAGGATGGATCTTCAACATATGATGAGGATTCGTTCGCGGGCCAGGTTCTATCAGGGAACCATAGCTTGCCAATACCGATTGAGTCTTACATTAAGACCCTGGGACATGTCGTTGATAGCTCTTTTATACGCTATAAATTGAGCATGCCAGTTTGGCCAAGTGAAGATGGTAGTTTCGGGAGGGTAGCAGCAGCGACACATTGGAAATACATGTCGATGCCTTGCCCAGTTGTATGCAAGCAGCGTATCCAAGAGGATTTACGCGTTACGGCCACACCAGGAGTTAGAGAATGGAATCTCCCCGCGGCATTAAGGCCAGCGGAAGAGGGAGCAGGCAACCCCACCAGAAATTGATTGGGATGGGCCAGAGCCGCCACTTTGACTACCGATCAGGTTGCGTTCTTAGAGAGCGCTAACGTCATGGAGGACGCTTTTCCAACTAAGTTTCCCCAGTTTCAATACAGCACAGACCTATTTGAAAAGTAGGTATATAGTATCTCTCTTGCACTCAATAAGACTGAGGAGAAGATAAAGATATCGCCTCAGGTTAAGACGAGTACGGAGGGTGCTATAGCATGAGTTTGCTACACTGTTGTTGAGGGTACCATGCAGGATACGTCCACAAACGGGTTTTACACGGAAAGCAGGAATGAGCAAGTCATTGTCAGCGGCAGAGAAGAACTATAGCATTACCGAAAGGGAAACACTTGCTGTACTAATCGCTTTGGAACACTGGAGATGCTATTTGCAGAACGGTAAGCCTTTTACGGTACGGTACTGACCACAGCGTGCTAAAGTGGTTTCTCTCTATAGACAACCCAACAGGCCGCTTAGCTCGCTGGGGTGTTAGATTGTCCGCTTTTAACTTTGAGCTGAAGCATCGCCGCGGTGTTGATAACGTAGTGCCGGATGCACTTAGTAGGGCCGTTCCGGTGAACACTATAAATACGGCAGGGATTTTTGCGACTACATCAGATTCGTGGTACAAAAACATTTATGATTCTTGTCTCTCAAAACCTAAAAATTTTCCCAATTCTTTCATAAAAAATCATACACTTTTTAGATTGACGAAGGACAGAAATAACTCGACCGACTTAACTTCGGAATTTGCGTGGAAGGAGGTAGTACCAAAAGAATTACGTGAGCAGGTAATTTTAGAAAATCACGCCGAGCCAACAGCTGGGCATCTCGGGGTATTTAAAACGTATCGTCGTCTTGCGCTACGTTACTTTTGGCCAAGAATGCACAGGGATATTGTCAGATTTATTGGTTCGTGCACTAAATGTCTTACTTACAAAGCTCAGAACCATCAAATATTAGGAGAAATGGGTCGTCCAAAACAATGCTGCCGCCCTTTTCAAGCCATCTCGGTAGATTTAATGGGTTCTCTGCCCGTAACTAGAAAGCAGAATAGTTACATTTTAGTCGTAACTTGCTGCTTTTCGAAATTTTGTTTAATTTCTCCCTTGCGCTCTGCAACAGCTGCAGCAGTTTGTAAATTTTTAGAAGACTCCGTCTTTCTTTCGCATGGAGTTCCACAAACAATTTTCATGGAATTACGGTACTCAATTTATTAGTGCTGTTACCCAGGAATTATTAAAAAAGTATAGCGTTCTCAACGTTTTTTATACGCCAAAATACACTCCGCAAGTCAACACAGTCGAGCGTTATAATCGTACAATTATTACGTGCCTATCAACTTTCGTGGAGGATGACCATCGGTCCTGGGACACTTTTATTCCCAAGATTCAATTCACTTTTAACAATTCGGTTAATGAGGCAACGGGAAATACCCCTTTATTTTTAGTTTTCGGCAGAGAATTGGTAATTTGCGGAACTCACTACATAGACAACGACATTGGTGATGAGTTAGTTTTTCTTCCACGTGACTGTTATGCGGAAAATCTGGGATGCCTTTCAGATATTTTCGACAATGATCAGGCCAGACTTTGACATGCTCATGCCAAAAACACGTCTCATTATAACTTGCGTCGTAAACCAACTGAATTTAAAGTTGGCGACGTTGTGATGAAGCGTGCGTATGTCTTAAGTGATAAGGACAAACACTTTAGTAAAAAGCTGGCACCAAAATTCATTAAATGTAAAGTGAAGGAGAAAAAATCCCCTGTGTACATTTTAGAGGATATGTCAGGTAAAAATATTGATGCTTGGCATATTAAGGATTTAAAGTTAGTTGGATTAAATAAGTAGAATATTTATGTTTTAGAACTTTCCTTTTATTTCAGTCAGGATTTTATTTCGAGAGAATAAAATCCTTTTTGTGACCCGGGGGGTAATGTAACGTTGCACGTACATGATTTTATAAATTTCTAAGAAAAGTTTTTTTTTTTTATTTAATTATCGCATAACACTTCTATCGCTCACTGTACGAGCACCGCGGGCGGTCGATTACGTAGCCATCCAACGGCCAATCGCCGGCCGGCGCGCGCGCCACTGTCCACGCACATTCACTCTCCGAAATCGTTGGAGCGCGGTCGCGTCATTTTAAACCGTCTCCGTGAAGTCGTTAGCGTTACGTTTTAACTCCTAACAACGAGATTATACTTTTAAATAATCAAAGTTTAAAATAATAACCATAAACTTAATTTGATATTAACAATATATTATATTATAAGTGTCGTCTTGCACCCCGATAGGGGTCCGACCTTTGGATCGAGATTCGAGGCTGAAGAGGTGACTCCTAGCCCCTGAATCCTGGCTGGAAGAGGCTGGCGTCCCGGACACTCCCCAGAGCCATTCCAGTTCATCGCAGGCTGGACTCCCACTTGGCTCCTGTCTTCGCCGGTGCCCTTGCTCCCCGCTGAACCAGGAGAGTAGACGAACTTGCCAAAACCAGATCAGGCACTAAGTACCCCGACCGTTATTTTCTATAAATAAATCGTAATATATATTCTGTTGACGTTTTGTTTCATTTTTACTAGACCAAAAGGACAAAAAGCCACACAACGTCGGCAGGACCACCGCCTGCTCTTTGGCAGAGCAATAGAGCTTAAATTTTGCTCTGAGTTGAAACTTTTGTAAATCGTAAATCGGTCAATAAACGAGTTTGCGCATCGTTGGTTATGACGAGCGAAATACACAATATAATCAACGAGTCTGCGCTTCAGTGAGATTGGTAAGTCACCATTCTTCATGGACCAGTTTTTGACTTTCTGTTGTCATAAGAAACTAATTGGCCCAAGTACAGGTACTCGTTGACGTTGTAAATTCCTTGCTCATCTACCTCTGTAAAATATCTTAACTTCCCTCTATCTTTTTATTGCACCATAATATAAATTCTGTCATCATTAAATTATCTTTCTAGAAATAGAACAAAGGGCTTCATTCATTGATAAACACATCAAATAAGAACCTTTCAATATAGATTATTTGATATCTATTTTTTTAGACGCACACATAGAATTATTCTATCTTAGTTACACAACCCTTACATATGCATTGTATTAGAATTTATTAGATGATAAATAGACCCCAAGCACCCAAACAGGACGTAGTCGTTTATTACTCCGAATTAGGATCGTGGTCTCCTAGTTAAGTTAACTTTGTTAATTTGAGTTTAAGTTAGTAGTAAAGCTATACTGTGGAAAATTAATAAATAGATTTTAAAAAAAGTATTTTAAATAATCCACGTATAACATCTTGGCGCAGTCGGTATTTTCGAATTTTAATAACATTCCTTGCGCCCCATCCGCGTCGCGAAAAATCTCCGATCAAAATCTCAGAGGTCAACTCTACGGGAGCCGCAGCCCAGCCGAGAAGCCATCCGCACGTTGCAGCATACAACGAGGGGCAAATGAAGACGTCGATATTGACACTGTAAGTCTTATACCATATTTCTCGTGTTTTTAGAGTGTGAATCTTCCTTCGCTCTTAAATAATTATCCTTATAATATATTTTAAAAATGTTATTACGATCAAAGACCGTAATTACCAAAATGACCACCGATCCGAAACCAGGCACCCACGACGCTGCCCAACACCTTAAGGGCCTGGACATCAAACTGGACCCATTGATACTTATGAACCAATTATTTGCCCTCATTCCAAAATTTTGTAAGAGCACAAATAATTTAAATATTTTAATCAGAAATTGTTGCCAAGCTCTAACTTGGGCGAGTAATGTACAAATAACCTCCTCGTTTTTTGGAAGTCGGTCAACAACAGAAGTGCTACACCAAGATACGAATATAAACTATACATGCCACAGTGCCACATGGATGTATATAGGAAAAATGTGTACATTAAAGCCATCAATATTTTCAATAAATTACCAGATAATTTTAAATCATTAAATGCAAGTAACTTTAAAAGACAAATTACTAAATGGCTACTAAACAATTGTTTTTACACATTAAACGAATATATGACATTTAAAAAATAATAATGCAATTTACAATGTATAATATAATATTGTAATAAAATTAGTTAAATTTGACAATTATAATAATAATAATTTAATGTACATGTAATAAAATTAATTAAAATCTCTTATGACATACCTAAATAATAACAAAAAAAAACTGACTAAATATTTTCTATGTAATCTAATTATTATTATTGTATACCTTTTCAATTTAATATATGTATATTTCTTCAATTGACAAATTATGTATTTAAAATTCCTTGTAAGATAATGATGTACTTATTAATTTTACATAAATTTAATTTAATTGCACGCCATTGTTATGGCAGAATGTTAGAACTATAAGTAGTTAATTATAAGACCTGTTTATGTACAACATTCTAGCAATAAAGACATTTGAAGTGTAGAAATCTTAGTGAAACATTATTAGAGTCACAAATGGTCAAACAAAAGGGATCCGTTTCAAAGTTTGAAGAATATAATGAAAACTTAAAAAACGAGCTTGTCTCAAATTCGGAAATTGTTAATGACAAATCGGATATTTTATTAAAAGAATACGATAAACTCTAATGAATAATTTTCCAGTTGGTTTAGAGCCACATTTTTATGACGCGATTAGATCTCGTAGACCCTCTACGACGGACGAAGCCTTTAAATTCGCTTTCGAAGAGGAACGTGCTCTTAATTTTTATAATATAAGTAATTATACACGAAAAACTCCTGAAATTTTTCTTAATATTTCTTTAAATTATATTTAAAGAAATATTCAGAAAATTATTATAATAATCGCAAAAACGAATCGACAACTTATCCGTCGCAAAATTTTTCAAATAATTCAAACAACGAAAAATCGCTTAGGACTGATTCTATTAAGCAACCATTGCAAAATGTATACATCGGACATCGAACCTACAAAGCTTACGGCGCGAATATCGCGGAGTGATAGTATGATAAAGCAGCCAGTAAGGTTTTATTAGTAATCGCTACAGTGTATGCGAAACGATAGGTATGTTTTAGGTTGCATTTCGCTTGATGCATTATAGCCTTTAGCGTAGATATTAAAAGTTTTTTATTATATTGAGAATCGAAGTATAGCATTCGATCTCTTGTAGTGTATGATTTCATGTTCTAAATTATATGAAGTAATAAGTAATATGGATGTTCGATATTTTATTATGTTATATATTTTATTGGGCGCGTAACGCTGTAGTAATTTACTTAAATATATTTTATAACTCGAGTTAAGCAAAAAGAAAGAGTTATTGCACAAAATGGTGCCAATGGGGCTAGCACCACTAACTATGAAACAAAAGATGGAAGTTTTTGGCATTGTCATAATCAACATTATGATATTCCTGCTGAGTATTGGTGGATATATTTTGTAAATGAAAAAGTGTAATAAAAGTATAAAAAAGTGCGCCAAGAAGGAAATTTTGTCTGCAGTGTCAGTTCAGTTGCTAAATCCAACCCCCATACCCACCCAAGTTTCCTATGCATGATTAGGTATGTAAAAAATATATACTTTTTTGGCAATAGTATACAATGCTGGACAATGCTAAGTGAAGATTCATCTGAAAGATGTCCTACCAGATGGTCTTCAAGGAACGACGCTTTATTAGCGGTAAAGAAATTTTGTTCTTAATCATAAAAACTAAATTTAATTTCGAAAAAAAAAGATGAACGGGAAGAATGTAAAAATATAATTAACATTTTAGAGAGTATGATTTCTTAGTGCTTGTTACATTTTTTTCTTCACTATTTGAAATCATTAATCCAGTTTCTAAAGCTCTACAGCATCAAAATAATGACTTACAGAAAATAAGTATTTTAAGTAATCTTTTGAATAGACTGTACGAATTAAGAAATCAAAATTCATTCAATAGTTTTAGTTAAAAAAAGTGGAGGGTAACTGTTTTTAAAAACAAAAGGCGAAAGATAACGAAGCGTTTTTTGATGAGTTATCACAAGACGAGAGAATTTCAGACCCGGAATCCTTTTTCAAAGTCTATGTATACTATTGCTGTTTAGATTTATTAATTTGTCAAACTAAAAAAAGATTTCAGTGCCTTTGCGACCTGAGTAGTATGTTTGAAATATTACAACCAGAAAAACTTCTGTCTTCTTCAAACGAAGAGGTATTGAACGCTTCCGGAAAACTCGCGGCTAAATATAGTTAAGACATATCAATAAATCTTTATGACCAATTAAAGGCTCCATGCCTTTTGATGAATTCTGAGATTCAAAAAATTCATTCCATTAAGGAGCTCATTGAATTGTGACAGATAGATAATTATGATGAATAAATATTTCTTTTAATTTTATGTAAACATTTTTTTCCTTTTTTGGGAAATCTTTACCCTTCCTAAGGGCCCCCAAACAAATTTTTATACGGAGCCCCGCCAAGGTACTGTTACATCCCTAGTTAGTCCAATGAGTTTACTTACCATTTCTATATTTTTCCATATTTTTCCGTTTGCGTTGCAGTTTTCGTTTAGTATTCATTCTAGTTCAATTGATCGTCAGTTAGATTCTGGAAGCCGGGCAAGTAAGGTGTGGGAAGTCGTAGAAAAGTAAAGGGTGTCCAGCGGAAATTTTTCAACTTCAAACTGCAATTATGGAAATAATAGCAGGGTGAGGTGAGCGGGGGTACCATTGAAAGCGCTGTATTTGCAGATTTGTTAGTAGCTATGAGTCACTGGACAGGAGCGCACCGCTCGTTCGCGGTTGAGCAATATCTAACGAATGGTGAATCGTTGGTTTGTTGGTTGGTTTTGTACTCATTTTAATATTTGGTTGTGGGTACAAAGATTTAGGGAAGAAGGGACAACGCTCAACAGAACTCCTCCAGGACCATCAACATCAGCAGCAACGCCCGAACGTGTGTCTAAAGTTCGAAATTAAATCATTAGAAATCCACGCAAGTCCATTAGGAAAATTGCAGCTTCCACAGGAATCAAAAAGTCAACAGTGCATGTTATTTTGAAGAAGAAATTAAGACTCCATCCATACAAAATGCAAATTGTTCAGGGTCTCAATAAAAGCGACTATCATTTGCGAGAAACCTTCGCAAGAACAATGCTGGAACGCTTTCGAACACCTACCACGTTGGGAAACATTTTGTTTGGTAACGAAGCACATTTCCATATTGATGGATATGTAAATAAACAGAATATGCGATACTGGTCCCCGAACAACCCAAGAGAACGCCACCAGAAACGTTTACATTGCTTGAAAACCATAGTTTGGTGTGCCATTTCGTCTAGCGGTGTAATTGGGCCCTATTTTTTTAACCAAGGAGAAACAGTTACTGCTCCGGTGTATTGCTGTATGATAGACGAATTTCTGGTACCGCAATTGCAGCTGTATTCAGGTTACAACATTAGGACACAATTTCAGCAAGACTGTGCCACTCCGCATACAGGGTGTCGATGGAAAAGTTAAGAACAATTTTTCCAAATAAACTGATCAGCAAGTACGGAGACATCTCATGGCCGCCCAGGTCACCCGACCTCACGCCCTACGTTTTTTTTTCTATGACAATTCAAGCCCTGCAGGCCAATATTCGCCGTGAAATTCAAAACATTACTCCAGAGCTTTACCGTCGCGTGATTGCAAATGTAAGGGTCCGACTACAGGAGTGCGTACAAAAAATGGCCATCATTTAGATGATATAGTGTTTAAGAAATGAAATCCGCATTAATGTAGTACATTTAGTTTTAATAAAAATAAATAAAATCTATGTAGTTTTTTTATGTGAAATTTCAAAGTTGAAAATTTTCCACTTTTATTACTAACTAGCTGTCCCGGCAAACGTTGTTTTGCCATTTAAAATATTTCTACTTCATCAGTTAATACAAAATCTGACCCCTCTTTGGTCCCCTTAGAGGGGGGGGGGGGGGGGGGGGTGATTTTTATACACCAGATGTTGAGTTGGAAGAAGAAAAATACATCTGCGTACAGTATGCAAATCGGGTCAGTAGTTTTCGTGTTAAAGTAAAAGTCTTATACAAAATCTGACCCCCTCTTTCGTCCCTTTAGAGGGGTGAGGGGAAAAATTTTTGGAAGAAGACAAATATATCTGCGAAAACCGCATTTAAATCGGATCAGTAGTTTTCGTGTGATAGTGGTACAAACATACAGACAGACAGACAGACCCGATTAAGTTCTTAACGGGCGTTAAGTCCCGATTAAAACTTTTTTAATCGGGACTTAACGCCCGATTAAAAAAGTTTTAATTATAATGCAACGCGAAAGTTTAAATTTTTTGAATACACGTGGTCTATTTCTTATCTGTGCCAAATAACATAAAAATTGCTCTAGTAGTTCGTGAGATAAGCCCTTTCAAATAATTTTCCCCCCTTATTTCCACATTTTCCTCTATTTATTCGCTCCTATAAGTCTTAGCATGATAAATTTTGAAAGAATTTTTCAAATCGGACCAGTAGTTTCTGAGATTAGCCCATTCAAATAAGCCCTTTCACATAATTTCCCCCGTTTTCTCCACATTTTCCTCTATTTCTTCGCTGTTATAAGTCTTAACGTGATAAAATATAGCCTATAGCCTTCCTCGAAAAATGGGCTATCTAACACTGAAAGAATTTTTCAAATCGGACCAGAAGTTCCTGAGATTAGCGCGTTTAAATAAGCCCTTTCACATAATTTCCCCCGTTTTTTCCACATTTTCCTCTATTTCTTCGCTCTTATAAGTCTTAGCGTGATAAGATATAGCCTATAGCCTTTCTCGATAAATGGGCTATTTAACACTGAAATAATTTTTCAAATCGGACCAGTAGGTCCTGAGATTAGCGCATTCAAACTATTACTAAATAAGCATTTCATATAATTTTCCCCGTTTTTTTCCACATTTTCCTCTATTTCTTCGCTCCTATTAGTCTTAGCGTGATAAAATATAGCCTATAGCTTTCCTCGATAAATGGGCTATCTAACACTTAAAGAATTTTTCAAATCGGACCAGTAGTTCCTGAGATTAGCGCGTTCAAACAAACTAACAAACTCTTCCGCTTTATAATATTAGTATAGATTAATTTTTGAGTTATTAAATTAGTTGGGATGAACTTTGGTTTTTTTTTAAACTTAACTTCTGCCCCCGATGTCATATTTACGTTAAATTTAACTCTTTCAGAACTGGCGTGCACAATAATTGTATACATAATATAAATTGAAATTTTTTATTTATTTACATTTCCAGAAGAAATAACGCTAATAATGTTCTCGAAGGCGTTACAATTACTAGATGACGCAAATCTTTCTGACTTGTCGTTATCTTCTGATGACGAAGATAATAATGGTGAATCAATTCGTCCAACACCCTTGCCTGTTAGAGTTGGCGCAGATGTCATTCACTCAAATGATAAGGAATTATTTCCACCCTAGGATCAAGTATGCTCTGGATTTGCAACGCAATTATTATTACCGAGTGTGAACGAAATCACAACATACGAAAACTGTAAGGAATGAAAAGGACAGAAACAACATTTTTTCTCTTTGCCAAAATTTCCGTTAGTCACAACTGTCACAATAGACCAGTGCCGATAGGTTTTAAAACAATAAAATATATATTTTAGGATGAAACCCATTAGAAAAGGAGGAAATATTATATAAGCACTTTTTTTTAATCTCTTTATTTAGGGATTTTAGCACACACAGTGGCTATGTCAATCATAGAATTATAATATTGTATTGACATCGTTGCATCTCAAGATGGGATCTTGCCAGTGAATTGACTTAAAAAGTAGTCCTAAATTATTTGACTAGCAGTATTAAGTAAGTCGGTACCAGTCCTAAATATTTCAGATATTCTGACATTTACTGAAGTCATGATTTAATTGGCTGGTACCGACTTCAAAATAGTGAAGATTATAATACCTATGTACAGAAATAGTTGAGATTTTCACGAATTCTGGAAAAGGCACTATTAATTATTTAATACTTTTTTGGTTAATATTCTTTTTGTTTTTACCTTGGAAGTCAGTTTAAATTTTTTTGTTAAGAAATAATAATTCTTTACTATGTCGTCACAATATATCAAATGAATTCCTTTCTTTTTTCAGAATCCTATAATGGGCTTATCTGAAACCGTGGAACTATCGAGTTCAGTAATAACTGAAAAAGGTGAATGTGAAAACCAACACGAAGAAAAGGTACCTTGAACGTATTTTACTAGCAGTTTTTTTCATTACTATGCCGTCATAAATCATAATATATATCAAATAAATTCCCTTTTTTCAGAATCCTACATTGGGCTTATCTGAAACCGTGGAACTACCGAGTTTGGTAAGTTTTGAAGGTTGTAATACACCCAAACTACTAGACTGAAGATACTATGAGGTTTTCTATCATAGTAATTCTACAATTTTTTGTAGTGTTGAGCAACATTTTTTTTATTTGTAGGTTATGGAGACTGCAATTCCAACAGAAATTAATATGGTTTTTGAAGGCCGTAGAGTAATTGATTTTCCGTATTTTTTTCACCAAATTAAGATAATCAATAACCATGATAGAGCAATGGGATGTACTATTGATAATTTACAATTCTTAAGGGAACGTAAGGTGGGCTTGGAATCAACATTTACATTGAAATGCAATATGTGTAATTTAGAGCTCCAACTGTTTAGTTGTAATAGCTCCAATTCTAATATGAGAGTTAATCATGGCGCTGTAACTGGGGCTATGATGATTGGGTGTGGAAGATCGAATTTGAATGAATTATTGGCATCCATAGATTTACCCATATTTACTCAACATTAATATGCTAAATATCACGATGAAGTAGCAAAATGGTGGAAAACTGCTGCGGAAGACACTATGCAAGAGGCTGCAAAAGAAGAAGCTGCTGAAGCTATTGCGTGCGGTGAAGTCAAAGACGGTATTCCTGTTGTCAAACAACATTTTTCTTACAAAATATTACTGTCGTATTTCATGCGAGTATTAAAACTCTAAAGCAGAATAAAATAAATTAGTTAAAGTATGGACAAATCTAGTGAGGTTTACGCAGTCGCGTAAAAAAATAAAAACAGGTGCAATTTTAACTATCGGGACCCTTTTTATTACCATTAGAAAGATTTTTATGGGCCCCAATGTTCGAAAAAAAATTGGCCCACGCCTTTGCGTGGTTAATACTGTATGTATGAGAAACATTGACTCAAATTCCTTGATGACCGCTTTTTTGCCCAAGAAAAATTCTTCTGAAGAGCTAAAAGTAGCGACAATCGAAATTGCGTCGATTTATCATGCAATTAGCCACCATCACAGTTATTTGAGCACCGATTGTGGTATTGAATTAAATGCATCTCTGTATTCCGATTCACCACTATCAAATAAAGTTCACTGCGGCAGAACGAAAGCAGAAGCCATTGTTTTGAATGTCCTAGCCCCAAAATCAATTGAATACAAGACCTAAAAGGTATCAATCTGGAGACGGGGTTCACTTTTCGATTGCTATTGACGCCTCAAATAAAGGATCCCAGAAAATGTATCCAATAGTCATCAGATACTTTGACGAAGAAAAAGGTATTCAAAATAAATTAATGGATTTTATGAGGATTCGAATGAAACTTCTCAAAAATTTTTCAAGAATATTGAATATTTTATGCTCAAACATGAGTTAGACACAACTTTGTTGTCTGCTTTCTCAGCAGATAATGCATCGGTTAATTATGGTGTTCATAATTCCGTGTACCAAAATATTAATGTTAAATATTCTAATACCAAAGTCGTTAAAGCAAATTGTAACTGTCACGTTCCTCATAACGCCGCCAGAAATGCTATGAAATCTTTAACATACGATGGGGAAAACCTGATCATGAAAGTTTATGCGGAATTTTCGAACAGCGCAAAACGCACGAGAGAATTGCAAACATTTTTTGAGCAGTTTGATATTGAATACAGAAAATTTTTACGACATGGGCTAACTAGATGGTTAAGTTTGGGAAGAGCTGTTGACAGGTTGATTTTGTCATGGCCTGCTGTATCCGCGTATTTCAAAAGTCTTGGTGAAGCAGCATGCCATAAGATAATATGGGAATTTGTAAAAGAGTGCGGCGATGACGCTGGAAGTTTGTCTGTAAAGATCACACTACAGGAATGTTATATTTCATTCATCATTACATGAACATGTTGACAGAAGCCATACTATTACTGGAAAAAACACAGTGACAGCTGCTGAGCTGCACCCAATTATGAGAAATATAAAAGACAAGGTTGAAAGCCGACTGCATGATGAGTTTTATGGTGCCAAAATAATGAGAAACATGAAGTTTTTGAGACCTTCTGAACAGGTTCAATTAAAAAAAGATGCCAATGAGGTTTACAGAAGAACTCTTGAATACATACATAAATATTATGATTTTGAGAATTCTGTATCTTCTTATATATAAAAATGGATTTTCAAATGTGTTAGTCGCGCTAAAACTCGAAAACGGCTGAACGGATTGGGCTGATTTTAGTCTTAAAATATTCGTAGAAGTCCAGGGAAGGTTTTAAAGTGACACGAAGTTCACCGGGACAGCTAGTTCAAAATATTTTCCAAATTTAATCTTACAAGTGCAGTAAGTTACGAAAATGCTGTGGAAGCTTGCGAGTCACTAGGTCTGAAAAATGTGAACGAAGATAAACTTTATGATGAGACCCGAAAATTAAACCAAGTTTTTCCTCAGTTCAAACAATCTATTGATTCAACATTATCTGTTGATTTGCAATGGGTTCAGCTATTCAAAGTCACCCCAACCTTCACCGAACTGCCAAAAATAATTGGTAAAATCTTTTCAATCCCCATAAGCAATGCTTTTGTAGAACGCGTCTTCTCTTTAATGGGAAATTTGTGGACAGACGAGCGAAATTGTTTAACAGTGGACATAGTAAAGGCCGAGCTAATTTTAAAGATTAATTACAATATGAATTGTCAAGAATATTTGAAGTTTTTGAAGAAAGCTGAGCAGCTGAGCAAGAAGAAATGCTGAAACAATCTTTGCAGAACAAAAAATATAGTTTTAGGTGTCAAGCTGGTTCAAGTCAGCCTAGCACTAGCTAGGTAGGTAACTTATATTTAAAAAAACATTACCAATAGTAATTCACCATATTTTTGTACTTGCCTTAATTCATTAAATACTTTTTAATGCTTAAAACTCAAAAAAAAAATTTAATGCTTAAAACTCAAACAAGTTAGATTATTTAAGTTAGATTATTTAAATTACCCGAATAATTACATTTAAAAAATGTTGCTTTAATATTTGATGGAATGGCATTAATAGAAAACTTGGCTTATGGTCAAAAATTGGACAAAGTTGTTGGTTATGTAGATTTAGTACCAATTTCGTAAGTAATCCAGAAAAAATTGTGTACTGGTATAGCCACAGCCTACAGTTGCTTGTTCCGCTCTTTTATTATCTAATGCAATGCAATAATAGACAGTGATATTGACTATACATATGTATATTAATAGTTGGTGACAATTATTATCGTCAATGTATAATGGCTAGGCAAAATCCTGATGTTAGAGAGCAAAACATTGAATATTTAGCGGTAAGGGAACATCTACCTCAGTTCTCTTCCAACGGACAATCCGTTACCGTTAACGTCAATAACAATCATATTGATGGGCATATTGATATAGACCAAAGAGTATAGACCGTTGCGATGAAGGGTTCCCAAATTTAAGAAATGGTTTAGAATGTTTGTTTAGGGATTACCGTTGTGGAATAGTTACAAGTAATTTTGTTACAGTGGCCGTAGCAAGCCAAACCGTTTCCGATAATACACATTACTGGCTATTTGATTCACACGCAAGAGGGCCAAAGGGTTATGTAGCCCTAGCAAGGGGTACTGCATGTTGTATGCGGTTTAATTAAAGCCTGACCAAAAAAATAGAAAACCTGCCCTGAGGGCGCTAAATGAACTATGAATATGGCAACATCTAGTACAGTGATACACTTGCGAATTGGCTAGTGTACAATTTTTAGCTAGTGTTTAATATAGACTAATTTTAATATAGACTATACAAAACCATAGCATTTACAACTTTGTCCGGGATTGAAGCTCCGAGATGTACTCTTTCATCCATCTTGACCAAAAATGCTGCCTCATCTGCTCCACTCGTTGATAGCGAGTAAGCCGTAGAGTATTAGCTTCCATTAAGTTTTCACACGCTGGTGAAGTTAGGGTGCGTCCGAAAAGAAAATGAGCTGGACTCAGAGGCAAAAAATCATTAGAATCAGTTGACATAGGCGAAAGAGGGCGAGGAGATTCGCATTTCAGACTACTCGACGAAGGTGGTGTTTGCATGAGCGAACTCCAGCCTCCCAAAGACCCCCAAAATGAGCAGCATAAGGTACGATAAAGCGAAATTTAATTTGTTCGTTAGAAGCATAATCTTTAATATCTGAACTACATTTAGACAAAAACTTGGCGAAATCGTTCATAAGACCTACAAAGTTACGCCCGTTATCGGAAAATATCTCGTATGGTTTTCCACGGCGAGAAATAAAGCGTTTTAAAGCTAATAAATAGGCATCCGATGTAAGATCAGTTACAAGCTCTAGGTGTATGGCCCGCGTAACAAAACATACAAATAAGACAAATATAGCATTTAACTTTACGAGCTCCTCTGCCTTTATGGTTTAACATGAAAATTGGCCCAGCGTAATCAACTCCACTTTTGTAAAATGGATAAGTAGGACTTATGCGCTCAGTGGGTAAATTTCCCATCTGAGGAGTGAGAGTCTTCCCTCTGAGGCGTTTACAAATAATACATTCGTGCACTACCTTTCGAGCTAAATTTCTACCTCCTATCGGCCACCAAGTTTCACGTATGTTAAACAATAGCGCTTGAGGACCTGCGTGTAACAATTTAACATGTTCATAGCGAAATAACAATTTAGTGAAACTATGATTACTACCTAACAAAATAGGATGTTTTTTTGGTATACGAAAAAGAATTAGAATTAGTTAGTCGGCCTCCAACGCGCAATATTTTATCCTTATCCATGAAAACATTTAGTTTTGATAAATAGTGATTATCTTTTACCTTATTTTCCTTTAGATATAAATTATACTCGACTGGAAAAGATTCTAATTGTGACATTTTAGCTAATAAATTTTGAGATTCTATGATTTCATTAGTACTTAAAATACCCGTACATTTATTATTTTTATTACAAACATTATGCAAAAATCGTAACATATAAGCTATAGCGCGTACCATGCGTAGAAAATTTGAAAACCTTTCAAAATTAATAAATATTGTATTTGTAGCGACAAACGACAGATGACAACCACGTTTCGTCTCCGGCAACAACTCTGGTGAAAAATGAGGAGGATGAGATATATTAGTGCTAATGAAGTGTTTATCGTGTAGAAACTCAGGCCCTGACCAATATAATCTAGATTTAGCGAGTTCATCGACTGTCACGCCACGTGACACTAAATCTGCCGGGTTGTGTTTCCCGCTAACGTGATGCCACGGCAAGACTCCCGAGACCTCATGTATTTCAGCTACTCTATTTTGGACAAATGTTTGTAACAGATTAGGAGACATGCGCAACCATCCTAATACTATTATTGAGTCTGTCCAGAAAACAACACAATCGAATTTACGATGAATCGATGAAATTACCTTATCATATAATCTAGCTCCTAACAATGCACCACACAATTCTAAGCGCGGTATGCTTACCGGTTTAAGAGGTGCAACCTTACCCTTAGCGCATAATAAACGCACAGAAATATTGGAATTATCGCTTATAGTGCGAACATAAATACAAGCACCGTACAGTATTCCCAAATTAATAATGCGCATGCAGATCTCCGCTAGTGGTCGTATTCCCGGAAACACCCGAATCATTGAATCGTAAGAGCCCTAAACGACGCACTTGCATTTTCCACTTTGTTCGAAAGGAATAGGAGTCAATATCATGTGTATACAATCGAAAACAATTCGAGCGGTCGGCGGCGGTCGCCGGTCAGTTATAGGTCCGTCAGTCGTCTTTATATATTGGTGGTGACTGCACGTGTTCTTTCTGTGTGGAATTATATAGAGCTGCTACAACACACCCTTCTTGGTTTTGTTTTTAAAGGTAAACTTAATTTCAACTTTAATTATTTTATTCAAATTAATAATAATAAACAAAAAAATAAACACATGCATAAATAAACAAATAGATATAGGAATAAATAATATTATAAAGTATATTAGTACATAATGCAATAATAGAACAGATAAATAAAAATTATATTTTCTTAACATATAATATTTTCTTTCAGGCGAATTCTTCCAGAATGGATAAATTTAAACGTGGAAAGCCGCTTAAGTCACAAGGCCGACAAATGGTATTTAATGTATACCTTTATTTCTTAAATGAAGCTAATGTTTTCAAAAGAGACCATGATGATTATTTTAAAAAAGTTCAGGACCGTGTTACAAAAGCTACAGGAATTTCACGACGAACTTTAAGTAATATCTTAAAAGAAAAAAAACCAGAATCAATCAATGAAATTTTCCACACCGAAAAAAGGAAAACCTAAAAGTAGATCTCGGCTAGGGCTTGATGATTTCGACTACTGTGTGATTCGTAATATGATATACAATTTTCAGTTGACGCTCAAAGAACTTCCAACTATAAATAATTTGAGAAAAAAGTTGATAGAAGCAATTAATTTCAAAGGCTGTGCAGAGTCTTTAAGGCTGATCTTGAAAGATATGGGGTTTAGGTTTCTGAAAACTGAAAATAACAGACGGTTACTTATGGAAAAGCATGATATACGTTTAAAAAGGATCAAATATCTCAGAGAAATACAACAGATGAGGAATTCTGGTAGAAACATAGTGTTTATGGACGAGTCATACGTGCATACATCACATACTAAGGGTAAAACTTGGCAAGATAGCAGCAAAAAAGGTATCAAACAACCCATTTCCAAAGGAGAGCGAATAATTATTGTACACGCAGGCAATGAAAAAGGCTTCGTCCCAGGGGCTCTAATGTTACATAAATGTGTCGACACAGAAGGTGACTATCATAAAGAAATAAACGCAGAGCGTTATCAAACTTGGCTACGCAATCAATTGATTCCCAACTTGCCTCCTAATAGTGTGCTGATAATTGACAACGCCCCATATCATAATAAGCTGTCTGTGAAACCACCAAACTCAAACACAACTAAACCACAAATGATAGCTTGGTTACAACAACACAACATTCCGCATGACCCAAAGAAACTGAAACCCGATCTGTATGAAATTATAAAAAGACATAAAGAAAAATACACAGAATTTGCCATTGACCGTATAATGGAGGAACATGGGCATAAAATTGTACGATTGCCACCATATCATCCCGATTTTAACCCCATTGAAAATATTTGGTCCCAAATAAAGCAACACGTAGCCAAAAAAAATATTGCAATGACTGTCACGTCAGTTAAAGATGGTATATTAGAAAAAATCAATAATATAGGACTAGAAGAATGGAAAAAAGTTTGTGATCATGCTGTTAAATGCGAAGATGAATATAGAAAATTTGAGCCAAGAATCGATGGTTTTTCCGATGAAATGATTATTTACACAGGTGATAGCAGTGGGGAAAGTGTAAATGAACAAGAGAATAGTGAAAGTTCTGATGAATCTACGATGTCAGGAATAGAGATCCTCCCTGATTCTGATTATTTTTTTTCTAATTGTAATATTATTCTAGAATGATCAGTGCTGTAAATACTTTTGAATTGAGACTTTAATGATTAGATTTCTAAGATTTTAATGTAAACCTGTGTTTGAAAACTTGTGTTATTTAAACCTTCTTTTCTTCCATCACTACACCAGCTTCGGTAAGACACTTCAAAAGTACTATAACATCTTCGAAGTGAATCAATCCAACAAATATTGTAGCTTAATCGCAATCGTGTGGTTTTCCTCACTATTTACTTACATGGAATTATCGAATCAAATTTCGTTACTGATAAATCAATATTTATCTCTTTTAGAACAAAACACATAATTCTACTAAATTATGCATGAATGCACTTAACCACTCTATATATATATCGTCTTCCGACGCTCGGGACATACGACCGTTGCCGAACAGTGACGAAGATTTCTATGCGCATTATTACTTTGGGAGTACTGTACGCTAATTGTGAAGCGTCCGTAAATATGTATAGTTCAATACTCGTATAATTTGAACTATCACCTAGTACACAGCGCGACACTCTTATATTATTAAGAACGCTTAGGGACGACAAAAACCTATTCCATACCGCAATGACATCATTTGGAACTGGATCGTTCCAATCAATTTTTAACAGCCATAGACGCTGCAAAATAATTTTAGCCTGCATGATACATGGACTAATTAATCCAAGAGGATCAAATATTTGTGAAATGTGTGACAAAATAAATTGCTTAGTTATAACTTGCGAATTACTTTCAAAATCATAAAGCGTATTGAAATAAAATTCATCTGACATATTTAGCCAGCCTATGCCTAAAGTTTTAGAACTACTGTTATAATTCAAACATAAATGCTCAAGCGAATCATGAGATGAGATTAAATCATTGTGCATAAAATTGAATGTCCACTTTCGAAGTGGGAAACATCCTGACTGTAATGTTTGAGCGATTTCATTGCATAAATACAATAACCTAGACTTATCGTCATCTCCTATTACTAAGTCGTCCACAAAGAAATCCTCCTTGATAATTCGCTGAACGTCAAGATCATTAGATTCGATGCCTAGCTGCTTTATACAGCGTACACTAAGAAAGGGAGCAGATGCGGTACCGTAAGTGACAGTATTTAGGCGATATATCCCTAGAGGCTCCGACGGACTGTCTCGCCAGAGAATCAACTGCAGGACTTGCCTATACATCTTCGCAACGTCGGCGCATGCCACGAAGCGATGCTGCCTGAAACGTAGAAGAATGGCAAATAAATCACCTTGTATAGGTGGGCCTACACGCTGTATGTCATTGAGAGACAGACCAGAACTAGAAGCTGTGCTAGCGTCAAATACCACGCGTAGCTTTGTGATCAAACTAGACTCACGAAGAACTCCATGGTGGGGCATAAAATAATGAGGTTTGTCATAAGAGGAAATCTTGGTCATATGACCCAAATTCTCATATTCATAAATAAAATCGGAATACATTTGCTTGTATGTATCCGAGCGTTGTAATCGCCTTTCTAGTGCGAGAAAACGTCGTTCTGCCTGAGGAAACGTGTCTCCCAAAAGCTCAGATGACTGTTTAAAAGGAATAGAAACACAAAACCTACCATCACTGTTTCGCGTAGTTGTAGTGAGGAAGTGATTTTCGCATATCTGATCCTCATCAGTTTGCGCATCCTGACGCTTGGGTAGCTCCTCAAGTTCCCAAAATTGTCGTAGTAGCACATCCATCGTTTGTGTATAATTACACTAGATATGACCAGCATTATCATTTAGTGATTTATGATATATTGCACCGGATATTATCCAGCTGAATAATGTATTATGCAAATAAGGTCCATTAGGCAGCCTTATTTTTCCGTGAGTGAGTAGATCCCAGAACATCTCTGCGCCAAGCAAAATATCTATATCTTGTGACTCCAGAAAGTTGGGATCCGCCAGCTCAATATTCTCTGGAATACAGAAATTTTTATGTGTGAGGTTATATACCGACAATTTAGATGTAATTTGAGGTAAAACAAAACATTTTATCTTTGTAGTGTAATTACTAATGCGAGATTTAATTATTAATTCACAGAGTTGGCTAGCTTGGGTAATTGAATTACCTACTCCTCTTATTTCATGAGTGGACTGTATTAATTGCGCGCCTAGTAAAGTCACAAAAAGATTTTTTGATAAAACAACGCTGACTACCACTATCGAATAAGGCACGAGCAAAATGATATTTATTATTCTTATCCGCTACCTCAATAAGCGCAGTCGATAATAAAACAGGTTGTAGTAACGAATGAGGCTTATTATTTTTCTCAAAAGATAAAGTTTGCGCATGTGCATGACTTACGGATGAGTGTTCTGCAGTTTGAGCGGGCACGGAGGGCGTGTCCAGCTCCGCAGAAGTTGAAGCTTCAATATGCGATACCGAGTTCACTGAACTAGAATGGGAATGAATTAATGTATTATGTTTTTGATCACACCTTTTGCAGGTACCAAATCTACATTGGTTTACTGTGTGTCCTGAACGCAAACAATTTGAACACAACTTATTATCATGTATGACCTTTAATTTAGTGTTATAATTAGCTTCTATGAATTTAGTGCAAGAATAGAGTGGATGATTTAATTTGCACATCAAACACTGCTTATAATTATTAACCTTAGTATTTTGCCGATCATTCACTTTATTAGAAGAAAAGTTGCAATGTGATCTATTATGAAAGTTACTAAAATTGTTTGGTTTTTTATTATCATTTGATGTATTCTTAGTGACTGACGCTTGCAATGTTTCTAACATATCAGCTCGACTCTTTAAGAAATCTAATAAACAATTAGGAGTTAATTTTAAATCTGTTTTATTTGTAAACAAATTACCTTTGTGCTGTTCCCATTCACGCTCGGTTATTTTATCGAGTTTTGAAACAACTATAAATATTACAAGAGTATCCCAGGATCCCGTGGGCTCGCCCAATGTTTTCAAAGCTCGTAAGTTCCTTAATGTGCTGTCAATTAAATTCCTAATTAATAAATGAGACTCCTTCGTTATTGGTTGCATATTAAATATAGATTTGATGTGATTTTGAATTAATAATCTATTATTGTTATATCTGCTTTGTAAAAGCTCCCATGCAACAATGTAACTATCGGAGGTTAGTTCTAATGAGTTTATAACTAATAATGCACTTCTCTTTAATGAAGATCTGAGATAATGGAATTTTTGAATGTTGCTAAGCTCTGATGAATTATGAACTAATGAAACAAAAGCATCTCGAAACTCGAGCCAACTTTCATACATACCATCGAACTCGGGCAAAGTGATTGTAGGTAATCTTATAGTTTGTAATGGATTATTATGTTGGCCTTGACACTGAGAGCTTGTAGCAGGTATCCTAGCATCTAATAAAGATTCAGCACGAGCCTGTGCACTGTAATAATTGTCCTCGAATTGTTCACGCTGCAATAATTGTTCTTCGAGACAAGAATCAGGCACGATTTCCTCAATTTTGCTCTGCACAGAATTAAATTCGTTAAAAAGTGCAACTGCGCCTTGGATGCGCAACTTAATATCTATATGCAAATTAGTAGGTGGTTCAGAAATGCAAGTAGTTAAATAGTTGGCGAACTTTGTAAGTCTCGCCTTCAAAACGCCACGTTTTTTGATTAATTCGCGAAGTAATATTTCGGTTTTTTCGCTTTCTATACACCTGTAAGGAGATTTATCTCGTTTATTCGCACCCTCTACGCTCATAGTGGAAATCAAAGAAAGAACCAGAGTACTCACGCGAATGCAAATACGTATCTGTATAATACCAGTCTATGCTTGCGCCGGCACACAACTGATGATCCTCTATAGTATCCTTGATTCCTTTGAATCCTCTCTCGCGTAACTTGAGTATATCCTTGAGATTATTCTGCAAACGCGCCTTCCTGAAGAATGGGGAAGCCACACCGGTCTCCAAAGTTCGCTGGTTTTGTTTTGTGAAAGTCGCAGGAATCCGTCGAAGAAGGTCCAAAATATGTTAAGAACTTTGTCGTCCTAACATGGATTTGCAAATTAAAAACCTTTTGTGACTTAATAACTTGTATTGAAAAATGATAACAATCGATATTTATCAAACTTGCTTGTGCGCTTGAAATTCTTAACAAGAGTCATGGACGGAGTGACAGCTGACAGGTGACAGCTGTCAAAGGGACGGGAAAGGATAATGAACAATTATTATCTGTGGCGTTCTGTGTTCGTGTACCTCGGATCCATCACATAAAACGCCGGAACAAGTAGAAATGTAGTCGGGGAAAATTGTGCTAAGCAGAAATGTACAGTCGGGGAAATGAGTTGTTTAGCAGAAATGTACAGTCGGGGAAAATTGTGCTAAGCAGAAATGTAGTCGAGGAAATGAGTTGTTTAGCAGAAATGTACAGTCGGGGAAAATTGTGCTAAGCAGAAATGTACAGTCGGGGAAATAAGTTGTTTAGCAGAAATGTACAGTCGGGGAAATGAGTTGTTTAGCAGAAATGTACAGCCGGGGAAATGAGTTGTTTAGCAGAAATGTACAGTCAGGGAAAATTGTGCAAAGCAGAAATGTACAGTTGGGGAAATGAGTTGTTTAGCAGGAATGTACAGTCGGGGAAAATTGTGCTAAGCAGAAATGTACAGTCGGGGAAATAAGTTGTTTAGCAGAAATGTACAGTCGGGGAAATGAGTTGTTTAGCAGAAATGTACAGCCGGGGAAATGAGTTGTTTAGCAGAAATGTACAGTCGGGGAAAATTGTGCTAAGCAGAAATGTACAGTCGGGGAAAATTGTGCTAGGCAGAAATGTACAGTCGGGGAAATGAGGTCCTCTCATCTGCGGAAGCGCAGATCTGCGTAAACACCTCCAACTGCGGGAGTGCAGATCTGCGCGGACGATACATGGGTCATGTTTTCGCTAAAATAAATCT
This sequence comes from Polyommatus iphigenia, assembly GCA_963422495.1. Taxonomy (NCBI): domain Eukaryota; kingdom Metazoa; phylum Arthropoda; class Insecta; order Lepidoptera; family Lycaenidae; genus Polyommatus; species Polyommatus iphigenia. Next base: position 4,237,360 of record OY730188.1, read on the forward strand.
TATCACAAAGTTTTACTGTGTTTTATTGCTTGCAGTGTATTCCCAGTAAAATAATCTACCACAGACAATATTTAAGACTGTTTAGCTTGAAATGAAAAAAATAATTCCGTTGTTTGGTTTTTGTCTTGAAGTTTATTAGGTAAAAAGTTTAATGACGAGTTTTATTCCGAAAAGTTTATTTAAACACAATACGATTTATGTGTGTGTGGGTATGCCTAGTTTTTAAGTTTTAATTCAAGGCATGGATTTGTCCTTTTTCGCGCATTAACTAACTTTTGTATAGGTTTGCGGAAAGCTTGATATATACAGCGCTTTTTTTTTTGCTTTCATGAAGTTGAGGAGATGGCTGAACCTGGATCATCCAGTGCGTTAGTAAACTACTCTGATTCTACATATTGCTCTTCTACCGAACAGAACTCTGAGGAGGAAAAGGATTTTAGTGGTTATGACTCTGACCAATCTTGGCAACTTCCTACCAAAAAAAAAGAGGAAAAGGGCAGTTTTTACTACTATGGACGACTACACTCGACCGTCTATGCCTACAATGCCAATTCCTACGATAACCAGTAATAGTTTTGAGTCGAGCAAAGATTCTGATAGCACAGAAGAGGACTCAAGTGTCGTTGGTAAAAAAGGTTTGCGAAAGAAACGGCCACTACCGAAAAAACTGAAAGAAAAGTCTGAGAGGTGGTCTGGGAAAGGCAGATGCGTTAAGCCAAATCCCTGCTTGGGTAAAAATGCGGCAATGAATGCGCTAATAAGTTTACTGAAATCGAACGTAATTGCGTTCACGAACTTTATTGGGGACTTGGATTTTTACAGAGACAAAGAGATTTTATTTTATCTTGCATCAAGGAATGTGAAATCGGCCGAAATAGAGCAGAGAATAATCGTCGCAAAATCACTTACAATTATTATTTACCGAAAGGCGATGAAACTGGGAAAGTTTGCCAACAGTTTCTGTTGAAAACCCTAGACATTTCGCAGATGACACTGCGCTACACTAAATCAAATAAAATTGCATCTTTTATATCAAAATCTGAACAACGTGGTAAAGGTACACTTTCAAATAAATACAGTCAATCTCAAACTAAAATCGTCCATAATTTCATAAAAAAGTTACCTGCCGTTCAGTCGCACTATTGCAGAAACAAAAGTAACAAACTATATTTACCATCAGAGTTTAGGGATGTGGCCTATTTATATAGAAACTTTTATTTGAAAGACGATGATACGAAAGAGTCAGGTGTAGTGAGATATCAAAAATTTCGAAAAATATTCAGTCTTGAATTTAATTTAGGGTTTCACTTACCAAAAAAAGATAAATGCATATAATGTTAAGAATTTGAATGAAGAAGAAAAGACCAGAACCATGGAATCAGATGCTTATAAGAATCACATTCAGGACAAAGAAACATCATTGAAACTGTCACGCTGGGCAGGTGGATGGCTCGAGGTATAATTAAATAACTTCAATTATTAGTAACTTTATTATTAGTCGACATTTACACACAGCGAGATGCACATCGGGAACAGGAAGAGGACATTGCCGGTTATCGACAATAGAGCGCGGTGTTGCTACATAATAATATCCTGACATCTCCCTTCGCAAAATCCATTAAAAATTCTACATTTTTGTTATTTATAATAAACTCTACTGTCCATTTACTATCATCATCTAAATTATTACTATTGACTGTGCCTATAAATAAATTATTACCATCTAATGTTGATGAAGACTCGTTGCTTTGAATGACTTCTTGCGTGACTACTTTGACGGACTTGTTAAATCTGCACATGACAGCAAAATGGTTAAACTTGTTGCAGATCTTGCATTTGATTCCAGCGGCTGGACATCTGAATCTATGCACTTGTCCACAGCGTGTGCATGTTTCTTTGTTTGTTTGACGATTCCGTTGTGGCTGCCTGCTTGCTGATCTGTCTTGGTTGACTGTTGTACCTTGGTTGCGATGATTGTCTAGGCCTGGATGGATATCTTGTTAATTGTCTTCTGTTTACTTCACCCATGACATATGATGAAGAGTTTTCTAGCATTTTGGCTTGTTGTCTGGACATCTCTTGGTGTTTGGCAAGTTCTATTGTTTTTTCCAGTGTAGACGGTTTTTCTTGTATAATTTTTTCTTTAATGAATTGGTTTTTAGAATTCCAGTTCCAGCTGAAGATGTCTCGTAGGAGGTTGTCTTGAAGCTCTCCGAAGTCGCATTGACTGGCTATATTTTTTAAATCTGTGATGTACTGTTCGAGAGACTCGTCCTCACCTTGTCGTCTGTTAAATAGCTTATGTCTCTCGATCGTAACATTTATTTGCGGTAAAAAATGTTTCTCAAATTTTACTGTGTCGATGTCTAGGGAAAATGAGTAAAAAATAATCAAGGCGTCCCTGCCGACATGATGTAGCAAGATGGCTACCTTACGTGCATCTTTGACTTACTCGAGCATGTTTGCTCGTAGGTATATTTTAACTGTGTTAGTCAGTTTTTCCACTCCAGTGGCATGTTGTTGGAGTTAACATTTAAAGGTTTTAGGCCTGGCCCAGCTACTTGTTTAGAATTTTCGTCCGACATATTGGAATGTAATTGCGCGGTAACTCACCGGCCTGGCTATTTTGTCTTCGATTTTGGATAGACGTTGTCTTGGATTCTTGATTCTTGCCTCTTGACTTCTGACACCATGTCACGCTGGGCAGGTGGATGGCTCGAGGTATAATTAAATAACTTCCATTATTAGTAATTTTATTATTAGTCGACATTTACACACAGCGAGATGCACATCGGGAACAGGAAGAGGACATTGCCGGTTATCGACAATAGAGCGCGGTGTTGCTACATAATAATATCCTGACAGAAACTATTTCTAGAAGATCAAAAAAAGAGCAAAGAGAATAGAAACTTTTTGTGTGCAAGCTTCGATCTCGAAAAGGTCTTAACAACACCTCATGGCCAAAGTGTGAATATTTACTATACTCGAAAACTTGCTTATTACAACGAAAGTATTTATGAAAGCGGTACAAGGTCTATATCCTGTTACCTTTGGAATGAAACGGAAGCTAAAAGAGGATGCAATGAAATATGTACTGTTATCATTAAATACCTTAAAATGGTCGACGAGAGAAGAGATCGGAATGAAATTGCATTGTACTGTGATAGTTGCGCAGGACAAAATAAAAATAAAGCTATGTTAATAATGCTGTATCATTTCATGCAATACCATACGAGTTTTGTTCAAAGGCTGACTATAAACTTTCTCATTCCTGGACATACAATGATGCCTGTAGACTCTGTTCATGCAACAATAGAAGGATTTGTACAGAAGAGAACGATTTACGCACCATCTGAATGGCAAACTTTGATTGGAAACGCTCGAACTAATCCCAAAAAGTATGAGACTATTCTTTTAAAAAATGAGGAAGTTAAAGACTGGAAGACGTATGGAACTGCCTTCTTACCAAATAAAATTAAAATACAGACAAGCAAGCTGCGTTACGCTAGATTTGAAAAAGGCGACAAGTTCTATCTTAAATACGACTATAATGGACCAGAACAAGTCGTAGATGTATCTCTTATATTGAGGTCTCGGCAGAACCAAGAAGCTATTCGCGAGCCAAAAACTGAATACACTGGAAAAATTCCAATTTCGAAAGCAAAGTATGAAGACTTAAAAAAAATGTGCGAAAAAGGTGTCATGTCATACCAGAAGATTATGCAAAAGAATATTTGGATTTGCCGTGCGACAGAAACGTAAGAGATGTTTTGCCCGAGACTGACGAAGACGATGAGTAAAATGTATCTTTTTATACTTCGTTTTTAGGGTTCCGTACCCAAAGGGTAAAAACGGGACCTCTTAGTAATCTAAGACTTCGATGTCTGTCTAGACTTCTGAAATTTTCACAGATTGTGTATATCTGTTGCCGCTATAACAACAAATACTAAAAATAAAATAAATTAAATATTTTAGGGGGGCTCACATACAACAAACGTGATTTTTTTGCTATTTTTGGCTCTTAATCAATAACGGCAACACATATGTAATTGAAATGTTCACAAAATACTTAATTGTATTTGCACTTTAATAATTAATAATAACATTATAATAAATTATAAAATGAAGGGGGGCTCTCCCATACAAAAAACACAATTTTTTGTCTACTTTCGCTCTATACCGGTACGGAACCCTACTACGAGTCCGACTCGCACTTGGCCGATTTTTTACTAATATTAAACCTATTTCACTTAGAATTCTGGTTTCTTTCTTTCAACTCCTGTGTAATCGTACCTTTCCACTACCTAATTATTCAAGTTTAAGAATTATCGTAATCGACATCCGCATTACAGCTGTAACTAATTACGGTCATTAGTTTCATCGTAAGTGACAGATATATGTGATTTTGGAGTGCTAAATTAAAACATATAATTTGAATTAATAAGTAGTCAAATTCATTTGTCTCTACAAAAATTTCAAAAAACTGTCATTAATAGTTTAACAGCTATTTAGAAAAAACCTTCTCCTGTAAAAAAATACACCATGGCGGTTACGATCTTCTTCCTGAAAAGGCTCGATATTTTCCTTGCAATAAATGAATCATGGACACTTAGTAAATTTAACTTTAAGCTAAATTTACTCAGTGATCAATTGATATTATTTTTTATATTATTATTTTTTTCAACTACTATAATAGCCTAATATCACGTCCTCGAGTATCGAACATGTCTCACTCTCAGTCATGCTGTATTTTGTGAACTTTTCCTTTTTTTTCTTCTTTTTTTTTTTGCAGACATGGCGAGTCGTGGTGCCGCCTGGTTGACCTGGCGAGACGATGCATCCTGTGCGACAAGATCGACAAGAGAGATCGTTGAATTTGGTAATATTTTGTTTATATTTAATCATGTCTTATTAATATAAACATGGATTCACAAATAATTTGATAAAATATTTTTATTTGTTGTCACAATTATTTATAAGATTTAACAATACAATGAATATATTACTATATGACATATCACTTTTCAGATCTCAAGATTAGAGAGTTTGTGCTGCTTGCTGGAGGTCAGCTGAAAGAGAAGTGCGACGTCATGATGAACAAGACTCAAGTGAATCTAATTTAAATGTTTGTGTGATCATGTTCACATTTTGAAAAATGCAGACCTTTGTGTTTCTGCCCATTTGTTTCTTTTCTTTAGAACTATGTATTCTTTTTCAAATATATCCCACATTATGCTGCTATACTGCAAAATGTGAATTACTGAATTAGGTACTTGTATGTATTACCCAACAAACATTTGACTGGTCGCCGCAACGTGCCAACTCTAACTTTTGATCGTATAAGCTGGTTGCCGGAACGTCGCTAAAACGTCGACATCACCAAGAAAAGGCCCATTTTACACGACTCAATGACGTATACAAGTCCTGTAGCCGTCGCATAACTTACTTTTTGGCCGTAAAGAAGTCATGTAGGGCATTTTTTGTCAGGAAGTGGTCGTGAAGAAGTCGTGAAGAAGTCGTGTATAGCGCTTTTTGTCGCGTTGTAGCGGTTTTCACCGCTGCTTCACGACATTCAATTGAGTAACTGTACGAAACTTGGTTGTAAAAGTGACTGGATAGTACCTATATTAAATTAATGAAATGCTGTCGGGAAGAAACTGACTGTCAAATTTATTGTTGGATGTAGTCTCAGCCATTTTATTTATTCTGTTGTGTGTTTACTTCGAAACTCAAGTTCAAGGGCTGTTGATCTGATGGGAAATAAATTTTATCGAGTTTTACGTGCTAGTTTTAAGTAAATAATAAATGCGCCAGTGAGATTTTTAAAATAAATGATATATCATTTAGTATTTTTAAAGAAAGTGCAAACAGTTACCTCTATACGATTCAAAGTGCAAAACGAGACTCCTAGATAACTTCTACACAACACGCGCTGTGTCAATTCGCATAAACATTCCGCCATAGAATCGAGTTTAGGGTTCAGTTAAGTTATTAACAAGAGCCTAAAACCTTATCAATCTTTCTATACAGTTATTAGTTGATCAATGAGTAAAGAAATCAATCGTGATACAATGGATATTGATAAGTTTTTAAATAAATTAGATTTCATTACATTGATACGTATGAATTTAAAATGGCCATGGAAATCTACACATTTTGTACGCGCTGATCGGTGTTTTGGTTGCGGATTTTATACCAATAGTGCCGAATACCCTGCACATTTTATGCTAACTAAGGAAACTGTTCAATACATGATAAATTTTGATTTTTTCTGGTGTCCGAGTTGCGCTTTGTTTTCCATATACGATCATTACCCAGACGATGAATGTGATTTCTGTAATAATAATTAGAAATACATTTTTTTAAAACTACCTACGTGCCTATTTATCTAGCAACTTGTACATAGTTACCTACCTACTGTAGAGGGCGAAAATGAAACAAACAGTGTAGTTTGTTAGTTGTATGTAGTGAAATTTTGCTCTCACTCACACATCGTCGTTGTCTCGGTCGTCTCTATTCAACTAGTCGAAGCGTGACCTTGGCAAGCGGCGCATTTTGTTTTGCATAGACGCAGTGAGTAGTTGTTTGAAGTCACCCGCGCCTCCAGATCGCGTTATCAAATGGGTATATCTTATAAACTACAATAAATTAAAGAAAATTTAATAAACACACCTACCTACTTCTGTTTTAGGTTTTCAAGAAAAATGCCATTTAAAATCATTGAAACTATTGAACGTGGAAGACGGTTAATCACCACAGTTCCTTCATTATGGGAAAGTGATGGCAATTTATATTGGCCAAAGAAAAATGCGATTATGTTAAAAAAAAATGAAAATTCGACACCTCAACTAGACTGGAAACTTATGTCTTGCCTAGTGGTTAGAGATAATTTATTAGATTATCAAACCGCGGAGCAAGAGATTGCTATGATGTCTGATGCCACAGAAACCGATGACAAGGAAAACGAGCCACGAGCAAGAAAGTGTTTAGTTCCATTCAACTTAAATAATCTTGCGAAGGAATGTATACGGGTAAGTTTTTTTGTTTAACTTACTTAATTAATATTTATAGAGGGAGTCAAGACAGCATCTCGATTTGTACATGCTATGTAATGATTAGAAAAATAATGAAACATTGGGACATTGAAATCATAACAGTAATACCTACATGTAAACAGTATCCAAAATTAGGTCACCGAAGTAGTAGGTAGTAGGTATAGTACCTACATAAGTAGGCTACTTTTTTAACTTGATAGGTAGGGACCTATCTAATTTACCTACACAGTACCTACCTCCTACTAAGAGCAATATATTATTATGTAAACAGTAAGTACTGTTTACATGTAAGTATTTCTGTTATGATTTCAATGTCCCCATGTTACATTTTTTTTTCTACACTACATAGTAGGTACAAATCAAAACGCTTTCTTGACTCTCTCTACTATCTATTGTATTGTATGCTTAGATCCTTAAAATTACGCTACAAATTTTGTTGACGTGAACGATGTACGTACAAATAATTTACTGTAATTAGCGTTGAGATTATATTCGTTAGGGTACCTACTGTTTTCATGTAAATAGTTTAGTATAAATATTGTACATGTATGTTTATTATATTTCTGGGTTATGTACTTACTTTTTAGCAAAGTGAAGTAGCCGAAGAAGTATCTCCTGCGGTGGTTGAAGATGAAGACGCATATTCGGTCATAATAGCTGAAGGTTCATCCTCAGCTATTTTAGCTGAAGATCCACTCTCCACTTTGACGGCTGAATCTAATGTACCCATAGATGCAGGCCACATTTTGATACAAAATACGTCACAGGTTAGTTCACAGTTATATTGGGTTCATTTAAGTATCTACTTCAACATATTTTTTAAACCTTTTAATACAAATTATCTTCATTAAGAAGATTTTTGAAATTTGAGTTATGATTGTTATTGATTAATCTTTTATACCATTTATTTTTCAGGAAAACACTTGCAGCTCTCTGTTAGTTCCCGATGTTCAAAATGTTAATATGTCACAGCCTGATAAGGATTTGATTATGCCGAATCTGGAACATTTTGATCGTCAAGTATTAGATCTCGATGCTACAGCTACCGAATCTATAAAGGTTCCTCATCAAATTGGACTTATTATGGAAATGTTATCAGCAGTTCAGCAAAACCAAAAATTGATGTTTGATAATCAGCAAAAAATTCTTAAAGGCCTTGCTTTATTAAATACGAAGTTTGAAGAATTCGTCACAAGGTCACAGGGCACATTTCAACAAGAAAGGCTTGAAAACTCACTGCGTTTCAAAACGATCACAAATATAGAAGAACTGTCAAATATTGAGGAACTATTAAAAGATCCACTCATGGAAAAAAAATATTTTGAAGAACTGTCTATTATATGTACTGACAAAAAAACTGGGATTAATAATGCGTATACATTAGTAGACACTATGTTTGATCGTCAATTCATGACGCGCTGTTCTTGGGGTGGAGGTACAAAAGGGGAACCAAAACATTGCTTCAAGGCTTTTCCAAACACAATAGCCTTATTTCTCAAAGTTATTCATGAATATGATAAAACTTTTACTAAACCTATATGTGAGGATTTTTTTAAAAATGTTATGCGCCATTCCACTAAAAGAAACACTGCAAAACGTCAAAGAAATTCTACTACAAAAAGAAAAACTAAGAAAACAAAGGCAAATAGCGCAATGCAAGAAGAGATTGCAGGACCTTCAAGTGTCAGTAATCCCACTCAGTAACTTAGTCTTGTTCAGTAAGTAGGTAGTTAGCATGTTGTCACCCCAATATTAATGTAGGTAATCTGTGCCATCACCAAAATTTTAATTCGGTAGAGTTAAATATAAAATTATGGTACCAGGCAAAGCCAAATTATTAATTTTAAAATGCATATTACAATAAAATATTTCATTTAAGTAAACTTTTATGGTAGGTACTGATAGAAACTTATACTGCTATAATTATATCTGCTGTAAAAAATCTATTAAGATTATTATAATTTTTTAGTAAACATTCATTCAAAAACTATTATTTTGCTTTGCCTGGTACCATAACTTTGTATTTAACTGTACCTAGGTGATTTATGGAAATCAAAGAAATCACAAAAAAACTATCTTTGAAAACTATCAACAGGCCATTAAAAGGATATTTTAATAAAAAGTTATTATTTTTTTTTATTATAAGTAATAAATTAAGTTAAAGAATTGGTCTTGATTATTGTGATTTTTATAATTTTTGTTCTGTGTTATAATTATTAGTTTTATGCCACGTTCTAATGACACTCTTACGTAGTGAAGACAGTTTCTTACTAATTCTTACATTTTAAAATGATTATGTTTTATTTAATAATAATACTTTTATGCGTTTAAAAATACAAACAATATTTCTAATAATTACAAATTAGAAATGCTGTAGTAACTAGAAATTATTGTAAACCGACAACCATTGCCGCAGCGGCCAAGTTCAGGCAGTAGTTCAGGATTTCATAAGCATTACTAATTACTATACAAGGTGTAACAGAAAGGTGTAGCGAAACTCAAAGGGATGTTTCTATCCATGATACTGAACAACTTTCTCCATGAAACCTATGTCCGATTCGTTAAAAAATATTTAACCTTCCATATAAATTGCAGTCACGTGACTGAAAAATTTGTATGGGATGGGTTCCTTGGGAGAAGTTGGTCAGTATCATGGGTATAATCATCCCCTTCAGTATCACTACACCTTTCTGTTACACCCAGTAGAGGCTCTATTATTATCTATCTTATTAAACTTATTAAACGGCCAGAGCCTAGCCGCATGATAAAAGAGAGTCAAAGTATTTTCTTATTGGTGTGAAGGGTGCCTACGCACTTCAGACTATGGTTGCATATGTCAGGGTGCGGTGTTTAATAAGTGCTGAATTTTATGAACAATATGTTGATACTTATATCAATTATACCACACTGGCACCCGCGACTTAATTTATGCCTTTGTAATCATCAGTGCGTAGGCACTGTCAGTTGTTACGTTGTTTGAAAAAGTACCTATAGCTTAGTCAATGAATGCTCAAATAGTGACTGTGGATGGAAAAGTCGAAAGCAGAAAATTTGACTTAGGAACTTTGTTCCGATAAGTTAGGAGGTAAACATACTAAAAGTCCTTACGCCTTCGAGGTGAGCCGGAGGGGGGAGGGGCACAAGAAGATCCCGTTTTTTTAGTATTTTGCTTATATCTTGAAAACGGTGCGTTGTACGAAATTTTGTAATATCTACTTCATAATGAAGCCTGATAAAATTCTCTACAACTTTGACCTTTTCACTTTTTATCGATCTTTGATGGTTGTCTATAGGATCCGATCGATAAAAAGTGTAAAAGTCAAAGTTGTAGAGAATTTTATCAGGCTTCATTATGTAGTACAACAAAATTTCGTACGACGCACCGTTTGCTACTATTGATTGTTGTTTTTGGATTTTTAATATTTTGATAGTTTTAAATTGCCAAGTGAAAGAGAGGCTGATAATTATTTTATAACATTTTCTAATGATTGTCCAAGTGAATAAATAACAATTTTGTTGTGTTTTCTATTTGTTTTAAATAAATAAAACCAATTCTATATGATCATTATCTTTTATTTTCCTATTAATTCAGAGTATGAATAAGTGGTATAAAATAAATATAGGAACCGTAATCTATGGAAACTAACTTACATTTTATGTCTGTAATGCTAACTTTAGCTTCTAATTTTCTACTATAGTTACAGTTTATTCTGAAAATATTTAGGAACGATGATTTAATTGGCATATCAAAAGCATCGGTAGTATTTTGTATAATACACCCATTCAAAGTTACAAGGTTGTCATCGTTATCATTTATAGATGTTAGTTCGAAAACACTGTTGCTTTTAGTAAGTAACCACTTATTTTGGCTATCAGTGGAGAGAATAAATGATTCCATGCGAATTATTTTAACTGAAGTATTTTTGTACATATACGTTTTGATCACAGGTTTATTGCCAGTAACGCTATTGTCATATTTTAAATTCTCAATTTCTATGATGTTTCTTTCGTTCAGGCGGTTAGCAATTTGCTGAAGAGGTTTGTTACCTTTTCTTATTGTTCGCTTGATAGAACTTAATTTATTTTCGAAGGGATATGCGTTAAATGTTTCCAATGGTCCAAATTTCTTAACTTCATCAACAAGATGAATTAAGTTATGAACGTTACTTGTGATGTATTCTCTACCATAGTAATCTCCATAATGCTCGACAAAGCGTACCATCATTTTTTCTGCAACTGGTAAAAACTGAAAATGATGGTGACTTGAGCAAATCGTGACAGCACAAAAGAAAGTCAAAAAGTGTTGGTATGGACCATCAGCCAAAACATCCTTAAGTATTACAAAACTAGCATACAGAAGAAAAGTGCGATATTCAGAAGCTTTCCAGTGTGATAAATCTTGTAAACCTCTTAAACTCCTATGGATTTCCTTTGGCATACGGCAACTTTGGATATACTGAGTCACTTTTGTTATATCTGCAGATGACCATTTGGTAATACGTTTCCCCAGATTACCATCCCTCCACCCAAACAGTAATCGCTTCATAATTCCTAAATCAATCAGATGAAGGGAATCTCCAACCGGAAAATCCTCTATCATATCTATGGGTAATTGAAGAAAAGGAGAATCACGTTTGTGGTGGTCTCCATATTTTTTGGCTCGAAAGTCTGCGTCGTTTCTTTTTGCGCTATCAGTTCCTTGAAACGTGACAGTATGAGATACGTGTGAGTATTCGCCAACTACATTACATTTCAGACATCCGTGTTTCGCGTTGAAATTGCATACTCCTGAAACATCAATACATACAGATGAATCACTGAAACCTATCGACGATGCATCTAAACATTATACTCACGTTTTCGTCAACTGTTAGACGAAAGCTTGTGTTATGCGTATCAACAAGCAAAATTGTGTCCACAAAATGGAATCGTGGCACCAAAGGCTCGTTATGCGTTCGTGGACGCAGTTCTGCTTGTTATTAAAGTCGTTGTTATAAACGTACTTTAATTTCTTCTTTCATTCGTCAGATAACAAATCATGTGCATGACGTGAGCTGTGAGTATATGCTAAAGGCCAAGTTTCTACTTAAATCGAGCAAATTCATTTTAAATTATGATTATTTACATTATACCAGCCTATGTCCAGCAGTGGACTTCTGTGGGCTGAAATAATGATGATGATGATGACATTATACCAGTACCTTTAATAAGTGCCCTTGCAGGAGAATCGCATATTATAGCTCTAACTTTCACTGAGGTGGTTTCTTCAGTCCCCTGTCGCGTAGTGTATCTTAAATTATTATTATAAAGTTCTTTCAATTCTTCAATAAACAATTGTAAAAACGCGTTTAAGTCTGTTGGTTTATTTGTCCCCTCATATACACCCACGACTAAAGGTGGAATATTAGGATATTCATGAATATTACACAACACGGGCCATACTTGGTGTTTAGAACTCTTGTATAAGGGTAAGCCGTCAATGTTTATATTAAGGCAAATACACTTTGGAGCATTTTTCAAAATAAATGAAATCATTTTTAACTTTTCTATGAGACCACTGTGCCAATAATGACCAGAGTCAACTGGAGTTACAGAGATTTTTTTATTACTATTATTCAAAAGTGTACGTGGATCCTTTGGAACTGAACCTGGTATCCTTTCGTTCAGAATTTTGCTAAGCTCCCTCAAAGCAGTTTGTGAAATATTGTAATTAATTGCCCATTTTCTAAGATTATCACAAAGTGTATCATTCTCACTGGCATCATTTGTGCTATCATTATCGGAACTATCACTAACACACAAACTATCAAACATTTCATCTAAGTCATCTTCTTTTGGGTCTTCTGTTAAAACACCACCATATGCACTATCTGAGCTTGGATTACAATTAAGTTGCACGGAACTACTCTGCACGGAACTACTCTGCACAGAACTACTCTGCACAGAACTTATAAAATTTTGTACGGAACCATCTCCAGTTGTATTATAATTAGCTTGCCATGTACCTATATTCGATATGATGCAATTAGAGGAAAGGAATGATGCATAGTTCTTTTTTACTTTTCTCTTAAAGTTTCCGCTCTTTTTTACACTAGCCCAGCTTTTTCTATCCATCACAACTACGTTAAATTATTTTTACAAAGAAACAAATGAATGGCGGTGATTGTAGACTTTGATGAATTTTTTAACTCTTATACTACATTCCGTCACGTAAAGGTCGTAAAGAGGGGTTCAAATTCACTGAATGACGTGTAAGAGTATTTTATAAAACTCTAATACTATTGTCGTGTAAAGGTAGTATTCACAACACTAATACGATGAAGGTCAGCGTAAAAGTCGCATAGACGTTTCTTATACCACCACACTGGTTACACGACTGAATGTAGTGTAATAGTCGTATAAATCAGTCGTAAAGACGTTTCTACGACGTTCTTACACGACAACTAGTCGTATAACTATTGGAGGCGCTATGTCGGGTAACAGCATAAAACGACTTCTTTGCGACGTTTAGACAACTATGAATCGCGTAATTTCTTCTTACTCGACTGAAATGTTTGTTGGGTAATTTCACAGACTATTAAAGGTATCATTAACATGTTATATTAGGTATGTAATTAATTATTATTGTTCTTAGAATCATGAAGCCCTTTGTGTTGTCATTTTATATGCAGTGCAAAATGTATCACTGAATTACATAATACTGTTTATGTAAATGCGTTGTTTTTAAAACATTATATTATTTTACTTGTACATACTTTAATTCTCATTTTTGATTTACAATTATGTAACTATTACCTTTTTTATAATTATTGTATTAGATGTTTATTGACATTGTAATTTTTCTTACATAGCTGTATGCCATTGTAATTTTCCATATTTTTAGTAACTAGGTAAAATATGTAAAATATGGTGCGTCAGGTTAATGTGACCGTGTTGTACTGTATAATATGTTTTAATTTGTAATTTTCCATCTTTTTAGTAAAAGATGGCCCCGCTGCGAGTTTCTTACGCCGGTTCTTCTCGCCGGGTTAGTTCCCGAACCGGTGGTAGGCAACGTAGGCAACAAAATTCTTATAAGTTTATGAATAAAAAGATATTTTATTAATTTGTTTTGTTTTTTTTTTAATGATGAATACATCATACAACATACTCCAACTCTCGAATCATAACATTTGATTAAAATAATAATTACCTAGGTTCCTGCGTAAAAATAGTAAAAAATACAAAAAAATATTTTTTAGTGTTATATTTTGTAGTAATTTTTTTACGCAGGAACCTAGGTAACTACTATTTGAAGCTGAAAAATAACTCAAACATGTTAAATATTTTCATATGAAAAAATGATTTTCGTATTACGTATGTATGAGACTTTCGATGGCACCCGGCCTCTTAAGCAAACAAGTAGGTATCATTTTCTCATACGAAAATATTTAACGTGTTTCAGTTATTTTTCAGCTTAAAATAGTAATTACCTAGGCTCCTGCGTAAAAATAGTATAAAATACTAAAAAATATTTTTAGTGTTATATTTTGTAGTAATTTTTTTACGCAGGAACCTAGGTAACTACTATTTGAAGCTGAAAAATACAAACATGTTAAATATTTTCGTATGAGAAAATGATTTTGGTATTACGTATGTATGGCACCCGGCCTCTTAAGCAAACAACTACAAACTGACAGACAGAAATTTAAATAATAATCAACATTTCGACCTCTAGTGTTCGTAATCATTTACTCCTCCTAAAAATATACGATAAGTTTTCCATATACCGATAATTAACAGTAATATTACAATATTGTACATAAAAAAATCCTACGAAATATTAGACTGAGGTAAAGTAAAGTATACAATAATATTATAATATTGTACATAAAAAAAAAATATTCCTACTAAATATTGTAGACTGAGGTAAAGGTAAGCTATATTTTATGAAATATGAACATTCTGTATACCGCGCAGATCTGCGATTGAAGCAGACGAGCGCCCCACAGATTAAGTATTATGAGCGCACTCTCATCTGCGGCACCCCATACAAATTTGTACCCGTCATCTGCGAAGATTTCGCGGCGACCACGGCCTATAATATTCATACAAAAAAAACATGATGTACAAAGCGACGCCATATTGAAAATTTCCAGGCGATACTGACAGTTGCCCTTACCCCCGCTCACCCGCACCCCTAAGCAATGTGACGTGTCCGGTGTCACGTGTCTGTGCTGCTGCCAGCCGCCGCCATTACTGTTATTGTGTCGATCGAGTGAACTCTTCCTCTCCACCTTAACTGTAATTTGCTGCTACTCCTCATACCGAGAGATACCTAGCAATCCTCATACGCGTTGTGTGTGTTGTTGTTTATTGTGTATTGTGTGTATTTGGACATTTTTTGCGAACTGGACGCTATTAATCATGTATTTTAAGTGTTGTGTACGTAATTGTAGCAGCACGCGCAAGGACGCTATGTTACATAAATTTCCGTGTAACGAAAATCGCTTATTAAAATGGATTCAGTGCCTGAAAGATGTTAATATAAACAGATCTTCAATTCATAATTTGTTTGTATGTCAAAAACATTTTGAACGAAGATTCGTTCGTGAGAACTCGCGTCTGTTGTATGATGCATATCCGACGCTATTTACACCTGCTGAAATCACAACTGGAGTTCCTGAATGTAAAGGTAAATAATCCGTGACATATTAATTTATTACTTATCCTTTTTGATGTTACATCATACATGTCACAACTAAATTACAGCCACTCAAATTTATCTAGCCTGTAGTTACTGTCCGGTCACAGGCTATAAGATTATATTACACTCAATATTGTATTGTATTTTTTTTTTCCAGAAAATGTGGATCCAAAAGTTGATCACAGCTACAGCAGGAAGAGGCATATTGACCACACATATGCCAAAGATTTACCTTCTACATCAAGTTCTGGTCAGTAGCAGAAGCATAATCTATTGTATTACTTTTTTTCAATATCATAATAATATGCCTTGCATTTATTATTGCATACAACTTAATTGAAATATATTTTTTTTCTGTTTTCAGATGCATGCAGGATTGTTCTTAAACCAAGATTGTTATCAAATACAATTACTAAGAACAAAGTCCAGCTAAGCGTCCCTGAAAGCAGTAAGTTCTCTTGTACTGAAATTCTTTATCACACTAAAAGTATATACTTCTTTTTACAAATTTAATCTTAATTACTATAATATGTATTTTAGGTGCCCTAGGATCATGTGAAAAAATTTGTAGTGTCATTCCACTTGATGCTTCTCATATCATGGACAGTGGGAGTAAAGAACCTTCACGAAAAATTCTGAGAGTTGAAGTCCGCTCTCAATCACCTACTACAGGTTAGTTGAAATCATGTTAAATTAATTATAATCAGCCACAAATGTAAAATTCCCTTATGATTACTTAAATGTACAACATAAATAAATTATAATTGATCTATTAATTGACATTTTCTTCACATGAAGTATTTTAAGAAATACACTTTTGTTATGTTAAAATAAATGGTTTTTAGGGTTCTGTATTTTATAATTATTGTATTATTCATTGGTATAATTTTTCAGATGCTTGCAAAGCTAAAAATGAGAATACAATTACACAAACCCCTAAAAAGTCAGGAAGGAAAAGAATAATTCACGCACTTAATAAGTTAACACCCTCCTGTAAGCTTATCTACAAAGAATACACAAGAGCCAAAAATCAAGCTGACTATCATCGTCGAGCTAAAAGAGCTGTCAAATTTGCAAAGGAGCATTCTTTTGAAAAAATGGCAGAAAAAATGAACCCCTATGCTAAGAAAATTATTGAAATGCAAATCAACCTGTGCACGAAAAAGAAAAAAGGTCGCAGATTCACATTAGAGGAAAAATTGATAACTTTGGCTATAATGAAACAAAGCCCAAAATGCTACCGTTTTTTGCACAAAATTTTCATTTTACCATCTTCATCAACTTTAAATAAGATGGTATCCAGATTAAAGATTGAGGCTGGTATCAACCCCCAATTTTTCACTCTAATGAAAAACGAGGTAACCATAACTTATATAATAGGTAAAAAGAAAGTATAATATCGACGACGAAGTGTAATGACCTCCTAACTAACATTTTTGTGGTTTTCATGATTCTTATGTATGTGTGTTTAAAGTGCTATTTCGAATGCACTAGCAAGAACACCAAACTGGATTTCGTAATTTTTGGCAAGTTATTAAAAAATGAAAATAGCTCCTAAGTTCCTTTGCGTAAATTTTGTTGTCAATTTCTCCTATCTACGTTGCATGCGTGCTCACAGCTCCGTTTCTTACGGCGTTCTGAGGGAAGCGAAAAAAGCAATGGACGCAAAGTAGGTGTGAAAGAGAGGGTGGATAGCGGGTAGCGCGTGGGCCGTGGGCGGGTGTTATCGCCATTTTTTGTTTACTTGTTGAAATTTCGTGCAACTAGCAAGTTAAAACGTTATTTTTTTTATTTTTTCATGGTTTTAGTGGAAGATTGATGGTGTCTTCGATTAGATAAGGTAAGTAAATGTTTAAAAGTTTACAGTACATACATAATTCTTATAAAATTTTGACATTATAATTCACAAACGAACTTGTAAAGGTTTTTTTAGAAAATCATGTCCTTTTTGTCACAAATACTTATGACGATCATTTTAGCTGCTTCATTTATTCATAATACCAAAGGTGACTTGAAAAGTGTGCTGTATTTATTTATACTTCATCTTTAAGCATCATTAGAAATGTAGATAGGAGTTATTGTTTTAAAAAAACAATCCAACAAGGTGTTCTCTTACTGTAGATAGGAGTTATTTCTTTAGCGATAAATCCTGAATCGACAACAAGATATTAAAATATCATTAGAGTAAATGTTAAACGATGAATTTTTGATTCCATTTTTATAAATTAATTTTTGTTTCAGAAAAATGCCGAAGGATGACCATATTTTTAAGGGGTTGAGAGCAAAGAAAATATTGGCTCTAAATAATATTACTAATTCGAGACATCCGAATACAACCACACAGGAGTATTATGAAATTTTTGGTCGAAATTGTCAAGCTGACAATAGTGTAAGTCGTCCACCCTATACTTACCAGCCCGGGCGGAACAGCTGCCACAACGACAATGTGAGTTGTCCACCCGACGCTTACCAGCCTGACCACGATGCCTGTCCCAACGACGGTGTGATTTGTACACCCAATGCTTACCAGTCTGAGTGCAACTCCTGTCCCGACGATGGTGTGATATGTCCACCCGATACTTACCAGCCTGAGCGTGATGCCTATCTTGACGATGGTGTGATTTGCTCACCCAATACTTCGCAGCCCGAGCATGACGCCTGTCCTGATGACGGTGTGATTTGTACACCCAATGCTTACCAGTCTGAGTGGAACTCCTGTCCCGACGATGGTGTGATATGTCCACCCGATACTTACCAGCCTGAGCGTGATGCCTATCTTGACGATGGTGTGATTTGCTCACCCAATACTTCGCAGCCCGAGCATGACGCCTGTCCTGATGACGGTGTGATTTGTACACCCAATGCTTACCAGTCTGAGTGCAACTCCTGTCCCGACGATGGTGTGATATGTCCACCCGATACTTACCAGCCTGAGCGTGATGCCTATCTTGACGATGGTGTGATTTGCTTACCCAATACTTCGCAGCCCGAGCATGACACCTGTCCTGATGACGGTGTAAGTTGTTTACCCGATACTTGCCAACCTGAGTGCGGTGCCTGCCTCGAAAATGTGAGTCGTCCATCCAATACCAGCCAGTTACGACAAAAAATTAAAGCTTTATCACTATCCGACTTGACACAAGATACCATCGACAACTTTCAAAACCTAAAAAAATATCATTCTGCCCCTCATTTAGGAGTTTTTATAGCTCGCTCTGAAAGTCCGTCAATTTTAATAGAATTCCACAGAATGACGTCAGCTGAAAACGATGGTCCACATCACACTATTGATTCTGATGACAACGAAGATGAAACTAGTTCTGAACTTGAAGATGCAGAATACTTTGGAAGTATGAACGAGGGCAGGAAACGTCGTCATGTTGCGGAACCCAGTTCTTGGAAGAGAAATAAAGCAAAAAGAAGTCGTATGCTTGGTGAAGAATACCTTGGATACTCAAAGCCTCAAGGTAGGAAAATGCAACATGATACTATACGCCCCTCGAGACAGCTTGGACAAAGCTGTTATTCCGAATATTGCAAGAAAAGCAAAGTAAGAGGTTGTCAAAAGTTTACAGAAGAGAGTCGGCAAAAGATTCATAGGAACTTTTGGAAGACATTAAACTGGGATCAGCGAAAGACTTATGTATTAGGATTAGTTACACGCTCAAAAACGGTGAGAAAGACTAAGTCAGCTGGTGAAAACTCTAGGCGCACAGGAACTCTGATTTATACATTGCCTATAGATAAAAATAATTCTGAAAAAGTTCAAGTGTGCAGAGAAATGTTCCTGAACACCCTCTCACTAGGTTCTTATACGGTACAATCATGGGTTAAACAGGGTGATTTTGGAATGACTCCAACCCAAGAAGAAGTGTACAAAAATAAAAATACTTCTAGAAGACCAAGAGCTGAAGTAGAGAGAAAAATTCTCATTTTAGAAACTTTCCTGAATTGTCTGCCGAAATTACCATCGCATTATGGATGAAAAGATTCAAATAAGCTGTATATAGAACCAATGTATCACTCTCTTTCTGAATTATACAAAGCCTATAAGATTTACTGCACAGAACAAGAAGAACCTCAAGTGTGCCGTTTTACGTTCGAAAAAAAATTTCACGAATATAATCTTTCACTCTACACTCTAAAGAAAGACATGTGCGACATTTGCTCGAGTTACATTGCTGGTAATTTGGATGAAACAATTTATCAAACACATATAAATTTAAAAAATAGGGCTAGAAAAGAAAAAGAAGACGACAAAAAAAGGGCTGCTGCGGGAGAATTTATATTGCTTACCATGGACTTGGAGTCAGTGAAGGTTTGTCCTTTCTTAACTGCCAGTGCCTTATATTTTAAGACAAAATTAGTGTGTCACAATTTTACTATATTTAATTTAATAACAAAGCACTGCACATGCTATTGGTTCGATGAAACTAGTGCTGATTTAACATCGAGCACTTTCACTACGGCTATAATTGATTATTTAGAGAGGCACTGCATTCCAAAAAAATTGCCTATAGTTATATATTCCGATGGGTGCACGTACCAAAATAGAAACAATGTGCTCTCTAATGCTCTATTAAACTTTAGCAAGAAGCACAATGTTGTAATTACACAAAAGTTTTTAGAACCGGGTCACACTCAGATGGAGTGTGACTCAGTTCACAGTGCAATTGAGCGCAAATTAAAAAATCGGGAGATTCACTTGCCAAGCGATTATGTCGCTATAACCAAAGAAGCCCGCAGTTTTATGCCATACGAAACAGTTTTGGTTGATTACAGTTTTGTTAAGGACTATGCTGATTCCGAGAATTTGGTCTATAAGAGTATTCGGCCAGGCCGCAAAACAGGTGATCCACTTGTAGTAGACATCAGGGTTATCCGTTATAATACAATGACTATAGAAGTAAAACTGAACTTTGATGCAGAATGGATGTCTTTACCACAGCGTCCAAAGGTGTTATCAAACGAAGTCATTACATATCGCCAACTTCATGCGAACAAATTACCTATAAACACAACTAAATATAACCACCTACAACAATTAAAACAGGTTTTACCTCCTGACTGTCATGGTTTTTACGATTCCTTACATTTTGTTGATTAAAATTTAGTGATATGATGATTACTGTTTGAGAAACTCTGGTTTTTCTTTATTTTATGTACCAATAAAAACAATTTTCTTTCTAAACTTTTGTTTCTTTTAATATGCAAAACATCCAAACTTACTTAAAACTATCCATTTATTCAAAACATTACCTCCTAACTACATTTAAATAAGTAAATTGTTGGATTTAATTACATTCACTTATCTCATAAACTTAAGAATCTTATGACAATAAATTCGCAATATAAAAATTATTCATTTATCAAAGCAAAAATTAAACACACATTTTTTGCCTTTCCTCTAAAAAACGAATATTTTTACATAGGAGGTCATTACACTTCATCGTCGATATAAAGAAAGTATCTATTATCTCATTATAGATGGATGGAATTTTAAACATATAATTTATATTTATTTTACAATATAGGTCCAAAGAAATGCACATGTAGATAAATATGAGGCCATGAGATCCAGAGTGGCCTAACGAGCAAATTGTGAAAAATGGTTTATGTGCATGAATTGGTTCCAATTATGCCTTTCTTTAGAGCTAGAGTGGCCTAAGAAAGTTATCAATATTTTATACAAGGTGGCAGCACTATCACCTCCTAAACATTTTATTAATTTTGCATAATTCTCAATGCCAATGTGGCCTAAGTTAATAGGCCGCTATGGCACTGGCAATATTTAAAAAATTTCGATAACCTGTCAGTTAGGTCAGCTGTCAAGTGTCAACGTGACATTACATTACTTCAATTTTGAGCGCGAATTGGTTGTAAACAAGTTTAATTGTTGTGACAAACTTCTAAAAATTATAAAAAAATGGATAATGAAGCAAGATGTAGCAGACAACAAATAATAAACAATTTAGAACAAGAATTGGAAGGTAAGGAAAAACTCAAACCACTTGTGTGTTGCCGTTTATATCCACAATCAATATCAACCTAATTATTACAGTTGCCAATCATTAAACGAATTCGATTTCTTTGCTGTAGATTTGTTTCGTAATGAAGATGAACCCTTCGAAGATTCTGGTTCGGAATATGTACCGTCAAGAGCATCAAGTCCGCCTCAAACTGCGGCCGATTTGGCTGAGATCCTGGGTGATGAAAACTTACCTCCAAATCTTCTATCCAGCGAAGATATATCCCAAAATCCCGAACCGAAGACTAGAAAACGTAAACGTGATCCAAAAAAGTGGAAAAAGAACATAAGGAAAGAGAAGAGAAACAAAGGTATCGAATACACTAATTCGAAGGGAAATTTAGTCCCATGTAAACAAATTGATATTAATCAGCCATGTCAATGTGTTGAAAAATGTCACACTAAAATAAGTCCTATTCAGCAAAATGTGCTATTTCAAAGATTTTATGAGCTGGGTTCATTTGATTTACAGACATCATACCTATTTTCCTTGATTCATGTGGCTCCTAAAAATAGACTAACTCAAAGTACAGCCGCTTCAGAGTCTCGACGTGCAAACACAAGAAAATACACACTTCCTAACACAGAAGGAGTACCAATAAAGGTGTGTAAAACATTCTTCAAAAAAATATTTCAGGTTAGCGATGGCAGGTTGACTAGGGTTCTAAAAAATAAAATGTTTATACCTGTACCACCACAGGATAAAAGAGGCAAACATGAGCCTAAAAATAAAACAAATGCAGAACAGTTTCAGAGTGTGAGTCTTTTATAGAAAAATTTCCTCGCTATGAATCTCACTACACTTTGCATAAAAGTACCGAAAGAATGTATCTTGCTCCAGATTTGAATTTAAATAAAATGTATTCATTATACAGTGCTGAAAATGCAACACCTGTTTCTTATTTTATATTCAGGAAAATATTTAATGAAAATTTTAATTTATCATTCCACGCCCCTATAAGTGATTCCTGTAAACGGTGTGATATGTTAAATATAAAAATTAAAGCCTGTGAGAATGAAAATGACAATAATGAACTAATTTCGCAAAAAAATCTCCATTTATTGAAAGCTTCTTCAGCAAGAAATAATTATAATAAAGACAAGGAATCTGCAAAGGAAGATGGAGATGTAACTATATTAGTATTCGACTTAATGAAAACTTTGCCAACCCCTTTAATTTCCACAGGAATTTGCTACTACAAGAGGCAACTTTGGACTTACTGTCTTGGAATACATGATGCTGTTACAGATGATGTAACAATGTGTGTTTGGGATGAATCAGTAGCATCCAGGGGGCCACAAGAAATAGGGTCTTGTTTATTGCGTTATATTAAAGAAAATGTTAAGACTAAAAATTTGATTCTTTATTCGGACCAATGTGGTGGTCAGAATAGAAATATAAAAATGGCTACTCTGTGTCAATACATCACTAGTCATCCAGACTATGTTGTAGAAAAAATTGACCATAAATTTTTTGTAAGTGGACATTCCTACTTAGCATGCGATCAAGACTTTGGGCTGATAGAAAAGCAGAAAAAGTTATTCAAGAACATATTTATACCGGATGATTGGCTAGAAGTTATAAAAGCTGCAAGAAAGAAGAATTCCTTTAAAATTGTTAAAATGACAAAAGATGATTTTTTTTCAACAAAAAAGCTGGAAAATAATATTACCAATCGAAAAGTCACTGCAGAAAAATCAAAAGTAAAGTGGCTGAGTATTCAGTGGCTTCTTTATCACAAGACCCACCCATTTTCAATATTTTTCAAATATTCAAATAATCCCGAGGTATTATTTGAAATGGTAACCTTAAAGAAAAGAAATTCTGTTAATATGGAGCATTTGAAGCTTGACCTTTTGTATCCCATGGGGAAACAAATAAGTGTGGAAAAGAAGAAGGACTTAATACGAGGGCTGCTATTTATGTATCCGGAATTAAAAAAAGAAACAAACATATATCATTTAATATGGTTTTATTGCTTTTCAAAATATTCGCCGCGATGATCGACACACTTTTGCATACGCTGGAACCAATTTTCATAGCACTTTTTCCATCCTGATTGAGGTATCTCCAAAACGTGCATTTTGAACGCATCAACAGCCTCTTCGCGGCTCGAAAAACGTTGACCACGTAATTTGTTCTTCGCGTATGGAAATAAAAAGAAATCGTTAGGTGCCAAATCAGGGCTGTACGGCGGATGACCAGTCAATTCGATCTTTTGACCCTCCAAAAACTGAGTTGTTTCAGCTGAGGTGTGACAGCTAGCATTGTCGTGATGTAATATGATTCTGCGTTGTCGGTTGTCCTTTCTTATTTCTTCAAAGACTTCTGGTAAACAAATGGTCGAAATACCATTCAAAATTAACCGTTTTACGATTCTCTAATGGCACTGTAGCCACATGTCCATTAATTCCAAAAAAACAGGCGACCATTTGCTTCAAAGTACTTTTTGCACGAGTAACTTTTGTTGGTTTCGGCTCATCTTGGAACACCCACACCGTTGACTGTTGTTTAGTTTCGGGGTCATATGCATAGATCCAAGATTCATCACCTGTGTAGATATTATAAACGGCTTTTGACGTACCACGGTTGTATTTTTTTATCATTTTTTTGCACCAATCGACACGAGCCCGTTTTTGATCGATTGTCAAGTTGTGCGGAATCCAACGCGAACATATTTTTTTACAGCCAAATGTTCGTGTAATATCTTATGTATGCTCGTCATACTTATGCCTAAGGACGCCTCTATCTCGCGATATGTAACATGACGATCACGCATTATTAGTTCCCGCACAGCATCTATATTTTGTGGGACAACAGCTGTTTTTGGGCGACTTTCTTTATTTTCATCCGTGAGCATAGACCGCCCACGATTAAACTCACTGTACCAGTGATAAACAGTGGTTTTTGATGGTGCATCATCTCCAAAAGTTGCGGTGAGTTGAATAAAGCACTGTTGTTGATTTAGCCCACGCCGAAAATCGTAGTAAATCATTGCACGAAAATGTTCACGCGTTAAATCCATGGCAAATGAAGACACGCAATTTTCAAAATGACGCCACAATGGAAAAATAATTGACAGTCACATGAAACAAAATGTATTCTTCAACCAAAGAGTTCTTTTTTCAAATGTTGTAATTACTTTTTAAATATTGTTCTTGTAAGTGGCCAGTTCCGGATACATAAATAGCAGCCCTCGTAGAACTTCTGCAATACATTCCCCCGGTATACCATGACTTTTACAAGAATATTAAGGCAAATGTTTCAGTACATAATGATTTGTATGTGGAAGATGAAGAACTGGATAGTGATTAATGTGCAATTAATGTGTTTTATTGTAAAAGTATTTTTTTAGTAATTAATAATTTGGACTAACTGTTTTATATTTTTTCAATTAATCTGAACCCCAAAATGCCATAGTGGCCTATCTAACTATTAATTAATAAAATATGAACCCTAGGGTTAGTCAAATCACTAAAAGGTAAGGAATATTACATAATAAGAGAGAAAGACAGCAAATAATAATGGAATATATTCGTATGTAAAAGTTACAATTATTTTAAATCAGGGCTCATTGTTTTTCCTTAATGCTGTAAAGTTGTGTTTAAGAAGTTAAGCCACTCTGGTTCTCACGGCCTCATATTATAATAGACTTAACATTTTGAAAATCCTTATTTCAGGTTGACAGCTGGGAGGACTCAAAAAAATATTGTTCGATCCTATTTGATGAAATGGCACTGGGAATGGGACTATCATATAATTCGAAAAAAGATAAAATACATGGGTTTGTCGAATTGACTGAGAGAAAAAATAAATTTGCTGACCATGTTTTGGTTTTTATGGCACGTGGAGCAGTCCATAAGTGGCAGCAGCCTATTGCATATTATTTTTGTGAGGGGGCTACGTCTGGGCCAGAGTTAAAAAAGATTATAAAAGATATTGTATCGGCCATTGCTGATATTGATTTGAAACCAATAGTCCTTGGTTGTGACCAAGGCACAGCTTTCCAATCTGCTGTACGTAACTTACAAGAAGAAACGAGGCGAGAGCAATTGCTTACAAATGAAGAGCCAGGTTAGAATTTCACAAATCTAGTTATTACTAGCTTCATTTTATACATTATTTATATTCATTATATCATGTATTTTCAATATTTTACAGATCAGTCTGTCATCATTGGATGCTCCAAACTTAGTGTCATATATGACCCATCCCACCTCATTAAAGGGATACGAAACAACTTTCTTACCAAAGATATAAAATGGAAAGGAAAGATTTCAAAGTGGCAAGACATAGTAGATGTTTACAAAACTGACTGCAGCCACACACAATCAAGAATCTTGCATAAATTAAATGACGAGCATGTCATACCAGCAAAAGTAAAAAAAATGAAGGTAAGATTTTTTTATTTAAATCAAAACCTATTTTAAGTCAAAATGTAAGTCTTCAAAATTTTTACTTCTTACCCCTATGAAAATGTGCTGCATATATTATGTTTACTTGTGGCATCATCTTTGTTCGAAAGCATAAAGTTAATATACCTAGCGGAATAGAGAAACAAAGGCCCGAGCAAGTGGGAAGTCACTATCAGTAATACTGCGTGGTAAAAAGAGACTTATGATACATGACAGCAGAACCAAATTTTTTCATCTATTTGACTTCCAGTCGGCATGTTGACTATTTAATCTCATAGAAAGATGCTTGTGTAAGTGTATATAATATGTAAACAAATTTTTGCACACAGATGTAAATAAATTTCGGTTTCGTTTGACAGCTCAAGATTGTTGCTCTATTCTGCTAGGTATATTAAGTTTATGTTCGAAAGGTGCCTTTCTTTGACACCGATATTTCCTATGTTTTATGAAACTATTTAACCTTTTGAAATAGTTTGCATAATTTATTATTATTTTATATTTTATAATCGAAAATCCAATTACATAATAACTTGCTTTCCAGGTGAAGAATTGTGTACGCGTGCTTAGCAAATCTGTAGCTGCTGCACTTTCCTACACTTCACAGTTCTGTAAGTTACCCAGATTTCGATCTAACACAGAATATTATCAGGCTACATACAGTTTACTTTCTCATGTCCCGGAGTGAGCATGATATACTCAAAGTCCACTTTGATAGCAATTTGCAGGATTAAGATTTACATGTCTTTTAATTAAAGGAAATATAATTAAATAAGCAAGTACCTATGTCTTATAGGTTTTTGGTTATAGGTTATTTGAGCTCCAGAAGCAAGTTATATAAAATAACAAACAATTCTGTTGTTACAGCTACTTATGTTGACGGAACACCAGTCAGTGAGACATTAAAAAATACTGCTGAGACGGTGTCATTTTTCGACGACTTATTCGACTCGGTGAATGGTGCAGCTGCCACAGCTAAAGCTGCGAAGGGTAAAACATTGCGGACCGCAGTGAAGGATTGTACCCAGCACCACAAGTTTTGGGTAGATGCAATAAAAAATCTTGAGCAAATTAAATTTATGGAAAATGGTTGTGAAAAGTCTGTGCCCACCTTGAAAAATTTTGTGACAACACTAAAAAGTTACATGAGATTGTGGCAGGTATTCAAATCAAATGATTTAAGAATTATGCGCCCTAGGTATTTTAATACAGACCCTGTCGAAAATTATTTTGGTCAGGTTAGGGCGTATAATTATCGTAACACAGACCCTACCTGCCACAATTTTATAAATACTTATAAGGCGTTGACCATCACTCGTGTGATTAAATTTCACTCGGATGGGTTTAATTGTGAGGATGACCCCGCAGAACAATTAATAAATCTTCAATGTCTTTTCCAAAACGATGAAAACAAAGGCCAAAATCAAGAGACACAAAATAATGTTCTGCTGGGTTGTTCAGAACCAGAATCGCAAGGAATATTGGAGCAAGCGCGAAAGGAGAGATTAAGTACTCATTCTAAGGCTTATGTGACTGGATGGGTAATTCGGAAAACTTTAGAAAAAAACCCTTGTTCCTTATGCAAAAAATCTTTGACAAGCAATGAAAATGAAACGATACATAATTGGATTAGCCATAAGGAATTTAAAGCATCAAATAATAGCCGCAAGCTGAGTTACCCATCTGGAGTAGCTGTTAGGTGCTTCGGGACAGTATTAGATAAAACAAATGAATTTTTAGAAAAAAATGCTCACACTAAAGATATTTTAAAAACTATTATTAAAGAAATAGATACTATCGATTTGGTAAACTGTCCCGAGCACAAAGATTTCGTACACCAATACTTCTTGCAGATCGTCATCCGATTCACAATTTATAATTGGTGTAACACGATAAACAAAATTTTGAAAGGTGTGGATATTGTAAGGCTGGAAGGTAAAAATTTACCATATTACCAGAAGCTGGCTTATGAAAAATATCTTAAAAGAATTAGAAATAAAACACTAAATAAATAAAACATTTCTTTCATTTAAAACCTTGGGTGTAATGCGTTTCAAATGAGAATAGGAACGAAAAAGTGGGAAATCAGTTAATTTTAATAGTGAGGCTACTAGTCACAGATTAATTAGTATTATTATATAATAATATAAAAGTTTATATCAATTATAACCTCATGTCTACTAGTGCTTTTTAACCGACTTCCAAAAAGGAGGAGGTTCTATGTTCGGCTGTTTTTTTTTTTTTTTGACAACCTACATTAGGTTCCAGTAGTCACACCACAGTCCACACCATCGCAGTTGACAGTGGCCGCCACCGCAAGGGCAAAAAAAAAATTAATGTCAGTATCGCTCGGAAATCGTAACACGGGCACCAAATGTTAGACAGATAGCAGTCTGATACGTAGTATCCCTAAGTAGTCTGTGGCGGCGACCAACGGTTCGCGCGACGTATCTTAGTAATATACTAACATATCAAAATATTTTTAGGCATCAGCCTAAATTGTATAGTTTTTTTAAAACTAGATACCTAATTGATGTTATGACTGTTTTAATTGTGCTAAAATGTGTTTTGTTTTTATTCCACAGGCTTTTGAAGACAGACATCCATGGAAAAACATCTGTTCCTAAAGAAGACATAATATTTTCAATAAAATTCGTAAACCAATTTCTGTTTTATTTATTTTTACAAATACTTACTTACCTAATTGACTTGCTGAACAAAACAGGCACTATTTATAATGATAAATCACTCATAAACATCACTTTGAAAATTACACATATGAGTCAAAATTTCGCCATTTTGTAGTTCCGAAAACTGAACTTTGAACTTGAATTTTTATGTGAACTATTACAGTATAGAACTTGTTCATGCTTTCAAACACACAAATATATATCTAGAATCATCATAAAACACGCAAATTATATCTAAATCACATAAAACGTGATATTTTGTAAATAAACTATGAAGTGTACGTGATTCTCTAACATTTTTCTTTTTTTTTTTTACCCTTCTTCTTTTGTATAGACTAAAGTAAAAGACGTGTGTGGCTAGCTTGAAAAATGGTCTTTATTTCTGAATACTACACTCCTTTGCCTCCATACAGCATATATTTGTGAATCAATGGACAAACCGGAAAAAAATAACCGTTTTTATGTATGTGTGCGCGTGCTTCTCAACCAAGATGGCGGTCAATACTACCAGAAAAGTACAGTCGGGAAAAATTGTGCTAAGCAGAAATGTACAGTCGGGGAAATGAGTTGTTTAGCAGAAATGTACAGTCGGGGAAAATTGTGCTAAGCGGAAATGTACAGTCGGGGAAATGAAGTGTTTAGCAGAAATGTACAGTCGGGGAAATGAGTTGTTTAGCAGAAATGTACAGTCGGGGAAAATTGTGCTAAGCAGAAATGTACAGTCGGGGAAATGAGTTGTTTAGCAGAAATGTACAGTCGGGGAAATTAGTTGTTTAGCAGAAATGTACAGTCGGGGAAAATTGTGCTAAGCAGAAATGTACAGTCGGGGATATGAGTTGTTTAGCAGAAATGTACAGTCGGGGAAAATTGTGCTAAGCAGAAATGTACAGTCGGGGAAATGAGTTATTTTGCAGAAATGTACAGTCGGGGAAAATTGTACTATGCAGAAATGTACAGTCGGGGAAATGAGTTGTTTAGCAGAAATGTACAGTCGGGGAAATGAGTTGTTTAGCAGAAATGTACAGTCGGGGAAAGGAGTTGTTTAGCAGAAATGTACAGTCGGGGAAAATTGTGCTAAGCAGAAATGTACAGTCGGGGAAATGAGTTGTTTAGCAGAAATGTACAGTCGGGAAAAATTGTGCTAAGCAGAAATGTATAGTCGGGGAAATGAGTTGTTTAGCAGAAATACAGTCGGGGAAATGAGTTTTGACGGGACAACGTCTTATAATTCGATGGAGCCGGCTGCACTCCATTTAAGGCTTGAAGTGCAAGCGAGAGCGCGGAACGAGCGACAAAGAGGCACGTTGTCGTTCAACTATCGTCAGTAAACCGACTTTACAGACAACCGTTTTTTTTAATGTTTTTACATCTGGTTCCTAAAAATACAATGAATAGTGACTGGGACGGTTTTTTTTACCGCTTGATTGTTTGTCATAGACTCATAGGTATACCATTTCGCAATGAAAGCGATCTTGTTCAGGAAGCGGAAACAGCAGAAGCTTGTTTCTTACGTAGGCAGTTAGAGTTAAGACCTCTTTTGCATAATAAATACGTAGAACAATTCGCTCACGGTGAACAAGTTATTCAGCAAGCCATCGCTCAAGCTACAGCTTTCAATACTATTAATGACCATAGGTAGATGTAGTGTAGTGATTCCTATACAGTAGTCTCTTAATATATGTTAATCGTATATAAGCTGTAACCACTTAATTAATATGTCATAATAAAGCCAACTATCTAACCAGGCGCATCTTTCATTTCCCGCTAACACCCATCCTTACATGGCGACCCTTTTTTTTTTTTTTTTTTTGAAATGCTGTGACGCATTGCCAGTAAGCGATCGGGTTCGCGCTGCATTCCGATCGCCTTATGGACTAGAACAGTGTCTCTATGTTGAAACAATGTGTTCGTTAATATTACTGACTATTAATAACCGCGATAGACGTCTCTTAGTGTTCGTGATGACTAGTTTTTGTGCCAAAAAATGGGTAAGCAACAGTCAAATCGCTAGCGGTGGTACCAACACTTCCTGGCTGGAGCAGATGCATCAGCATACCAGTACCATTACGTACATGCTGGGTGTGGTATGCTTCGTACTGGCAATCGCAGTAATGTACTTCGCGATAAGATTTTATCGTAACTGCCACAGAAGCTGGATACAACGGGGAATACACGAGCATCATCTCCGGAGGTCCAACAGCTGGTTCCGGCGACGGCACGAGCCCCAGGGTATCAAGGAGGACCAGACCAGAGTCGCATAGTGAAAAAGTGAAGTGTGAAAGTGCGTTTCGGTAAATATATAATATTATAAAGTGTGGTTACTGTTGTAGCGGTACGGAAATATTGCATATAATGGACTTATTTAGAGGACTTTATATTTTAATTATGATAATTTACTTTTACTTTTAATTTTACATTTATGGCAGAAAAGTTCGAAGAATATTTTAATTCTTTGTCAAAAATAAAGACATATCTTGTAAAACCTATTTTTACCACGACGACGTGAAGGCTCTATTTGCTTAAAAAAATATAACGAAGCTAACATAATTTTAGAAAACTTTGATATTGAGTTGTTGAATATAAGAAGTAATTAAGGAAAGTTTAGTGAAACTGAGATACTTTTAATTAATGGATTAACGGAACAGATTGAAAAGTTATTTGAGGATATAAAATTTTTGTGTAAATCTACAAAACAAGTTACCAAAATGGAATCTTTTAGTTTGAAGACGGCTGTGTCTTTACTTCCGATCATGGATGATACAGAAAATGTAACAAAACAGCTTATTTCTGCTATTGAGTTATATAGCTCACTACTCGATAACGAATCTAAACCTACTTTTATTAATTTTATATTAAAAACCAGGCTATCTTAAAATGCGACATTACGCCTAAATCAAAATTATGAAACGGTACAGCTCCTTGTTGATGATATGAAAAAATATTTAATTTCCAAAAAGTATTTTACAGCACTACAAGAACAATTGATGCGGTGTAAGCAAAATCAACGCGACATCGAGGATCACGGTAAGGAGATTGAGAATTATTTATTTGTTAACTTAACCATTTCGCAGGCCGATGGCGATACTAGTAAATATAATATTCTTAAGCCGTTAAATGAAAAAATGGCTATAAAGCGATTTGCAACCGGGTTACAAAACAAGCACATAAGTACTATAATTTCAGCGAAAAATTATGATAGTCTAATGGATGCTATCCGTGATGCGGCTGACGAGCAGACATCTATGTGCCCGAGGGATAGTATCATGAAATTGACAAACAGGGAATATTCTCGTAATAATGCCTCATATTCAACTAGAGGACGGTGTTTTCAGGTTCGCGGCAACTATAATCAGCGGCGAGGGCAGTTCCGGTCGCGTGGTGGCCAGCCTGCTCGAGGACAGGCGCAAGGGCGCAGCAGGTACCATAGCGGTTACCGTAACCGTGGCTCGAATGGTACGTACATACATAATAATAATACAGCTCGTAGTAGTCGTGGTCGATATTACGTATCATCGATTTCGATCAATGACTCACAAAATGACAATGCTAGGGTACTAGCGGCTACTAAATCTGAGAACTCGCAATTTTTTCGTGAATAAACAGGAGGATCATGCAATTATTTGTTCATATAATAATTATAACTCTATATTATTAAAACTAGGTACTGAAGATTGTAATAAGGATGATGACAAGGTAAAAGATTAGCGAATTTTGTTAATAAAATAAAGAAATCATGGTAAAAAATAAGTGTTTCCAAAATTTCAGCTCGATAGCGTTTGTATTTTTTTTTTTTATACGCCTTCAAAGTTGGATAATCAAGTCGAATTTTTTTTCAATTAAATTTCTTAATATTTGTATACCATTCGATAACTTATGCAATTAAAAGCAACTTTTGTTACGAAACCAGTTTCATAAACGCAATATTTAATATACCTATCGAACAAAGTTCTCGCGCGATCCGTACAAACTACGAAAGAGTGACGTCAGTGTTTCGTAGCACTTTGTATGGAGCGTTTCGAGCACTATTTTTTTATGAGATGTTTGAATTGTCATATCTTGGTGAATTTTTAAGCTATTAGAGTCATTCTTTCAGCGATGTTTCTATTTTTTAAGGGTCTTTCAATTACCAATAAGAAAAAAAATTAGTCATCAAGCCTATTGGTTAGTCGATACGGGTGCATCAATCAGCGCCATAAAATATGAGACGTTGCAGAGCAATAACATTCCATTCCAAAAAGGGAGTGTAAGAATAAACGGAGTATGTGGTGAACTCTGCTCTGTAGGGTTTGTTGACCTAACTTTATCATTTAAAGGCATAGAATTTGTACACAGGTTTCATGTTTTTCGAGAGTTCATGTTGCATGAGCGATGGCATATTATGCTTAGATTTTTTGAGAAAGTATAACGCTAAATTAGACTTAGAATTGGATACTTTAACTTTATTGAATAATAGTTCTGAAATTCATTTATCTTTGCAACCCAGTGTTAGGAGAGAAAAATTTATTAACTTATCGCCCAGATGTGAATCTTTGCATTTTATATCGACGAGTATGACAGATGAGTGTTTAGTTTTACCTAAAGAATTGTGCAAGGGTATTTTTATGGCTGGATGTATTGCGAGGCCTAAAAATGGTAAAATACCAATTCAAATATGAAATACGCGAGAGGAATCTATAAGTTTAATTTTTTTCTGTCCTGAAATAGAAAACTTGAAGGATTATTTTTTTGATAAAACTAACAATAATGCGAATAGAGTGAAAAGGTTATTAAATGAGTTAAAATTAAATTATTTACATAAAGAAGAGCAGATATAAATTGAGAAAATTTGTGCAAAATTTTCCGACGTTTTCCATTTAGAGGGTGAAAGTTTAACGACGTGTAATATTTATAAACAATCAATAGTATTAAAACCGCACACCGTGCCAGTTAAAAAACAATAACGTTTACCAAAGTCGCAGAAAGCTGAAATTCAAAATCAAATTAAAAAATCGGTTGTCTGTAAAGTCGGTTTACTGAAGATTGTTGAACGTGACGACGTCATAGCCTTAACCCTTCAGTTCCGGGAAAAATCTATGCAAAAAAGTGGTAGGTCAATGGGCAAAAAAAATGGCGCCCGGCCTACCCTCTTTGTAAAATTAATGTAATATCCTTACATACATATCCATATTTTATGTTTGTGTGAACTACATTATAATATATGTTAAATTTTCTATCTATCAAGCTATCATAATATAGTATTTAGTCCGATGTGATATTAGTTTCTCAATTATAAACTTTCGAAACTATAATTAGTGACTTGTTCAGAAGAAATAAACGAATACTTTATTCTTCATATATTAAGTCATACCTTGACACGTAGGAAATAGAGCACAATTTTGAATAGCCGAAATAATACTAATAGCTCACAGATTGTTTATTTATTTTTCATTCAGAGTGTGGTCAATGTATCAAAGGTCATAACTAACCAAACTTCTTCATACAAAAGTATTCTCTAAGTCATCGAAATACGTAATATAATCGAAACAAAGAGCGCGGCCCAGGTGGGCCTTACGGTTGTTGAGAGACTTGAGAGTGTAAATGGAACGCCTCAGAGCTGTCAGCGAGGTAACGCCGCATGAACTGTCATGTTTTTCGGGCGCGCACCCCATATCGAATTATAAGACGTTATCACGTCAAAAAATGTTACAGGATGACTTCATCGAAGAAACAACAAGTATGGTCGAGTCCTATTTTATTGGTTCCGAAAAAGTCCGATTCTAAAGTTAAAAAGTATAGACTTGTAGTAGATTACCGGAAATTAAACGAAAATATTGTGGATGACCGTTTTCCCCTTCCAAATATAGTCGAAATTTTTGATTCGCTTTCAGGTGCAATTTATTTCAGTCACCTCGACCTCCAGAACAGTTATTATCAATTTGAATTAGATCCAAACAGTAGAAAGTGCACTGCTTTTACTTTTGACAAGCAATATCAAATGAAAAGAATTCCAATGGGTCTTAAAACCAGTCCCAGTGCATTTTCAAGAGCAATGTCTATAGCATTATCAGGTTTAAACTACGATAAATGTCTTTTATACATGGACGATTTGGTGTGTATTGGACGTAATTTAGAAAGCCATAATAAAAACTTAATTGAAATTTTTACAAGATTACGAGAGGTTAATTTAAAATGGAATCCCAGTAAGTGCAAATTTTTAGTTAAAGAATTATTATATTTAGGTGATGTAGTTAGCGCAGACGGAGTAAAACCTGACCCGGAAAAAAACAAAATTATTGAAAATTACCCTATACCGAAAAATGCTGATGACGTAAGACGTTTCGTAGCTTTTTCTAATTACTATCGGCGTTTTATTAAAAATTTTGCAGAAATAGTTTTGCCTTTAAACAAATTATAAAGAAAAAATGTAGATTTTATTTGGACACCCGAATGTGCCAAGTCATTTGAATTGTTAAAAAAATGTTTAGTTTCTCCACCTTTATTACAATACCCAGATTTTTCAGAAAAAAATTAATTCCAGTTATTTACAGACGCGTCAGGTACTGCAATAGGTTCTGTTTTATGTAATAGCGATGGTCGACCAGTTGCGTACACGAGTCGTACTTTAAATAAAGCCGAGTTAAACTATCCAACTATAGAAAAATAAATGTTAGCTATTGTTTGGTCTATTAAATATTTTCGTCCTTATTTGTTTGGGAAAAGGTTCAAAATTTTTTCTGATCACCGACCTTTGATATATTTATTTAACATGAACAATCCTTCGAGTCGTTTGACGAAATTTCGTTTAATTTTGGAAGAGTATGATTTTGTGATTGAGTATATAAAAGGAAAGGATAATGTTGCTGCAGACGCATTATCTCGGATACGAGTTACTTCAGAAGAATTGAAAGAAATGAGTGAACGAGTTATTAATGTTATGACAAGAAAACAACGAAAAAAATTAGAAAGTCAACAGGTAGTTCAACAAAATTTGTCGACTTTGCCTAGCACTTCTACTGACGTTCGGTCTGATCAACCGAAAGTTGTAGAAATGCCTGCGAGGACGTCAAATTGTGTGGAATTATTGTTGGTTTCACGGAGTAAAATGTGTAGTATGAGTAGTAACTTGAAGAATTTTGGTTCTTTCTTATATAATAAACATGAAATGAAATTATATACTTGTCCAGATTTCCGATCATATATCGCGCGAGACGCATATGTGAGTGAACTGGAACAGTATTGTAGGCAAATGGATATTAAAAATATCTTTATTATAAAGCTTGCAAGTAATTATGAATTTATCAACTGGTTGTCGAAAGAGATAAATAATAAAAAAATATGGTCCGGACCACGCCTACATATTCTTAAAGGAGTTAGGAGGATAATTTGTAATGACGATAAAAAAGTAATAACAAATGACTACCACTTGTTACCAACTAGTGGCCATGCAGGAATAAGAAGAATGTTAAATAACATCAAAAAATCTTATTTCTGGCCTGGAAGGGAACGTGACGTTACTGAATTTGTGAACAAATGTAAGAAATGCCAAATGCAAAAGTATTCTTTACCTGTTAAAGAGCCTATGGTAGTAACGAACACTGTTACAGGCGCATTTGATAAGATATTTTTAGATTGAGTGGGGCCCCTAGATAAGGATTATTATGGTAAGGTTTATATTTTAACTATTCAGTGCGAACTTACTAAGTTCGTAGAAGCATACCCTTTAGATCGTAAGGACGCCGTTACCGAGGCAAAATCGTTCGTAGAAAACTTTATTTTAAGGTATGGTATATCGCGAGAAATCGCGACAGATAGAGGCTCAGAATTCATAGCATCAACAATGAGTGAAGTGTGTAAATTACTCGGTATCAAACAGTTATTTTCAACAGCATATCATCATGAATCTATAGCTGCGCTTGAAAATACACATAAACATTTAAATGCGTATTTCCGTATTCAAACTAATAACAATCCTAGAGAATGGAGTACATGGATTCCATATTGGTCTTTTAGTTATAATACTACTGTACATACGAGGGGTGGTCAAAAAGTTCGCGGAATGGCGGGGTAGGCGAGGGTGAGTTTACTTATCCAGGTAGGCGCTAATTGAGTGACTCATTGTTAGTATAAATACCAAGTTTCAGCCTAATCGGGTCATTAGCTTTTGAGTTATTAACGAGTAAACAAGTCAATCGGGAAGAAACTAGCCACTATGGAGAAAATTGATTTTTTTTTTTGAAATTTTTGAAAAGTTTCTCACCAAACAAGGAAAAACACCTCAAACCATTTTTCAAGAGATGTTAGCTGTTTATGGAGACTCCGCTCCTGGGAAAACCATGATTTATAAATGGCACGCCCTTTTCAAACAAGGGAGGGACTCCATTGAAGACGACCCCCGACCTGGACGGCCGACTGAGGCTACCACGCCAGAAATAATCGAAAAAGTTGAAAAACTTGTATTGGAAGATGCCCGGCTAAAGAAAAAACTGCTTGCAGGATTAGTTGAAGTATCAGAAACAACCATTTTAAACATCCTACATCAACACCTTGGCATGACTAAAGTCTGTGCAAGATGGGTTCCAAGAATGCTTTCTGCGCATCAAAAACGCGAGCGCGTCGAAAGTTGTTGCGAGTTTTTAGACCGCTGTGGAGAGCAAAGGGAGAAAGTTATGGCCCGAATTGTAACTGGCGATGAAACTTGGGTTCACCATTATGAACCTGAGTCAAAGCAAGAGTCGAAGCAAACACAATGTGAAGGCACAAAAAGGCACACCCCCTCCTAAAAAGTATAAGGTGTCTCAATCGGCCGGCAAGATCATGGCGACGATCTTTTGGGATACAGAAGGTATCCTTTTGATTGACTATAGGGACGTGGTGTTTCCATAACGGGAGAATACTACGCTTCTTTACTAGATCAATTAAAAGATGCTATTAAAGAAAAAAGGCGAGGAAAACTTACAAAAGGCGTGCTCCTTTTGCACGACAATGCACCCGTGCACACAAGCCATGTTGCGACGGCTGCCATTCACCGGTGCGGTTTTGAACAACTGCGCCACCCACCCTACAGCCCAGACCTGGCCCCAAGCGACTATTATTTATTTCCAAAAATGAAGAAAGAACTGCGTGGAAAAAAAATTGGCGACGACGATGAAGTGAAGTCAGCAATTTCGGCCTATTTTGACGCCCAAGACAAATCTTTTTTTTTTTTCGACGGTATTAATAAGTTGTTTGACAGATCTAATAAATGTATTAGGGTTAAGGGAGAATACATAGAAAAGGAAAAATAGTTTCATGTTTCATTTCATTATCCTTCCCTGACATTCCACGAACTTTTTGACCTCCCCTCGTACATCTACGAAGTATACTCCATACGAATTGGTTTTTGGAAAACTGTGTAAATTACCTACTAATTTATGTCAGCAAGTTGATCCTTTATATAATGTCGACGACTGTCCATTATGTTTAAAATATAGACTTCAAAAATCTCAGGAACAGGCTAGAGAAAATTTGTTATTGTCAAAGGTAGTAAGGAAGCAAAATTATGATAAAAAAATAAATCCAACTTTTTACAAGCCTAACGATTTAATTCTTATACGAAATGATAATAATTGTAATAAATTTCAGAATGTTTATATTGGTCCATTTAAGGTTTTAGAAGATATGTCACCAAATGTAAAAATACTTAAAGAAGGTAAAATTGAAACAGTTCACAAGAACAGAACAAAATTATATAGAACTTATGTTACTGATGTTTAAGTAGTTTTAATGTTATGCAAATAAAATAATGTATATTTTTAATTATTTTTTTTTTTTTAAAAGGGAGGTGTAGTGTAGTGATTCCTATTTAGTCTCTTAATATATGTTAATCGTATATAAGCTGTAACCACTTAATTAATGTCATAATAAAGCCAACTATCTAGCCAGGCGCATCTTTCATTTCCCGCTTACACCCATCCTTACAATGTGTCAACCGTTCTAGGGAAACTAATACGAATATTTATGCGGAAGACCAACTAAATAATATTTATAATGGTGACGATTTTATTGAAAATAACGACCCTACAGCTATGCCCGATGAAGTGTTTATCAAAGGAATTAGGGGACTCAATATTCAGCAGAAAGAATTGATCCAAACAGTGTCAAATACTATAGACAGAGATATAAGGTTACCGGAATACGTAAACAACATAGAACCTTTGTGGCTTTTTATTACGGGTGGTGCTGGCAGCGGAAAATCTTTTACTTATATTAAAACTTATATTTGAGTATCAGGCGTTGCTGTGATCCAACTGTTGATCCTTTGATCAAGCCAACATTCGTAGAAGTAGCATCCCTAACAGAGTTTTAGCGCGTCAAATTTTTGTTAGAACGCTGCACTCAGGATTTTCATTTCCAATCGAAAAAGATGCAGTCATGACTTATCGTAAAATGAGTAGACAGCCCCTGGAACGGGAAAGACGAAAGTGGCGTTATAATAAAATAGCTAATTATAGATGAAATTTCTATGGTATCATACGAGAATTTGCGCATAATTCATTTACGTCTACAGGAATTTCAAAATAATAACTTTCTCTTTGGAGGGATTCATGTTTTATTATTCGGTGTGTTAGCGCCAACTACTTTTTGCATAATGTATCTTGTACATCTTGTTAGTTCAAGGGCAGTCCGCATTGGCGCTATTGTAGTATATTCAAATGGAGCGATAATCCTATTCCCATCTCCCTCGCACTGACGCTGTATGGGCGCTACTGATTGGACGAGACGAATCGCCTGATGTCGCGTGACTCAAGCGCGGCGAATGGTGCCCCTGGAAGAAGGGATGTTCGACATTCAGATTCCGCACCCCGCGACGGCTGGAGCTATCTGGCGTCCCGCGATTAATTGCTAATAATCATTAATCCTGTGTATTTGTCGTATGTGAGCGCTCGCAAAGGTGACTATTAAACTAAAAGTGACAGTTGAGTTGTGAAGTGAAAACCACATCGGAAGATAACAGAAGGAAGGAGGAGTTTGGCGTCTCGTGGAGTCCAGGTAGCGCTTTTCTTTTCTCCTGCCCTAATAGTATCGCTCCATATCAATCACTGGCGATTACCAGTATCCTTCGAAAATAACAGTCCATTTAAAATCAAAATCAATCCTTTACTTCAAAGTAAAGAAATGATCCGCAATCGTCAGACACGGCCGGTTCGGCCATTTTATATCTCACCCGCACCATATTTTTTGGTACCTTCGAACCGGACCACGGTGATATAATGCAATTACCTCCAGTAAAAGGCCATTAGTGTTTTGAACAACCTTCGTGGCTAAGCGCAGAGATACATTTGTGGAGATAATTTTAGTTTTGTGAGCTTACAATTAACATGCGTCAAAGTTACGATATTGACGACCCCTGCAACGGGAAAGGCGAAAGTGGCGTTATATTAAAATGGCTAATTAAGATGAAATTCCTATGGTATCATACGAGAATTTGCGCATAATTCATTCGCAGCCATGACTTATCGTAAAATGAGTGGACAGCCCCTGCAACGGGAAAGGCGAAAGTGGCGTTATATTAAAATGGCTAATTATAAATAAAATTCCTATGGTATCATACGAGAATTTGCGCATAATTTATTCACGTCTACAGGAATTTAAAAATAATAACTTTCTCTTTGGAGGGATTCATGTTTTATTATTCGGTGATATAATGCAATTAACTCCAGTAAAAGGCCATTGGTGTTTTGAACAACCTTCGTGTCTAGGCGCAGAAATACATTTGTGGAGAGAATTCTCGTTTTCTGAGCTTACAATTAACATGCGTCAAAGTAACGATATTGAATTTGTAGATTTATTAAATAGTTTACGTTTTGGTGTATTCACAATTTCACTACTACAACTTTTGTGCGAAAGACGTCGTATCGAGCAGGTTGGTGAATTTGCAGACGGTGCTGCGGTCAGAATTTTTCCCACGACAAAATTAGTAGACGATTACAATTCTAAAGTGGCGGATATGTAATGCGAGTCAACTCGCATGTACATGATACACGCTGTCGATAAGTCCCGGGAAGCCGCAACATACGGAAAACGACCACCTCCTAACGTCATACCGAGCGATGTTAATAATTGTGGAGGTTTGTTACATGTTTTAAAAATAGGCGTTTGTTCTAAAGTAATGCTAAGAAGAAATATCTCAATATCTGTGGGTCTTGTAAATGATGCCATGGGGATTATACGTAAGTTTCGTTGGCCTGCACTTCGACAAGATCAACTAGAAGTAGGTGAACTGCCTGATGCGGTTCTCATCCAAGTCCCAGACATATGTCCTGTGTCCTCTCGAGTTTCGCTTTATAATGAGAAAAATGTTGTTCAGACATTCCGTCCAGCCGTCCATCAATGGCAACTGCATTGAAAATGACTTTGAGATTTCACACGTCTTCGATTTCAATAAACCGAAAAGTTTGTTTCAACCTCGGGAAGAACACTACCAACAAGACGTTGAAAATGTGTTTCGAAATTTAGATGCAATTCATACCAGGAAAATATATAATATTATGTGACTGGTTACATAATAAAACAAATTATTACCCGCATTTCATGTGAACATTGCTATAATGCGTTAGCAGCACCTAAAAATCTGCCAACAGATCATTCGTATTCTTTAATTATAAATAAATTCAATTTAATTACTACATTTGTGAACCGAGGCAAACTTTATTTTCCTTCGATAGGAGCTAACAAAATAGTAAAATTTTGTGATAAAATTTTTCAACAAGCTAATTTGACGGGCCAACTAAGAGCAAATAACATTGAATAATGGACAAAATTTTAGTACTTACATTGTTGAGTAAAGATATATACAACAAGAGTTATAGGGAAGAAACGTAATTGTTGAGAAAAATCTTGTTTCGAATGTTCAATATATTTGTGATTTTCTTATTCTTGTCGGTATCAGCAATTGCGTCCCACAAGAAGGCAAATTGGATCATTGTGAGCGGTATTTTGAATTTGTTAAACATTTATTTATGCAAGATTCCGCTCAGTGAGGAGCCTCGACCCAAACGAGCTGACAAGATCTACCACGAAGACTGCTGGTCCAATAAAGAGAACTTCTATTAGTCGCACAAGACGTCAGAGCGTCTCGACAGGAGTTTTAACTTCCGAGATAGCATCTACCTCAACAGCACAACAAACCATCGATAGTCCTTTATTGTTTGGGAAATATCATAGTTCTGGTTCAAGTGGTTCACAGAAATCAGTTGCCAGTGGTGGTGTCATAATATCTGAATCCGATTCTCCTCAAGAATCGGTCGACATAACTTCTGAGATAATAGATATTATACCTACTGCTGACATAAATAATTACATACTTAACTAGAGAATTGGGTGACACTGTAGTAACCGTCGAAATGGCTCAAGAGGGAAATATAGTTCGGGTCCGTGTACGGCCCCGTCGGGTACACCATGCATGTGAATGGAGTGGTGAATGTGATAAAGAAGTATAAGGAATTCATGTACGCGGACGATATGAGTGTGGTGTATGCCTCGAAGGATATATCAGAAGCGCGCGCGAACATACAGAAGGATTTCGAAAACATAACGAAGTGGGCGCACGACAATCGTATTATATTAAATCTAAAAAATCCAATGAATGCACCTGCACTCGGCACATAATCGTAGAGCAAAGAATGTCAGTGTTAACGATCTGTCAATAATAGGCCACTCATATGAATGTCTTCACTTAAATAAAGATAAATGAAGTTGTACACCAATATTTACAATTTTAAATATTTGGGTTTAAGGATTGATAGATATTTCAACTGGGCACTACACATAACAGATGTATGTAACAGACTAAGATCAGTAGGTAAATTCTATCAGCTTAAGAGAGTACTAAATGTAGACACTTTAAAAGTTGTATATTTTGCCCTCGCAGACTCTCTGTTAAGCTATGGTTTAATTGTGTATGGACGAAAGTTCACTACATATTTAAATAATATTAAGAGCATACAAATAAGATTAATTAAGTACTTATTAAGTAAAAAGGAAAAAATAGAGTGTAAAAAAGATTATAAGAACCTATTTCAAACATGTAATATCTTACCCATTGATAAAAAAGTTGAATGTTTAATCGGTAAGAGAGTGTTTTCTGTTGCCAGTTTGACAGTAACGGCAAAAAGATCTCGTTTTGCATCCATCCAATGCAACCATCATGGGTAGACAAAATTATATTTGTGCATGATAATTACAGCCGTTGCAAGGCAGCCGTTAATTAATTTTACTTTTATTATGCTGATCTTGATTTACATACTGTTAATTTTGATGCCAAACATATAGGTATTTTTCAATGATAATCACTGCTGTTGCGAAACAGATATTACCTAGTTTTAAATTACTTTTGTTTTGTTGATTTTATATTTACCGCCGGTAAAAAAAGAAATAATTTATTTTTGTTTCTTTGTATTTTTGCCTTTAGTAACAATTACTTCTATTTTGCTGATGTTTGTTGATTGTGCAATTTTATACCAATGTTTATTCGGAGACATTGATAAAAACAAGACTGATTCTCTAATAAAAATTAATCTCAAATTAAATAATGCAGTTTTATTTCAATTCTTCACGCCGATATCACGCAGAAATCACGCCACAGCCGCCGATTTTTGACCGGCGCCCGCCGCCTGCGATTAAAGCTTCGGCGCACACGTCTAATCCTGATTGCACGTAAAGACTATTGGTATAGGATTGAGTTCCAAAATAGAGGAAGCCCTCACTTACATATGCTTGTGTGGTGTGACTCTATTCCTAGTTTTGAGACCCTTGAAGGACTTAGTGTAATTAACCAAGTTGTCTCATGTTCTCTGGGTAGTGACAATGTTCAATTAGTAAAAAACTACAAATTCACAAACATTCTCCTACGTGCTATAAAGATCGAAGTACTCGTATATTATGCCGTTTTGGATTTCCAAGGCCTGTTAGCGACACAACTACTTGTTTAGATCCTGATGAAGTGATGACGCTCTCCGTAATAACGGGCGATTTTGTTTTGAACGAGATGTGAGTGAAGTTATGATAAATAATTAACCCCATTCTCCTCAAAATTTGGGAAGCAAACATGGATATACAACCATGCGGAAACGTTACCGCTGTTGCGTATTATAATGCCAAATATGCTAGTAAATGTGAACCGTATGACTGTGATGAAGTGGTAAGAGAAGCAGTCCAAAAAGCGAAACGGCAAGTAACGATGTATGGAA
The DNA here is from genome assembly GCA_963422495.1 of Polyommatus iphigenia. NCBI lineage: Eukaryota > Metazoa > Arthropoda > Insecta > Lepidoptera > Lycaenidae > Polyommatus > Polyommatus iphigenia. The sequence goes on from OY730188.1 coordinate 4,281,438, forward strand.
ACAGCTATTTTCTGTTTCCATGGCTATCCTAGGTCAGCGTTTAATTAGTGCACCTGAAGCGGCATATCATCTTTGTCATTTACCTTTAAAAATGTGTTATTACTAGAAAAACGGTTTTCGTTAATAGTTGTCGCCCGGAAATGCGCTACAGAATTTTAAGATTCTGTCACGATGAAACGACTATCTTGAATAATATATTCGATAATTACGAGCAAAGACCTAACAATTTAAGGATGATAAGTTAACCTGAATTTGCTTTTCGTTATGAAACAGTTTCCAATACATTCAGCGCTGATTATGATGGTAATATAGAGTTAAGAGATCAGGAAATCGAAAGCTCTAGATACATTAAATAACAAAATAATAGAAAAATGCGGATTAGGAGTCAAGTGGCAGTGTTACGAACACGATATTATACAATGAATAGTGACCGGGTAAGTTTTTTTTACAGCTTGATTGTTTGTCATAGTCATAGGTATACCATTTCGCAATGAAAGCGATCTTGTTCAGGAAGGTGGAACAGCAGAAGCTTGTTACTTACATAGGCAGTTAGAATTAAGACCTCTTTTGCATACTTAATAAATCTGTAGAACAATTCGCTCACGCTGAACAAGTGATTCAGCAAGCCCTCGCTCAAGCTACAGCTTTCAATACTATTAATGACCGTAGATGTGTCAACCGTTCTAGGAAAACTAATACGAATACCTATAATATTTCGCTTGTTTGCGACAACGTAGTCATAACTCAAAAAACCGAAATTTTTAGTTAATAATACAGATAAAATCTGCGAAAAGAGTAGAATTTGCTTCAAAAACGACATTTCTCGCGAACGTTCATGGAAGAGCGAGACATAAGTTGTGACGATATAGCGCTATCTCGCTCGTTTTGGTCCTTTGCTACGACATCGTCACTACTCAGTTGCGCCGCGGCAGTGTCAGTGGGTGGTTGTGCGTGTTTTCGTCAAGACCGAAATATTTCGAATTGAAACGTTGTTGATGATAAAGGTAAGTTGAATTTTCATTCTTACTTTTTTCTTGTAATGTCTTATTGCAAAATGTGACGGTGTTGCTTAAAAAATGTCGAAGTTATGTAAATATTTCGAGTTATTACTATATCGTAGAAAAAAGCTGATCTTATTGAAGTCAAACTTTGAATAAAGACGATATTGATGTTAAGCTAAGTGTCAAACTTTGATTGCCTAAAATTTTATTTTTGCTTATGCCATTTTAAAAGTAAACAGTGACAATAATTATTTACTTTATTTTTCAACGAGTTGTTTTAGAACGTTATGTATGATAAAAATCAACTAACTAATTTGTTATATCTTCAGGTCATGTAATGATGGAGTCCAGGGGTAGGAAGATGCTAGCCTTATTAGAACGGAATAAAAATGATACTGTGGGCACCAGCGAGGAACAATGTACTTCGGCTGATAGCAGTACGTATTAGTAGTACTGACCTACCTACGAGTACCTTTTGTGTAAGATGCTTAATATTGTTGTTTTAATTTTATGTCTTATCTTTCAGGTTCGAAAGGAGTTACCCAGACACCCAAAGAAAACAGCGAAGAAACAGATGTAACAAGACCTTCATTGAATGAAACCGGTATAATATCAGTGCCATTATTATTGTTTTGCTAACCTTGTTTGCTGATTTAACTTAATTTATAATTTTATTATTGCAGGCTATGGTAATTCTACTCAAACTCATGTCAGTAGCAGTTCTAGCAACTCATCAACTGATTCGTCAGACTCATCATCATCTGATTCGGAATCCTTTTGTGAAGGTAAGCTTTATTTACCTATTACCTACCTGTTGAATAATTAAATGTAATGTAACTTAGGTAAATGCCAATTTTTTTTTCAGATAGCGACGACTTTGTTAAGGATCCAATGTATATACCGCCCGAAAACCCAAGTCAAAACAACCACGATGAGTTACCTGCCGACGAAGAAAACGAAATGTTGTCTGTCTTTGAAGCTCTATACAAAATTTGACCTCGGCTCCAAATACGACTAATACTTCTGCAAGGCTGTCTACTTCCAGAGAAGGGAGAATCCCAACGAGCCCTGCTGTGAGTCCTGAAAAAAAGAGAGGAAGAAAACGCAAGCGTGATGAAGCACAATGGAAGAAAAATATTGCCAAAAGATTACGAAACACAGGAAAAGCTTATCAGACTACAAAAAAGAAGATCAGAGAGGAGAGAAAAATTAAAGAACCTTGTGGAGAAAAATGTAGACTGAAATGTGGGTCTAAATTTACGGAAGAAGAAAGAAAAACATTGTTTGAAAACTTTTGGGCATTGGGTGACATTAAAAAACAATGGGAATATATTTCAAGGAGCATGACTGTTATTACTCCAAAATACCGATACGTCCGTGAAGGTGGAACGAGAAAACCTCGACAAAAAAATAGTGCATTCCATCTGAAATTACCCAACAAAACAATGAGGGTGTGCAAAATGTTCTTCAAAAACACCCTATGCATCAATTACCGTCCAATTCGAACTGTTTTGGAGAAACAAGATAAAGTTGCCAATTGTTTGTTAGCTGAGGATAAGCGCGGCAAACATGACAACCACGCACACGTCGATGAAGCCATAAAAAAAGGAATAAGGGAGCACATAGAATCTATTCCCAAGATAGAATCCCATTACACTCGTGCTAATACTAGCAAAGTTTATATAGATGGCAGCAAAAGCATCGCAGACATACACAAAGATTATGTTGAAAGCAAACAAAAGCAAAATCTTCCTTTTGGCAATTATATTCTGTTTTACAGAATATTTACACAGGAATATAATATCTCTTTTTTCACGCCGAAAAAAGATTTCTGTGATGTCTGTACCGCGTTTGAAAACTCGGACGATAAAGAAAATAAAAAAGAAGAACATGACAAACACTTGAAAGAAAAACAATTATGCCGATTAGAAAAAGCCAGAGATAAAGAAGATGGTGATGCTGTAGTGGCTGTATACGACCTCCAAGCCGTGTTTCAATGTCCAAAAGGAGATATTTCAGTCTTCTACTATAAGTGCAAGTTAAATGTGCTGAATTTCACAATCAATGACCTAAAAAATAACGCCGTAGAGTGCTACGTGTGGGACGAGTCGAATGCAAATAGAGGCGTCAACGATTTAGGAACTTGCGTCTGCAAGTACCTCGAACAGATTTCATTGAACAGTGCAAATAAAAACGTTAAAGTTATATTTTATTCTGATAATTGCACTGGTCAGCAGAAAAACAAAGCAATGGTTGCAATGTATTTATGCGCAGTGCAAAAGTTTCCAGCCATTGAATCAATCACGCATAAATTCCTCATTAAGGGTCACACTCAGAACGAGGGTGACGCAGCGCTCTCTCTTATAGAGAGACAAGTAAAACGAACACTCAAAGGTGGGCCTATGTACTCCCCAGAATCCTTCATCGGTGCAATCAAGTCAGCAAGAAAGAATCCCACGCCATTTCATGTGAACGAGATGTGCACGGAAGATTTCTGGAAAGATGCGTGCACGCAGATGGGTGTTAACATCACAAAAGATGAAGATGGGAACCAACTCAAAATTGCAGATATAAAAATTTTAAGAATTGAAAAGGACAAACCCAGAACAATGTTCTTCAAGACATCTTATGGTGATGCAGAGTTAAAAAAGCTGAAGTTATAAGAAAGAAGAGAATTTTGGGTGTGGAAGTTAAAAAAGCTTATGACCAGAAACCCGGTATATCCGAAAGAAAGAAGGCTGATTTGTTAGATTTACTAAATAAAAACCTGATTCCGAGATTCTACGCTCCATTTTATAATGCTCTTTAAGTATTCTACAAGATATCTACATTTACCTATTTTTACTAGAAAGTTTATAAAGATATGATATTAAAACAAAAGGCTGTATTTCTAAAGTTGATCTCGTTTCTAGTTCCTAAACTAAAATTAAGACTATGTGCCTTAACAATACTGACTGTAGATTAAGTTGTTGATTGGTTTTAATTTAGATTGTTTTTCTGATGAGAGTAAGTATTGAATAATGACTGTAGTAGTTTTATGTTTTATTGTTGTTCAAGTTTTGTTTCAGTAACAAGAAACAAGATCAATTTGCTTATTTAGGTACAGGACCTAAGTAAGCAAGTTTATTTCGTTTCTAGTTAACTAAGTAAATAAGTTGATCTCGTTTCTAGTTCCTAAATTTAACTTAAATGTGCTATATCAATACTAACTGTGTACTAAGATTGTGCATCACATAAGTTTTGCGTTTTAGATTTGTTTAATTTTAGATTTTTTTTTTTTGTAATGAGAAAAAGCAGTTGTCTATTTTGGTTTCCATATTTTATTTTATTTTAATAAAAGTTTTGTTTCAGTAATGACTTTTCTTGTTTTATTTATTCAAACTATGAAAAAAATTGCTCATACAACGACATAAGTCAGAATAGTACCAAAATATATTAAATTCTAACAGCAACAACGTCATAAGTGATTCCTCGTCACATTTACTTGTCAATAAGTTATTATAGGTATATAGTAGCTAAAAAAACTTATATAATAACATTTATTTACGAATCAGGCAACATTTCTTGCAAACTAATGTTCTTCAATAGCTGATAGTTACCAAGTTACGTACATCTGAAACTTTTAAATGGATTTTCTGCAAATTCGTCTTTTTTTAGTAATGACTACCTTGTCGCAAACAAGCGAATATTATTATAAATAATATTTATAATAATGACGATTTTAATGAAAATAACGACCCTACAGCTATGCCCGATGAAGTGTTTATCAAAGGAATTAGGGGACTCCATATTCAGCAGAAAGAATTGATCCAAACAGTGTCAAATACTATAGACAGAGATATAAGGTTAGCGGAATACGTAAACAACATAGAACCTTTGCGGCTTTTTATTACGGGTGGTGCTGGGAGCGCAAATCTTTTATATTAAAACTTATAGTTAAGCATTAGGCGTTGCTATGCTCCAACTGTTGTCCTTTGATCAAGCCAACATTCGTAGAAGTAGCATCCCTAACAGAGTTTCAGCGCGTCAAATTTTTGTTAGAACGCTGCAATCGGTATTTTTTTACTTCCAATCGAAAAAGATGCAACCATGACTTATCGTAAATTGAGTGGACAGCCCTTGCAACGGGAAAGGCGAAAGTGGCGTTATATTAAAATGGCTAATTAAGATGAAATTCCTATGGTATCATACGAGAATTTGCGCATAATTCATTCGCAGCCATGACTTATCGTAAAATGAGTGGACAGCCCCTGCAACGGGAAAGGCGAAAGTGGCGTTATATTAAAATGGCTAATTATAGATGAAATTCCTACGGTATCATACGAGAATTTGCGCATAATTCATTCACGTCTACAGGAATTTAAAAATAATAACTTTCTCTTTGGAGGGATTCATGTTTTATTATTCGGTGATATAATGCAATTAACTCCAGTAAAAGGCCATTGGTGTTTTGAACAACCTTCGTGGCTAGGCGCAGAAATACATTTGTGGAAAGAATTCTCGTTTTCTGAGCTTATAATTAACATGCGTCAAAGTAACGATATTGAATTTGTAGATTTATTAAATAGTTTACGTTTTGGTGTATTCACAATTTCACTACTACAACTTTTGTGCGAAAGACGTCGTATCGAGCAGGTTGGTGAATTTGCAGACGGTGCTACCTTTTTTCCCCACGATACAATTAGTAGACGATTACAATTCTAAAGTGACGGATATGTAATGCGAATCAACTCGCATGTACACGATGTCGATGAGTCACGAGAAGCCGCAACATACGGAAAACGACCACCTAACTTTTTACCGAACGACGTTAATAATTGTGGAGGTTTGTTATATGTTTTAAAAAATAGGCGTAATTTCTAGAGTAATGCTAAGAAGAAATATCTCAGTATCTGAGGGTCTTGTAAATGGGGATTGTACGTAATTTTCGCTGGCCGAGAAGTAGGTGAACTGCCTGATGCGGTTCTCATCCAAGTCCCAGGCATATCATGTCGTCATGTGTCCTCTCGAGGTCCGCTTTATAATGAGAAAAATTTTGTCCAGCCGTCCATCAATGCCAACTGCATTGAAAATGACTTTGAAACTTTACACGTCTTCGATTTCAATAAACCGAAAAGTTTGTTTCAACCTCGGGAAGAACCTGACCACCAACAAGACGTTGAAAATGTGTTTCAAAATTTAGATGCAATACATACTAGCCCATACCAGGAAAATATGTATGTTATTTTATGTTACTGGTTACATTATAAAACAAATTAGTACCCGCATTTCATGTAAACATTGCTATAATGCGTTAGTAGCACCTAAAAATCTGCCAACAGATCATTCGTATTCTTTAATTATAAATAAATTCAATTCATTCTCTACATTAAATTGGATCATTGTGAGCGGTATTTTGAATTTGTTATACAGTAGAACTCCAATTATCCGAACTCCGACTATCCGGATCGCCGATTATCTGAATCACGCGCTATTATTCTTCCCCCCGCGAAGTCAGTGTAGGCACAACGTCAAGTTAAGACAAGTTCCGGCGCATTGCAGTCACGGCGCACCTGTCATTGTTTGTTTTGATTAGCCAGTGTACTATTGACCTTGCTCGAGGACGCTACTCTTTCGCTACGGCTTATGTACTTTTGTTTGTGCGTGTACAATACTGTATTGTTTTTAAACCATGGCTTCGAAAAGAAAACGTGTTGTGCTATCGTTAGCGGACAAACTGAAAATTATAGAGCAACTCGATAAAGGTGTAACGGGTAAGAAGTTGTCTGAGATTTATGGTGTTGGACAAGCAACAATTTCTGACATTAAAAACAGTAAGTCAACACTTTTAAACTTTGTTTCGGTGCTTGAAAATGAAGATGGAAGTTCCTCCAGGAAAACAATGAAGACAGCAACCAACAAAAATTTGGAAGATGCCGTGTTTAAATGGTTTTTGCAGCAACGTTCTATGGGAAATCCGATTTCAGGTCCAATCCTTTGTGAAAAAGCCAAAATCTTAGCAGAAAAGCTTGGTTATTCATCTTTTAAGGCTAGTAACGGCTGGCTAAGGAATTGTAAATTCAGGCATGGTGTACGCGAGTTAGATTTGGCTGGTGAGAAGCTTTCAGCAGACTCTGCAGCTGCTGAAAATTTTATTGAAAAATTTAAAACTGCATCAGAATCCTATGATCCGGAGTTTGTTTATAATGCCGATGAAACTGGCCTTGTTTGGAAAGCATTACCAAAAACCACTTTGGCTTCTAAAAGGGAATCTAGTGCCCCTGGACATAAGGTCAGTAAAGAACGTGTTACAGTGCTTAACTGTGCCAACTCCACTGGAAATCATAAACTGCCACTTCTTTTGATAGGAAAATCAAGAAATCCAAGAGCATTTAAAAACGTAAAAATCTTCCACTCTTCTACAAAAGTCAACCCAAGGCCTGGATGACTGCAGCTTTGTTTACCGAATGGTATGATGAAGTGTTTATTCCTGAAGTGAAAAAGCACCAAAAATCGGTGGGAAAAGAAGGCAGTAAGGTGCTTTTAATTGTTGATAACGCACCCACTCATCCTACAGCAGAACTGTTGGAAAGAGAGAATGGGCAGTTTAAAACGACGTTTTTGCCTCCCAATGTTACAAGTTTGCTGCAACCCATGGACCAGTCTGTTATTGAAACAATGAAGCGCCATTACAGAAGGCAACTGCTGAGAAAACTGCTGATCGAAGGTGCTGAAGATGAAGAATTGGTTTTGGCAAATCATAGCAAAATAAATTTAAAGGACTGCTGTTACATGGTAGCGGAAGCTTGGAGTTTGGTTACGGCAGTGACGCTAAGACGTGCGTGGAATAAACTGAAAGGCCTACCGTCTGAGAAGAACAAAAAAAAAGAATCTGAAGAAAATGAGAAACAAGAATATGGAGAGGATGATGATGATGAAGATGCGTTGTCACTAGAGGAAATAAGAAAAATGATTGTAAAAATTCCTGGTTGTACAGAAGTAAGTGCTGAAGATGTAGGAGAGTGGATGGCTTGTGACACGTCTGACCCTGGTTTTCAAATTCTCAATGACGATGAAATTGTTGTAAGTGTGAGAGAAGATGTTGAAGTGGAAGTGGAAGAAGAACTTTCTGCTGATGTTGAAGTAGACGCTGGACCATCAGCTAGTGAAGCATTTGCCGGCCTCGAGACTGCTTTGAAGTGGATGGAGCGTCAGCCCGAGTGTGACCACTTGCAACTGCTCACCGTCAAGCGAATGCGTGACCTGGCTGCCCGAAAACGGTTGAAGACCGCAAAACAGCTTACATTAACGGAGATGTTTACAAAACAATGATTTTTATTTCTAAACTTGTACATAAGTACATTTTATTTATATTTAAAATATGTGAAAATTTCATGTTTCTTTCATTTAATTCAATAAAAAAATAGTGCAATATCAAAACGTAGCTTTTATTCTCTCCAATAGCTAATTTTTTTTTAAAAATCCGACTATCCGAATATTTGATTATCCGAATGGGCCCCGGTCCCCATTAATTCGGATAATTGGAGTTCTACTGTACATTTATTTATGCAAGATTCCGCCCAGTGACGAGCCTCGTACCAAACAAGCTGACTCGCTAGCGGTCCGAAGGACAACAAGATCAACCACGAAGACTGCTGGTCCAATAAAGAGAACTTCTATTAGTCGCACAAGACGTCAGAGCGTCTCGACAGGAGTTTTAACTTCCGAGATAGCATCTACCTCAACAGCATAACAAACCATCGATAGTCCTTTATTGTTTGGGAAATATCGTAGTTCTGGTTCTAGTGGTTCACAGAAATCAGTTGCCAGTGGTGGTGTCATAATATCTGAATCCGATTCCCCTCAAGAATCGGTCGACATAACTTCTAAGATAATAGATATTATACCTACTGCTGACATAAATAATTACATACTTAACTAGAGAATTGGGTGACACTGCAATTACCGTCTAAATGGCTCAAGAGGGAAATATAGTTGCCACGATTTCGAATTTACTTAATCACTTAACATTCGGCTCATATTTCACAACTTATTACTAATCATGGTGAAGAAATACAACGTAAATTAGACGCGACTGTAAATAGATAGGAAGCATCATTTCAAGCTAGACCACATAGTACGTCTCTTCATCGTACGTGTCGATGAGACGAACGGAGGCAGCTCAAAGCGGCCATAGGAGGTAAAGTGGCCACACTTCATATTTCGGTTATTTATAAAGGCAGAGCGACGTTTGCGCTCTGATGCATAGCGAACATCCCGCGCCTATAGCGACAAAAATATTGGAATTGCATGTTTTATTTAAAAAAAAATGCAAGGTAAATTCTTCCTGTTTAAATTATTTTTTTTGTAAATTTGAATGCTTCTATTGTGCCGGTGTCGTTGCTTATCTATTTAGCTTTATCTATGTTGTTTTTATTCGGGAGTATGATAAAAAATGCGAAAGAAAATTATGTTTAAACAGAATGGTTGCCAAAAGGCAAAGTGGACCGGGCAAAGCGGTCAATAGACCGCTGAGTTAAATGATAGATTTATATGATAATAACTTAAAAATATATTTTAGATGCTGAACAACTATAAAAGGAAAACTAACCAGGGGTCAATGCTACTACCAAAAATCAAAATTACGTTTGCCTAATTTATATGGAGCCATATGCCGATCTGCCTATAGAAGACTGGATTTGCTGTGATGACTGCCAGTTGTGGGCTCATGAAGCCTGTACGACATACATTGAAGCTCATTTCTGTAACAACCGCCAATAAATCTGATCTTATTAAGTATTTTTAAGTTTCCTGAGAAGAACAAAATTAATTGATATATTTTGACTATTATTATTTTAGAAGAGTTGATTTTTTTGATTAAAAAAATGTTCTGATTGTTGGAAGGGGATTAATAAAAATTTTGTGTTTGATTTGATACACTTGAATGTTATGAATAATAAGTTTCATTACTGCGTACTTAAAAAAATACATTTAAGACAGAAGCTCTGAGCGATATAGATAGCAGTTTAAGAATAGTTATGATAATTTGGAGACATTAAATCGGCAATAAAAATCATTTTTCATTTGGAGACTGAGACCAACTTGGTGCCATTTTACCCACTTATTCAAATAGAGTCTGCGTTCATTCGAGTGTAGGCACAATACTTCGAGTAGTGTGTTTTCGCGGGTTCTGGGTCACGATTCTGGGTCCACCCCTCCCCCCGCTCGCGGCTCGCAAACTTTCTCGATCACCTTTGTCGGTTCACGCGGCGACATCGCCTAAAAAAAAAAAAAAGTTTGGTGTCAAAATAGGGGTTTTCGACCATCCTCGTTCGATATATGCGATCCGTTTCTGCGTATTTGCACTAGTTTCAAAGTAAGCTTTTGTGCATAACCCTCATTATCTACTATCTCCACGCTCCATTGTTCCTTAATTACGGTTGCTGATTATTACAATGTAAAGCTCACCTCGGTGTCCTATTGTTCGTAATGAGGCTTATCGCTTACGTCGCCTCAATTTCTTACAAGATTTTAAATAAGTAAATAAAACTTGATCAATTTTTTATTACATTTCTTTTATTTAATTAAAACATGTAATAATAATAACTCCCATAGTAGTATGATTTCGTGCATTGTGAATCACTATTCATATATAGTTCCCCTCGGTATCTAATGAATATTGACAATGCATTCCTGCTAATAACATTTTGCTGTGTCGCAATCCTCGTAAACAACATTCCAAAGTTTTTTTTTTTAACAATATATTTATTAAAGCTAAGGTTAAAATAAAACTTTGGTTTACTTACAAACAAATTATTTATTTCGTATTACATACCACAGTTCATAAAACAAGATTCAAACATTTTATTCAAAAACATATCATTTTTAAGTGTGTCACTACCAAATTCAGTCTGAAACTCTGACAATGACTTGTTATGAAACTTGTATAACAAATACATTAAACAGTACTACTTATACTCTCCACACACAGAAGTCCAATCATTTTGTAGCCTGATAGTATTATAACGCCATTTCCTTGCATTTCTATTCAAAAACATTTTGTGCATCCCCGTAGGGAAGCGACCATATGTATCAAAATATTCACCGATGCCATGTTTGTCTATGTGAATAGCTACCCAGTGAGATCCTGGTTTTGAGTCCGGGTCCAAATTGCTTATAAGATATTTAGGAGTCGTTATATGCATTGGCAATCGATTCGCGGCATATACGCTATTTTTTAGACTTGGATGAATCTTTTTTAAGTATGATTTTAGTTGTAAAGTATCCATTATTCGTTAAAAAAAGACTTATTCATTCACTCTATCATATGATTCACACGCAAGTGAAATAAATAAGGTAAGACAATCTTATTTAACATGCAATTGACTGGGGTTTTTAATACTTTTATACTCAAAATATAATATCTTTAGATATTTAACTCAATGATCATAAAAAATGCACTATTACATTGGGATATTGTATTTATAACACGGTCACATTAACTTGACGCATGGTTTGATAATGTCATTATGGAGCGGACATAATATTATTGCATTCCAACGATACTTCAAGTTAATTTGACTGTGTCATACACAAGAGGAGCCGCGGATTTTTTTAACTTAAAGTATAGTTATTGGTATTGGTAAACTAGATAGTTAATGGTTTACGTGATAAGCTAATGCGTTTACTATCTAAATCAGTGGTGCCCAACCGGTGGCTCACGGGTACCTGGTAGTCCACAGCCTGTTATCTAGGCATCCGTGAACAATATGGGTCAAAAAATTGTTAATGTGCATGTCTTATCGGGATTTTCAAAATAGTCCTTGGAGCAATACCAGTTGGGCACCACTGATCTACAGTGACTAATAGTTGTGTTTGATAGTATAAAAGAGGGAAATAATTTTTAAAACGATACATTTAAGTGCAGTACAGTGAAGCTATTGTTTATAACTATTACAGTTTATACTCAGTGTCTGTGAATTTTAGTGTTCATAAATATGGAGGTAAGATATCTTTATTTATTTTTCTTTGTTTCATATGACTCATGTATTTTTAATTTTAGTATTCTAACAGTTATTTTAATTAATTTTACAGAACAATTTTGAAGAAAATACTTACAAAGCCTTCTACTTCGCATCTCCTGATAGTGAAACAACCGACTTAGAAATAATATCCAATCCAAGTAAAAAAAGATCAGCATCACCGCTTGCAAGGCTAGATGATCTCTTTGACGTCCAAAAAAGCAAAAAGAAAAAGCTATCGTCGTCAGTTTCACGGATGCAAAAGAATGGAAGCACAGCATTCGTCTCTACCAATGCAGATGATGAACAAAATTCCTCACATTTAATAAAAATTGAGGTTTACGATTTGAAGAAAAAATCAAAGATCCCAACGAATGAACATTGGAAAAATACCGAAACCAGAATCAAATTATACACTTCTAAAACAAACAAAAACTTTGAACCCATTCAAAGATTAATTTTTGATTTAACAAAAGAGATTTGTACAACTGAAAATTGCAAAAAATATCATTTTAACAATAACTAAGTTACTCTATTGTTCTATTCAAGATTATTAGCTATTTAGTTTTAAATGATCATTAGCTAAAAAGGGTTTGTTAATGTATTTTTACCTGTGCTTTCCTACAAATACTCTATAAATTGTATAAATCTCATCAGTTGGACTACGATATTTTAAAGGATAAGATCTGACTATTTTACCTTCATAAAAAGATGGATTCGTGCACGAGTATTTCTTTTGAGTCACAAATCAATGAAATTCAGGAAGACATAGAATCAATTCGATTGTGTAAGGAAATTGAAGAAGCTGATTTGTTCTCACATTGTTTCCTTGAAGATTTTGTTGACAGTCAACATGTAGCCGTTGAAAATCATAGCAAGTAAGTAAACCTTGATAAAAACATCATTTTAATATTATCTATAAAGTGTAAAACTTTTATATTTATACATTAAAGAAGTATCTTTACAATTTATTGTAACTAACAATTTTCTACTTTGTTTTAGTCAACCACAACTACAAGCTAGTGGATCACTAAAAAGGAAGTCTGAAAGTGGGAACAACTCAGAATATCATAAAAGTCAAAAAATGGAAAAAACAACATCAACTTCGTTTCGCACAACCGGAGAATTTTGTACTGGAGCAGCATCAACTTCGGGTATAGCAACGGAAGGATCCCACAATGCCGTTGCTTCATATTTGGATAATTTACTCACAAAGCCCCACGCAGGTACCAATTCAGATGATGTTTTTTGTAGCGCTTGTCAAAAAGAAGTACGTAGCCGTTATTATACAAATCATTTAAAAAGCAACGTTCACAAAAACAATGTTTTTAGAATGGAGGGTTCGCTAAAAAATGTTTCCGTAATTGAATCTGCTTTCGGTCAAAGACTTATCACGTATAGAATTTGTAATAAATCTAATCAAACTTTTGAAACAACTTTCCAAACCCCTGAAATATTTATGAATTCCATCAAAAACGTTATATTTCAATTAATTGAACGTTCAATTGTAACTCATAACATTTTTAAAGTAAATTTTATATTACATGCTGAATTCATTCAACAAAGCAAAAATGATGTACATAATACTTTTGATTTTCAAACTAGTAATTTTATAATTTTTCGTGGAGATGACCTAGATATCTTTTTTGCATCACTTAGAAACACTTTAACGAATAAAGTAAGTAGTTTTGAGAAAAAAGACAGCGGATGGAGTCTTAAACAAATTATAAGCTTAGACATGAATGTTAATAAGTTTAATCCTCTTCGTGGTACTTCTTATATTGATTTACCTCATGATATTAAAGCAAAGAAGGTTGTTAACGTACGAAATGCCGACTATATGTGTTTTAAGTGGGCATTGCTCTCAGCTTTATACCCAGTCAACAATAATGTTGGACGAGTATCTCCATACAGTGCACATGCAGATAAATTAAAGTTTGATGGTTTATCTTTTCCAATGAAACTTACCAATATCCATAAAGTTGAAAATTTAAATAACATAAGTATCAACGTTTATGGATTGGAATTTAATAGAGAAACTAAACAAAATTGTATTGTAGGTCCATTGTATTTTACTAAAAGCCGCAAAAGCGTACACATCAACTTATTATACTTAACAAATGGTACAAATAGTCATTACTGTTATGTCAAGAATTTATCACGTTTAGTAAGCAAACAACTTTCAAACCACAAGAATGCGGTTTACATTTGTGACGGGTGTTTGTTATATTTTCCTACAAAAGAGAGATTATCAAATCACCAACAAAACGATTGCTCTCACGTTACTATCGAATTGCCAAGTAGTCAGAAAAAATTTAAAAATTGGTTTGCAAAGCCAACATCCAACGATAGAGTCACGTTTGATCACTTTGAAAGAAAATTAAAAATTCCGTTTGTAATTTATGCAGATTTTGAAGCTTTTTTAAATCCGATAAATTCATGTACCAATGATCCATCTAGGTCTTATACTAATAACATTCATAAACACGAACCTTATAGTTTTGGATATTATTTAAAGTGTTCTTATGATGATAATTTATCAAAATATGAATTTTACAGCGGACCAAATTGTGTACAAATCTTTATGGATAGATTATGCATGGATATACGATCAATTTGTAGTAAAAATAACTTTCAGAAAGCTCCTAATACTCTGACTAATAAAGATAAAACCAAATTGATAATTGTTCCGTTTGTCATATTTGTGAAACTGGTTTAGACGAAAATAGAATTTTAGACTTTGACTGGTATACAGGAAATTTCAGAGGTGTTGCACATGAACTTTGCACGAAAAAGTTTAGAGCGCCGAATTTCGTTCCAGTATTTTTTCATAATTTAAGTCACTATGATGCACATTTTATAGTTCATGCACTTAACACCGTCGAGGGACAAGTCGATTTAATACCTCAAAACAAAGAGAGATACATTTCTTTTACTAAAACCTTGTTTATTAACAATCAAATGTTCAAATTGAGATTTGTCGATTCGTTAAAATTTTTGCCTTGTAGTCTTGATCAACTAACTAAAAATCTTAAGGATGAACAGTTTCACACACTCAAAAAATTTTTTCCCAACAACGAAGATTTTATACGTCTTAAGAAAAAAGGTATTTATCCCTATGAATTTATGAAATCCAATGAAAGTTTAAGACTAACATCGTTACCCAGCCAAGAACATTTCTATAGCACACTCACAGATTCAAATGTTTCTGATGATGATTACCATCATGCACAAGATGTTTGGAATCACTTCAAATGTTCAAACATGCTAGATTATTCTAATTTATACCAAAAAACTGATGTATTACTTTAAACCGACATATTTGAAAATTTTAGGGATCTTTGTATTAATACGTACAATTTAGATCCAGCATATTATTATACTGCACCTGGTTTAAGTTGGGATGCCATGTCCCAACTTAAACCTAAACACTAAAATAGAATTAGAGTTGTTAACAGACTTTGATAAAATAGCAGTTATCAGAGCAGGTATCCGAGGTGGCGTATCGCAATGTAGTAATAGATATGCCAAGGCAAATAATCAGTATTTGAATAGTTATGATGAAACAAAACCTAAATCTTTTCTAGCATATTTTGATGCTAATAATCTTTATGGTTGGGCAATGTCACAATATCTTCCTGTGGGAGGGTTTGAGTGGGTAGATCCTGACACCAACTTTAATATTCCTGATACATCTGAATATGGTTTCATTTTGGAAGTTGATTTAAAGTATCCTGATGAACTTCACGATTTACACTCTGATTTACCTCTTTGTCCTGAAAATATTTGTGTATGTGATACGAAAAATATAAAATTAGTTCCAAATTTAAACAATAAAACAAAATATAAAATTCACTACAGAAATTTAAAGCAATGTCTAAAGTTAGGTATTAAACTACAAAAAGTTCACAGAATTTTAAAATTTAATCAAAGTCCTTGGCTGCAAAAGTACATTGATTTAAATACTCAACTTAGAACGAAGGCAACTTCAGATTTTGAAAAAGATTTTTACAAACTTATGAATAATTCAGTTTTTGGTAAAACAATGGAAAATATTGAAAAAAGAGTTAACGTAAAACTTTTAACACATTGGGAAAATCGGGGTAAGTCTCTAGGGGCACAAGATTTGATAGCCAAACCAGAATTCCACAGTCTATCAATATTTTCAGAAAATTTAGTAGCAATTCAATTACGGAAAACAAAGATTTTACATGATAAACCCATTTATCTAGGATTCTGTATATTAGATATTTCAAAAACACTTATGTACGAATTTCATTATGATTACATTTTAAAAAAGTTTGGTGGAAATACAAAATTATTGTACACTGATACTGATAGTTTTATATACCAATTTTTTACTGATAATTTATATCAAGATCTCAAACCTGATTTGATGGACAGGTTCGATACATCTGATTATCCTCCCAACAATTTATTCGGTTACCCTAGAATAAACAAAAAAAAATTAGGATATTTTAAAGACGAAAATAATATTTTAGAGGAATTTGTAGGACTTCGATCAAAAATGTATGCATTTACAGTAGGTGAAAAATTCGTTGCAAAAGCCAAAGGTGTAAACAAAAGTGTTACAAAAAAGTTGGAATTGGGAAATTATAAATCTTGTCTTTTTAATAAAAATATCCAACACCATAGTATGTATAGATTTAGATCGATTAAGAAATCAATAAATCTTCTTTGTCATACCAAGATATCAAGCGCTACATTTTACCAAATCAAATTGATACATTGGCATGGGGCCATTTCAAATTAAATAAAATACTATAGGTATAAAGTTTGTTTAGTTGATAATATTTTAAGATTTTCTTGTATTTTATTTTGTAATTTAATTATACGATTTTAATGATTGTTTTTAAATTATTTTTAGAAGTATTTACCATGTTTTCTTACCCGCCATTTTTTTTTGTAATGTTTAGTTTAAGAACTAATAAAACAGTTTTAAAAACGAAAAAATTTTATTGTTTTCTTGTATCCTGTCTAATACACACGTAAAGAAAAAAAATGAAACATTTTATTCATCCATTCACTGCAATAGTTGCGGGGCCTAGTGGTTGTGGGAAATCAAATTTTGTTACAACATTTATTAATAATATGGAAGAAATATGTAACACAACTTTTGTTCAAGTAACGTGGTGTTTTGATGAAATGCAACCATTATACAATTTAAAAAATGTTAACTACTTTCAAGGATTACCTGACTTAAACATGTTTGATGGTAAAGAGGCTAATTTGATTATAATAGATGATCTCATGAGAGAATCTGATGGTCAGATTGTAGATATATTTACGTAGTCACCATAGAAATTTAAGCGTATTTTATATAACACAAAATCTTTTTCATCAAGGAAAAGGTCAAAGAGATATTTCTCTAAATTCGAGTTACATAATTTATTTTAAAAACCCTCGTGACATAACTCAAATTCGATACTTAGCACGCCAAGTCTCACCAGATAATGTAAAATTTGTTCAAGAAGCTTATAAAGATGCTACAACTGAAGCACATGGTTATTTTATGATAGATCTTAAACAAAATACCAATGAAATGTTTCGTTTTAAGACTAATATATTCCCCGCTGACAATAACTGTTCAGTTTATGTACCGAAAAGAGGGTTTAAATACAACAAGAACTTGCAAAGTCCTATCATTTATAAATAATGCTTGGAAGCTTAAAGACGCATAAAGACCTACTCATCGCTTTGCAAACATTAAAACCAAAGTATCAAAAAGCTTTATTAAAATCATGTGATGAAGAAGAAATAAATTGTTTATGTGAATGTGTTCATAATGTGCTACAAGGGAAAGTACCACTAAAGGAAAAGGATAAAAAATCTTTAAAACAATATATACAGATACTCCGCAAACTTGTTCGTAAGACTACATAAGAAACTACACTACTACTTACAACCAAAGTAAGAAAAAATATAATTGTTCAAAAAGGTGGTGCATTTCTACCTATCATTTTAGGTTCTATATTAAGTGGGTTAGTCAGCGGTCTTGTTTAAAATGGAACACGCTAAGAAAATGTTACTGATCGAGCCAAGTTTGATTGATAAAATAAATGGAAGAAATGAAAGTCATGAAAATCCTAAATCACGATTAGATACTGAAATGCAAAATATTCTTGACAGTTAAGATGATGACAGAAAAAAATGGATTTTATACTTACAAACATTACAAAGGTATTTGCACTTCACCGGTGAGGATCGCCAACCTTATCAACTTCCAATAATAACTTCAAATAATGATTTACCTGAAACACTTTTGAAAAGAGAACATGATAAAAGTAGTGATTCAAACAATAAAGATCCTATTGTTGATCAGACATTGAATAAAGAAGTTGGACCAAAAGAAAGTGACATTATTCAAGATAAATGTATATACTCCAAAAAACAAATATTAAGTTTAATACCTAAATCTTACACTAAAAAAGGTGAGACATTGTTAGATTTCTTATTGACAAGACAAAACAAAGTACACTGGGATGATGATGGTACAGTTCTCGTGGATAATAATAAAATAACTGGCAGCAATATTATAGATTTTGTCAATGATTCTTTAAGACCATTAAAAAAAAGTGATTCAATAGGCTGGGAAAAATTTGCTAAAGCTTTGAAGGAGATAAAAGTGCCACTCACTTATATTGGTAATCCAAAAAGAAACGAGTATATTAATCAACTTCGACTGAAATATTTTGAAGAAACATCAGGTGACGAAGAATATTCTACACCTACATCTGAACACAAGTATTTAAGGAAAATAAAAAAGAAAATTGATTGGGAAAAATGGACCCCCTACTAGAGATTAACAATATTTATTATAACGCATCACACCCTGCAGGTTACAGCAGTATTGAAAAACTTGCAAAAGCTATGGCAGGTAAAATGAATAAAAATGAAGTCAAGAAATGGTTACAATCTCAAGAAACATACACACTTCACAAACCAGTTTATAAAAAGTTTCCTCGGAACAAATATATTGTATCTGATATTAATAAGCCGCGTCTCCACTAGGCAACATTTGGCGCGCGACACGTGACACTCAACAAGTACGGCAACGTTGCCCAACAGCGCGCGACGTTGCCAGCTGGCGCGCAACATGACGCGCGGCTTGTTGTTTGTTTAAAGAGCATCGTTAGTTGAGCATCAATTGTTGTCGAGTGGAGACGTGACGCGGAACAATGTCTGTAGTGTGGTGTAACGAACGAGTGCTCAAATTAATAGAACTGTACCAAAACTATGAATGTTTATGGGATACTGTTCACAGAGACTATAAAAATAAATTAAAAAAACTAGATGCATGGGATTCAATAGCAAAGACACTAGATGTGTCTGCGAAAGAGGTTGAAAGCAAGGTACATACTCTTCGATCGCAATTCACTCGCGAGAGGAAGAAATTGAAATGTTCAAAAAAAAACAAGAAGTGGCAGTGAAGATCTTTTTAGCAGTAAATGGTTTGCATATGAACCTTTGCTGTTTTTAATAAAAGGTGAAACAACAACTGGAAATAAAGACACAATTGAGAATCATGTAAGTTTTTTATTTTTATAAAATATTAACCTAGCTACGTACTTAACTGTTTTAATTAAGCACGTTCATTTTGCCAAGATACCCTCCCTTGTTCACTAATGAAATAATTTGAAAAATTATCTCTTATTATGGATGGTTCCAGAGACAAGTCCATATTTTCATTCTCATCTTCTAAAGGATGTAGATTATTTTCTGTTACTTCATTACGCCAAGAGCCGTTTATTACATTAAATTCAGAATCTTCTCTGTCATAAGTTCCTGGTGGAGTATACAAGGCTCTGGAACGCTTATTTCGACTCAAAAAATTATGCAAATATATACAAGTCGTGGTAACAAGCTCAGCATTGTCACATTTTAGTTCAATTGGACTCCGAAATATACGAAAAACAACAGACATCACACCAAAAACATTTTCTACGATTCTTCGTGCCCGCGAGAGTCTGTAGTTAAAAATTCGTTTTATGTTACCTTTTTCGTAAGTTCCAGGGTAAGGTCTCATTAAATTTTCAGACAACGCGAACGCACTATCTCCGACGAGTACATAGGGTAATTGTACATTAGTTGATTCTAAAGTTTCCACTGGTGGCAAAGATAGTGTCTTGTCAATCATTTTCTTATAGAATGCTGTTTCACGGAATAGTCCTCCGTCAGATGATTTACCTCTAGCACCGACATTTGCATAAAGAAAATTATATTGTGCGTCAACAATAGCTAAAAGGACTATACTAAACTGTTCCTTGTAATTATAATATTCACTGCCAGAGTTCGGTGGCGCTATAATAAGCACATGTTTACCATCTATAGCACCGACACAGTGGGGAAAATCTCAACATGTTAAATTTTCTTGCGACATCCTTCCATTCCTCTTCATTTGATGGAATCTGAAATGTTAAGCTTAATATATTTTTTTTTTAAGGTGGAAGACCATAACTCTACGGAACATCAAAATGAAGAAGCGCGAGTAGATCAAACCGAAACAATTTCACAAACTGGGAAAAAAGTAGCGAAGAAGCGGAGTCAAGACGAAAAAATTGATGAAGCTTATGAAGTAATGAAGAATGTAAAAAAAGATTGAAGGATAGAGATGAAATGACACATGAATTTGATGTTTATGGGAAGTATGTGGCATCAGAACTTCGAAATATAAAGAACGAATATTCTACTCTAATAGCCAAGCAATTTATAAATAATATATTGATTGATGCTCGTATTGGAAAGTATCGACAAGAGTATAATACGTACGGCTATAGTACAGAACGGCAAAGCACACCCGTCACATCAGCAAGTAATAATGGTAGCACAACCCAGGACAGTGTTCAACAAAATAATGATGAAGATGTTGTTAATTTTGAATTACGTAATATCATGTCAGATTTACAGGATTAACCCACAATTAAGGGATTTTAAATCATTAACACATTCAGTGCCACCGACTCGCCCGGAGAGTCCATGTAAATTTTATTCCAACGCCGTAGACTCGCCCGGCGAGTTCAGTGTTTTTTCTTTTTTTTTCCAAAACGCATTGCAATTTTTTGCTTAAAATAATATTGAAGACTAAACATACACTATTCTAAAGAATTACGTGGTGGGCCGGGTGTGCAGACCCAGTTTATAATCGAAAGAAAATAAATTATTCTGCAATGCCTTGAACTCGCTAGGCGAGTTCACTGTCATAGATTCTCAAACTTTTATTAATGAAAAATTTATATGGTAGACATACTTTTATTTTTAACCGACTTCAAAAAAAGGAGGCGGTTATACGTTCGGTTGTATATATATAAATATATATATTTTTTAATTTTCTGTTTAGACTTCTAACGGCGGTTTTCAATATCCTATCTATCTTAAAATTTTCTTATCTATCTTAAAATTTTGACAGATTTTGTAAGAAAATGTGTCAAAATTTCAAGATAGATAAGAAAATATTAAGATAGATAGGATATTGAAAACCGCCGTAAGTGTTTGAGTGTGTTCTTGCGTTTTTTTTTAAAGAAACGTACAAAAAACACAAACTCAACTCTCGGTCTATTAAATTAAGACTTGTAATTGAAAGAGGATACCTTTGCATTGTTAAAAAATAGCCGGCAAAACAAAAGACGGGCAAGATGATACGTCTCTTTAGCAAATTCTGTTTCTTGCGAATGCGAATGCCAATATATGTACGTACTTTTATTTAGCGTATGTTTTTTAGTAATCAATAAAAATAATCATGTTATATCTAAGTTTAATTAAGAAAGGCATCCTTAGAGGAGGAACATATATGTATTTCTAAATTTAAATAACTACACGATTGCACAAACGGTCTAGGTACCTACTTTATTTACTGGATTTGTGGAAAGCTCTCCAAAAAAATTAAGACCTTTTGACGGTTCATTTTGTAATGGACATTATTTTTTAGTTCCATTGTTCGCTGCTATGCCTGCCAAACAATGGGTTTTCTCTATTTTTTCTGCTGTGACCGGCCGTTCGTCTAGCAAGTACCGTATGCACTTTCGTTTAAGGTTTATTGTTGTTTGAAATTATGAACCGTTCAGTTGTATGCGTCGACGCATCTTGTTCAAGTCCTCACTTCTGTCTTGCTGCCCTTAGTAAACAGACGTGCTCTCTCTATCTCCATACTGCTTATTTTATCGACGACATTGGCTTGTGCATTAGGACTCCGTGATTTTACATTTGTGACGATTGGCTTGTGTTATTGGACTCCTGAATTTGCCTTTGTGACGACTCTGGCCTGTTTACCTGACTCCCGAGATTTGCTGCTGCGAGAATTGACATCGTCTTTCACTGTTTCTACGTGGTTTTGCCTTAAAGGTAAGTTTTCTACACTAATATTATAAAGAAGAAATATTTATTATATTATAAATTTCAATTGAACAATTATATGTGAAACTTAAAAACAAAAATTAAAAACCACTTATGATCCAAGTAAGCCGTTGTCTTGTTAACTAGTGAACACGTGCAATCAATAAATACCGAAACCTTTTGTTTTCTCTTTACTCACTTCTTTCACAAAATATGTAAGTAGAATAATTATTTAAAGAAATAGTAAAATGGTATTTTTTTGTCCAAGGTAATATGGATCCTTACGAGAACCCCGTACCTGGAACTTCTCATTCCTGGGAAGACCCCGCTTGGAACACGCTCCATATAGAAGAGGCACTTGTGATGATGGATTCATTAAATGAAGGACAAAACAGAGAAGACACGAATTTATTCATCCATTTACCTCAAAATCCAATCACGGATTCCGAATTATATGGAATATTGTCGGAAAACATAATTGATGAATTGCAGACCGATAATGATGGTGACTCTGATTTCGAATTTGTCGAAGATATTCCACAAAACTATGTTGCACCTGATGAAGCATGGATGCCCGGAAATCCTCAAAACTCCAACGAAATCCCATTCCTGAAGTCCCCCGGACTGAAAGAAAATATTGCTGATGAGCCCATTCATTATTTCGACGCATTATGCACATCCCAGCTGTTGGAAATGCTTAAAGACTGTACCAACGAATATGGCGAAAAAGAAAAAACCTCGGCAGCGGGTACAAGAAGCAGAAAAATATCTTGGAAGCCTGTAACATGTGCAGAAATGAAACTTTTTTTTGGTCTCATATTTCATATGGGATTTGTTAAACTAAATCGCTTCAATGATTATTGGAAAAACGATGAATATTTTAATCAAACAATATTTAGAAAAGCAATTTCGAGAAATCGATTCATGTTAATTTTAAGAATGCTTTGTGTGTATGTGGGACAAGTGACGTGTAGTTATGAAAAAGTAAAAAATATTATAGACTACTTTAATGAAAAAATGATTTCTTTATATTACCCAACACAAAAATTAACAATTGACGAATCAATGATGTTATGGAGGGGGCGATTAGCATTTAGACAGTACATGAAGGGGAAGCGTCATAAATACGGTCTAAAGTTCTACGCACTGGCTGACCAGCTTGTGGTTATTATAAAATTACATTTATATGGCGGTGCATCTGATCATGTTGTAGGCGGCAGAAATCACGTGCAAAAAGTTGTTGACCATCTGCTTTCAAATTTTATAAATGTAGAACACCATTTATTCATTGACAACTTTTATACAAGCGTCAGTCTAGTTGAAAAATTGTATGTCAATAAAACCTTTTGCACAGGTACGCTTCGAGAGAAGAGGCAAAATAACCCTAAAGAAATCGAAGGAAGTAAATTAAAAAAAGGAGAATTATGTATTGTTCACAAGAATAATGTTTGTGTCTTAAAATGGAAAGATCAAAGAGATATTAGGGTCATATCTAGTAAATATAATGGAAATTTGGAATACACGCGAAATCGACGAGGTACATTAAAAATAAAGCCTCAAATGGTTATTAAATATAATAAAAATATGAAAGCAATCGATCGTCATGACCAAATGCTCTCGTATTATTCATGCGAGCACAAGTCTATACGATGGTATAAAAAAGTGATTTTCCATATCATGCTAATTTTATTGGTCAACTCCTTTCTGTTGTATAATAAATGCAGTCCAAAAAAATTTACATTGTATGATTTCCGCTTAAATGTAATAAAATCAATTGTAGAACCTCATTTGCCTTCCGAAATACAAGTGCCCTTAAGAAATAAAGTTCATTGTATCATGAAATTAGCTACAGATACCCACGGCAAAACAAAGCGAAGGCGCTGCAATCAATGTTGGCGCACATTAAAAAAGAGGGTGCAAACCATATATGCATGCGAAGATTGCCCTGGTCAGCCTGGATTGTGCATTAAGTGTTTTAGGCCATATCATAAATATTAACAATAATTACACGAGTGTTACCAAAAATTTGTTGATTTATTTTGAGTTGAATTGTTTATCATATAAGTTGTGTGATAATAAACGAGTTTCGATTAATTTAATGTTTTATTTACTTAACGAATTTCCTCTTAACAGACATAATATTATAGATTTATTTTTCATTAACATAGCCCTTAAACTTAACTCAGTCTTATAGATCAAATAATTCAGGTAACTAATCAACATATTATTAATAAACTATTTAGTAACAAACTTTCATGACTGCGGTTCAGTCAATTTATAAATTTTGTGCCAGTTATCAGACCTTAAATATTTTCTGAATTATTTTCAATCAGTTTAATTATTATCTGATACATAATAAAACGCCTTTTAAAAATAGGCACATTTTGGAGTTCACATCCAATAAAAATGCCAAAACGTTCGTTGGCCCTCTGTATATTATTTATATTATTTAAATTATCGATATTTTTAGTTTGAGTGCTGCTTTCAGTAAGATTTAAGTTAGTTGTATTTGTTGAGATGTCACGTGTTTGATAGTTAACATTGTTGTCTTCCCAGTCTTGAGAATTATATTCAAACAGCATCATAGAGTCCTCTTTAAATTTTTTAGAATGATCTGAAACTACTTAGCGGCACGGAATCTTGGCCAAACTCATAATATGCAATAACACTTTTTTAAGCGGTTCTAACGTGGATCTTATCGTGTAGGTGGGTAGAAAAAATGGTCACGTTAATCTCAAGAGGGTAATTCACTAATTTGAAGTGCATATTGGTCTGTGTTTTAAAGTTTAGTTAAATCGTGTCATTTATCCGGCGAAGTCGCAGTTTTGAATTGTGCTCTGAACATTTTGAATTTTAATTTGACAAAGATTTTTGTTGTTATTGTGGTTAATAAACACCTAAGAACCCCTTAGGATTCATAAAAATGCCTTTATCACCAAGTCAGGTAGCGCAGGCAGTAGCTTTAGTGGAACAGGGGATGACTCATCGTGAAGTGGCTACTATCCTAAACGTGCCGCGTTCCTCGATGCAATATGCACTAAAACGATATCAAGAGACTGGCCGCTACACCCGAAGACCAGGTAGTGGTGGTGTACGATGCACATCAGCTCGTGATGACCGCTTTATTGTGTTAGAGATTTCAAGAAATCGCTTCCTGACCGCAGTCGAGATCCGTCAGCGCCTTCAAATCTCCAGAGGTGTGAATGTTAGCGAGCGTACGGTGAGAAGACGTATGGAGGAAGTTAATTTGAGGGCAAGAAGACCAGCCCGTGGTCCACAGCTTCACCCTCAGCACAGAGTAGCTCGACTTCACTTTGCCCGCGAACACGCTAACTGGACTTATGAGCAATGGGCAAAGGTTTTGTTTACTGACGAGTGCAGGATCGCTTTAAATGCACCTGATGGTCGACAACGTGTCTGGAGAAGGAAAGGCGAACGTTATTTGGCGATAACAACCACTCCGACGGTCAGTTTTGGCGGAGGCTCTATAATGGTATGGGGTGGCGTGAGTTCTGATGCTCGTACGGAATTGGTCATCGTTAATAACGCCTTAAATGCGACTCGGTACGTCGCGGAAATTCTCGAAGAACATGTTGTGCCCTTTGGAGGGTTCATTGGTTATGAACAATTCATTTTAATGCATGATAATGCCCGTCCACATGTCGCACGCATAGTAAATGAGTACCTTCAAGAGGCTGGTATTCAAAAATTGCAGTGGCCAGCTCGCAGCCCGGACTTAAATCCGATAGAACACATATGGGATAAGCTGAAACGAGCAATAAAATCATCATCGAACCCACCACAAACCATTAACCAGCTTCGAGATGCTGCACTGAGAGCGTGGCGCGACTTATCACAAGTCGATATCAAGAACGTCATCCAAAGCATGCCAGACCGAATGCAGGCGGTTATAAGGGCTAGAGGAGGTAACACGCGCTATTAAAAAGGACAGAAAGCGACAAAAAATCGAACAATTTTAAATTCGTAGTGTTTTAAACTTAAGTGTTAAAATTTGTGTAAACGTGTTTTTTTGCATAAACTTCATTATCAATTTAAAAAACCTTTAACTGTGAGAAAAAGTGATCAGGAACGTTAACTGGATAGACTCAGATCTTAATTAATCAAAATTTGTAGAGCTAAGTGCAAAAAAAAGACAGTTATCACATCTTTTGTACTTGGCCAAGTTTCCGTGCCGGTGAGTTTATTCATAGTCATGAATGCAACCAGTTTGAGTCGGTATGTTGTGGAAAGAAATTAATTACATTAAATGTTTGAAACTGGTTAAAGTTAAGTAAGTAAATGAAAATTCCATAAAAATTGGTTTAGCCAAATAAAAGATAGCCTCGGAAAAACATACACACATATAGTTAAACTGAGAACCTCCTTATTTTTTAAATTTGGTTAAATTAATATGTTACCTTCGATGCATTGTCGCTTTATTGGTATCTCCTCCTCCATCTGAGTTATATCGTCGTCGTAAGGCTCTGTTTCTGGTACAAATGTCACTAAAAATATATCAGATACTTCTTAAAAAAAATTGAACGCAATTAAAATAAAAAGATTGACAGCCACTGCATATATTACGAAACAAACTTACCTTTTCTATTATTTATAGTGTTTCTTGCCATTTTTGTATGTTAAATTACACCGTAGACCAGTTAAACAATTTTTAATTGCGTTAAACACGTAACGTACACTATCACGGCCACAAAAATAACATTATTGTTTTTACCCTAACGCAATGCCACTGAACTCGCGTGGCGAGTCGATTCAATTCGTGTTGCAGCGCCGGCGACTCGCCTAGCGAGTCCAACGTAAAATGTATGCGGCATTCCAGTAAACATCGTGAAAATCGTAGTGGTAATGAATGTGTTAACAGACGTTGATTATTTGAATAAAGCTTAATATTTAACCTATCAAATCTTTCATTTTATACGGAGTTTCCTGACCCCCTAACCTACAAAATGTACATATGTCTCTACAAATGTAGAGTTGGAGGAGTCAAGTAACTCCTTTGCTGACTGTAGGTACTTACCCTTACATAATCTTTTAAATTCTGAATCAGTGCTCTGCAAACTTCTTGTACAATTTTACTAATTAATTGTCTTGATATTTTGAAGGTGTAGGACAGTGAAGTATATGAATTTCCGGTTGCCAAATATCGAAGTGTAACAGCCAGTCTGAGAGAAGCACTAGTTGCATTTCGAAATTTTGTATCTTGCTTCGATATTATGGGTTCAATTTTTTGTAACAGTATCTCGAAGTCTGTTTTGCTCATTCGGGTAAAATTCTTAAAAGATCCATCAACCACACTTAGATCACTGAATACATTTTCTTTATTTTGTAGGTATTTTCTAATCCACCAACGAGGTTTTTTTTCTTTTTGATGCA
Organism: Polyommatus iphigenia; assembly: GCA_963422495.1. NCBI lineage: Eukaryota > Metazoa > Arthropoda > Insecta > Lepidoptera > Lycaenidae > Polyommatus > Polyommatus iphigenia. The sequence goes on from OY730188.1 coordinate 4,309,180, forward strand.
TTTTTCGATAAAATTATAACCACTGCCGCTGACATCAACACTAGTTCCTCCGGCGACATGTTGCCGACGACTGACAAAGTAGTAGATGTGGAGACAGACAACGTTGTTAAACAAAAGTTCCGCGCTGACTTTCGTCATGTTGCGCATCTTGTTGTGCAACATGTCGCTCGCCAAATGTTGCCTAGTGGAGACACGGCAATAAACTGTGGCAAGCAGATTTAAGTGACATGAGAACATATAGTAAATATAATGATGGTTATAATTATATATTGTGTGTTATTGATGTATTTAGTAAGTATACTTATGCTAGACCCATGAAAAATAAAAATTCTTTGACAACCAAAACTTGTTTTGAGAGTATTTTTGAGGAAGCTAATGTTGTCCCTACCCACTTACAGTCTGATAAGGGTACTGAATTTATTTCTAAAGATGTTCGTCAATATTTTAAGAGTAAAAATATAAATTATTACACGACAAATAATCCTGACATTAAGGCTAGTATAGTAGAAAGATTTCAAAGAACACTTAAATCAAAAATGTGGCGCTATTTTACATATAAAAATACATACAGATATATAGATATATTACAAGATCTATTATATGCATACCATAGTTTTCATTCAAGTATTAAAATGTCTCCATGTGATGTAAGTTCTAGTAACATTATGACTGTTTGGAATAATTTGTATGCTCGAGAAAATAAAAGGTCACCACAAGATACCTTCTTACCAAAGTTTCATGTCGGTGATTATGTTAGAATCACAAAATATAAACATATATTCCAAAAGGGATATGAATCTAACTGGAGCGATGAAATCTTTATTATTTCGAGTGTCATCCCAAGATCACCATGGGTTGTATACACCTTGAGGGATTTGCAAAATGAAGACATAGAAGGTACTTTTTATAAACGAGAATTACAAAAAATTAAACCTCCTAGCCCAACTTCAGATTAAAAAATAGATAAAATAATAACTTCTCGATATTCCGACAGCAGAAGGCAAGTGCTTGTCAAGTGGAAAGGTTATCCTGATAAATTTAATAGTTGGATTTTGGCATCTCATTTAAAACAGATATAATGAAAGGAAGTTTTTATCTAACGTTACTGAGCAACAGTTCAATACAATATTTTCCAGATAATATGACAACAAAGTTGTCAACAAAATTACCAAAATCAATTAAATTAGAAGGAGAATGGGTTGTCGGTGTTGTTGAATTTCAATATCCGTGTACAATGTTTACTGTTCAAGAACAAGAAAACATAGTCTATATTTCTAAGAATATGATAATGCCTAATGAAAAATATCCTTCTATTGTTCACTACAAAAAACACATTCCTGCAACCAACTATATATAATATTAATCACATTTTAAAAGCTTTAAATAATATAAGAGAAAATGTTACCTTTCGTTATGATGAAATATTTAAGTTTGTATCTGTGACAATCGCAGATGATTCATTGAAGTCCTTAACATTGTCACCTAAGTTAGGCATTCAATTAGGATTTGAGCCTAGTAGGAATTTGGTAGAAAAAACGTTTGGAAAACGTCCTGCAAACTTACATCTGGGACTTCCATCACAACTCTTTGTTTATTGTGATATAGTGGAACCACAGATTGTTAGAGATGTAATGACCTCTTTACTTAGAATTATACCACTAGACCCTTCAAAATATATATATGGAGCAAATAAGATGCATGTGTTTTCTCCCCCTCACTACTTACCAGTCATGCGCAGAGAATTTGATACAATTGAAATAGATATAAGATCAAGCACTGGTCAAAAGATACCATTCCAGTTTGGAACAGCGTGTATTAAACTGCACTTCAGAAAGTTATAAGTTATAATGCATCATCACAATAATATAATAAATTGCCCATATGAAAATTATTATACTCATCAAGCTGGTTCTGGAATAGGTGTAATATACAGGGTGACCGGTAATAGGTCTGTTTCCTTTTAACATGTAAAAATACATCACTTTTGCAGCCTAAAAAGCTATATCATACCCTGTCCAAAAGCTAACGGTTACCGAGATATTCAAGATTTTGTATTTTTTTCAAAAACACCCGATTTCAAAGGAAAACTTTAAATAAAAAAAAATCTACCTATTAACTTCTTAATCTTTAACATAATTTTAGTTCTTAGGTAGATAAACTACAAATACAAAAGTTATTTATCCATCTAAACAGGAAACAAAAATTAGCAGAGTGTTTCAAAAGTCTTAACAAAAAAAAATGAAAATGATTTTCCCTCATTTCACCCCTTATTGTTTAAAAAATCAATAAGACATTAGTCGTACAAATTACTTAATTAAATTCCTTATTTATTAAGCTATCCAAAAAGGTATAATTTGTGTGCAAAAAATTCACAAACATCTGGTAAGGTAAGATAATAACTCTCAGCACAATTTTTTTGGCTTACAATTTGTTCAGGGTTAGGTTGCCAGGTAGTCAAATTCTTTTGTTATCGGAGGAAGAAGCGATCTATTATTGGTCGGTTTAAAAAAATCCGGTTTCTTCGTAACTGTTCGCGTCGGTTCGTAACAGTTCGGGTCTGTCTAAAGAGCAATATGTAGAGTTTTTGTTTAGTTAACGCTTCTCGTCCTGAGCGCGCTGACGTTTTATTTGCGATTCCTTTTGATCAAGTTTGTTTATCAAAAATGGCATCTTTTAGCAATGAAGAGTACGCTGACATACTGTTCTGCTACGGTTTTTGTGATGGCAACGCAGCCGCTGCACGGGAAGAGTACCGGCGTCGTTTTCCCCGTCGAATTAATGTACCAAGTGCTGGAGTTTTTTCCGCGGCGTACCAACGCGTGCGGGAAAGTGGCTCTGTTCATCAAAGGCGACGTGATGCAGGAAGACCTCCTCGTTATGTTGCAGAAGACGAAGAGAGAATATTGGAACGTTTTGCAAGAGATCCGACCACCTCTACAAGAATTGTAGCGAAGCAACTGGGTTTAACGCAGTGGAAAGTGTGGTTCACCGTACATAGCGCTCGGTTATACCCTTTTCACTACACACCAGTACAAGCATTAGAAGAAGGAGACCCTGCAAGGAGGCTCGATTTCTGCCGCTTTATGCTGCACTCCGATGAAAACGATTATAACTTCTTAAGAAAGATTTTATGGACCGACGAGTCGAAGTTTGAGCGTGACGGCATAACAAACTACCACAACATGCACTTTTGGGCTCCCCAGGGTGGAAACCCCCACTTGGCAAAAGAAGGTGCTCATCAAAGGAGGTTTTCCCTGAATGTTTGGATGGGAATTTTGCATAATCATTGCATTGGGCCGTTTTTTCTACCGGACAATTTAAACGGGGAGTCGTATGAAAATTTCCTGAGAAATAATCTTCACGAGCTCATGCAAGATATACCAGTTGAAACCCGAAGAGGTATGATATACCAACATGATGGATGCCCGGCACACTACAGAGTGACAGTTAGGCAATGGCTGGATCAAAATTTCCCGCAGCGTTGGATTGGCCGCGGCGGTCCAATACCTTGGCCCGCAAGGTCTCCAGATTTGACTCCTTGCGATTATTATTTATGGGGCCACATGAAGTCTTTAGTATACGCAACACCTATTAGCGATGTACATGAACTGAGGAGAAGAATAATTTATGCAGCAAACGAAATCCGAGAAACTTTAACAAGTAGAGTAACGCGATCTAATTTTCGCTTAAGATTACGCAAGTGCATCAGAAATCGAGGACAATTCGAACAGGATTTACCGTAATAATTATCAACTTATTATGTAAATAAAATATTAATTTTTATTCAAAGACTTTTATTTAACTTAACCTGACGTAGCAAATGTTTATTTAGACTTTTCCAATTTGCTAATTAGAATTTTACTACCTGCTAGTTCAGGTAGTTAGCAGGTTCTTCATTTGGACAAATCGGCGTAGGGTACTTAATATTCCCTAAGTAAGATGTTATTTAGATTTTTGCATTACAAATTATACCTTTTTGGATAGCTTAATAAATAAGGAATTTAAATAAGTAATTTGTACGACTAATGTCTTATTGATTTTTTAAACAATAAGGGGTGAAATGAGGGAAAATCATTTTCATTTTTTTTTTTGTTAAGACTTTTGAACCACTCTGCTATTTTTTGTTTCCTGTTTAGATGGATAAATAACTTTTGTATTTGTAGTTTATCTACCTAAGAACTAAAATTATGTTAAAGATTAAGAAATTAATAGGTAGATTTTTTTTATTTAAAGTTTTCCTTTGAAATCGGGTGTTTTTGAAAAAAATACAAAATCTTGAATATCTCGGTAACCGTTAGCTTTTGGACAGGGTATGATATAGCTTTTTAGGCTGCAAAAGTGATGTATTTTTACATGTTAAAAGGAAACAGACCTATTACCGGTCACCCTGTATAAAGGAGTTCCTTATCAACGTGGTCATGGTGTTGGAAGCTTTTTGGGAGGTTTGTTTCGATCCGTCCTACCTTTGCTTTCGAGTGGTGCTAAAGCAATAGGAAAAGAAGCTTTGAGTGCGGGTGTTGGATTCCTATCTGATATGGCGAAAGCACGACCCATGGATGAATCAGTAAAATCACGACTTAAGGAAATTAGTTCAAATTTGAAAAGAAGGGAAGATCAAAAAATTGATAAATTAAATATGTCTGGTACAGGCTATATAACTAAAAGAAAATGTCTTGGAGCAGTCATTCCTTCATCGAGTGCTAAAGGAAGAGGTGTTAAGAAAAGAAAGTTAACTCGTCAATATCAAGGAGATATATTTTCATTTCATTAAAAGCAATGTCTTTCTTACATAGTCACTTTTGTGAATGTATAAAGTCTGAATTAGATTTATTTACTTTACCATCAACACAAACAAGCATCGAAAGTGGAATGTGGGAAACTACAAACCAATATCATCTTTAGCCGACGATGGACCCATAGAATTTCAAGTTCCTGGAACTGGTGATGACTATATAGACTTATCCCATACACTCATTCATTTAAAAGCGAAAGTGTTAAACGAAGATTCTTCAAAATTGGCAGCTTCAACTGTTTTAGCACCTGTAAACACAATTGTTTACAGGTGCTAAAACAGTTGAAGCTTCTTTCAGTTTTTAGTCAACTCGATGTTTATTTGAATCAAAAATTAGTTTCAACTCCAAACAATACATATGCTTATCGAGCATACATTGAAACTCTTTTGAATTATTCACCCGACGCCAAACAATCTCATTTGACTTGTAGTCTTTGGTATGAAGATGCTGCTGGTAAAATGGATTCAACCGATGAAAAAAATTCAGGTTTTACTACAAGACAAAAATTAGTTACAGAAAGTAAGGAAGTTGAAATGATAGGACATCTCCATGGTGACATATTCAATCAATCAAAGTTTTTAATTAATGGTGTTGAGATGAATATTAAATTGGTTAGGTCACGTGAATCGTTTAACCTCATGGCTCCAACAGATGACGTTAAATACAAAATAAACATTACAGATGCGACTCTCCTTGTTCGAAGGACAAAAATTAACCCTTCCGTCTTACTTGCCCATCAAAAAGTTTTAGCCACCACAACTGCAAAATATCCAATAACTCGAGCCGAAGTTAAAGTTCTAACGATACCGTCAGGGGTTCAGGGCAAGACATTAGACAATATATTTTTGGGTCAAGTACTTAAGAGATGTATAGTTGGATTTGTAAATAATTCAGCATTTAATGGTTGTTTGTCTATAAATCCGTTCAATTTTGAGAACTATAAAATGAATTCCTTTTGTTTATATATTGACGGTCAGCAAATTCCTTCAAAAGCTTTACAACCATCTTTCGATAATAATATTTTACTGCAACCTATCATACATTATTCTCAGGAACAGGAATACATTTTCTTAACGAAGGGAATGGTATATCTCACGATAAATATTCGAAAGGTTATTGTTTGTTAGCATTTGATCTCACACCTGATTTATCAGCCAATTCTTCTGGTCATTGGAATCTTATTAGACATGGTAGTGTTAGATTAGAAGTTCGCTTTGAATCTGCTCTAACTCAAACGATAAATTGCGTTGTTTATGCAGATTTTGATAATGTTATTGAAATAGATAAAAATCGTAATGTGATTACATTACGATTTTTATCTATAGTAGCTAAGAAATAAACATTGTTTTATCTTTCTAAGTATTATTAAGTTCTTAATCAGTAATATGTTTTTAATGTGCAAATAAATGATTATTGTAAAGTTGTGCTTTCATTTTTATTAAAAACCCCAGTCAATTGCATGTTAAATAAGATTGTCTTACCTTATTTATTTCACTTGCGTGTGAATCATATGATAGAGTGAATGAATAAGTCTTTTTTTAACGAATAACGGATACTTTAGAACTAAAATCATACTTAAAAAAGATTCATCCAAGTCTAAAAAATAGCGTATATGCCGCGAATCGATTGTCAATGCATAATAACGACTCCTACATATCTTATAAGCAATTTGGACCCGGACTCAAAACCAGGATCTCACTGGGTAGCTATTCACATAGACAAACATGGCATCGGTGAATATTTTGATACATATGGTCGCTTCCCTACGGGAATGCACAAAATGTTTTTGAATAGAAATGCAAGGAAATGGCGTTATAATACTATCAGGCTACAAAATGATTGGACTTCTGAGTGTGGAGAGTACTGTTTAATGTACTTGTTATACAAGTTTCATAACAAGTCATTGTCAGAGTTTCAGACTGAATTTGGTAGTGACACACTTAAAAATGATATGTTTTTGAATAAAATGTTTGAATCTTGTTTTATGAACTGTGGTATGTAATACGAAACAAATAATTTGTTTGAAAGTAAACCAAAGTTTTATTTTAACCTTAGCTTTAATTATATTGTTAAAAAAAGACTTTGGAATGTTGTTTACGAGGATTGCGACACAGCTGTTATCAGCAGGAATGCATTGTCAATATTCATTAGATACCGAGGGGAACTTTATATGAATAGTGATTCACAATGCACGAAAACATACTACTATGTCAGTTTGCGCGCCGCGTCGTCGTATGTTTACGAAGTCCATTGAATGATCGGGTGACCTACATAAATAATTATTATAGGTACTTTTAATTTGCAATAATTCATTAGTTAATTATCATTCATATTTATTTAATATCTTGTAAGAAAGCAAGGTGACGTAAGCGATAAGCAAGGTCGAACAATAGGACACTGAGGCGAGCATAACAATGCAATAAGTAGCGATTGTAATTATGAAGGAACAATGGAACGTGGAGATAGTAGATAATGAGGGTTAAACACAAAAGCTAACTTTGAAATTAGTGCAAATACGCAGAAACGGATCGCATATATCGATGGGAATGGCCGAAAACCTATATTTTGACACCAAACTCTTTTTTTTTTTTAGGCGATGTCGCCGCTCGAACCGACAAAAAGTGATCGAGAAAGTTTGCGAGCCGCGAGCGGGGGGAGGGGTGGACCCAGAATCGTGATCCAGAACCCGCGAAAACACACTACTACTTCGTCACTTCTGCGGTACTGATCTATAGCCATCACTGCCCCGCCTCTCACCCCTCTCATGCCTCAAGCACAATAGACATAACTACCAGTAGTTCGACTGCAAAGAAATGGACAGGTTTCAATATCTGTCAAATTCGTCGGGTTACACTAGGATAAGTTTAAGGCTGGCGCGCTGGCTGGTATAATTTATTTTCAAAAATAAGATTTTGAAATTGAATTCTGACAGTTTTCTTTGCATGTGCCAAAATATAAACAACAACTAAATTTGTAGGTAACGACCATAGAGTATAGATTATAGCAAGCTATAGAGTGCTTCCAACAAGGTATGAACTGTAAGCACGAGTGTGAACAATGTGAGATTTTAAGGTTACGTCAATTTAGTCGCAGTGCAAAGCGTGCCGTGGTAGTTTCGAAGAGCAATATTTGGTAAAATATTTTGTAATAATGGTGAAATGTGCGGTGCCATGCTGTAAAAATGATTCAAGGAAACAAAACAAAAAGAATAACAATATTTCCTTTCACCGGTAAGTAGTATTTTTAGTTATATTAACGATAATCAACAAAATTCCGTAGAGGCTGGCGGGGTGAAGGGAGAGGCGCGCGGCGGGGGCCGCTGCACGTCCCCTCCAGCCCCGCTCTCTCCGCAATGAGCTAGTGTTGGGGTAGTATCGACTATCGTCATGCTTATGCGTCGTTTCAAGGCATCTGTTACGATTACGATTTTTTATGTATGTGTAGGTATATAACAGATCAAGCAAGTCAATCGCGTAATAAATAAAATATGTTTGTAGAATATTTGTGTTGGTATTTGATTATAAATGTTAGTTATTTAAAAATATGGATCTCAGTTCTCTAAATAAAAAAAATATTATAACAAATATATTGGGTATCCTAGACTATATTGTATAGCCTGTCAAGAAAGTCATGACAGGCGGGAAAATTTTCTAAACGTAATCTCGCTTAAAAGGTGTATTTTTTTCTTTGTATTTTCACAGAGAACTCTTATTACCTTTTAAATATTGTCACCTTGTACATTTTATCTCGAATTAATAAAGTTCTCATATTTTTTATTTCATTTAAAAAGTTTCCCGCCTGTCATGACTTTCTTGACAGACTATAGGTTTAGTATGTTGTATTATCATTATGTGATTTTTTTTTGAAGAATTCACCGAATTATTATATGTATTTATGTTTCAGATTTCCGAAATCCCGTGATGTAATAAGTGCTTGGGTTAAAGCCATAAAAAGGCCCAATTGGGAACCGGACATTCGAAGCTTCGTTTGCTCCGTTCATTTTAAATCTTCATTTATATCAGAAACAAAACATGGGCTCCGCAAGCTGGTTGAAGGTGCATTACCAGAGCTTCACCTAGAGGTATGATCTTATCTTAATTGTAAAAGGACAATGAGTCAATCTAAAGTGTTCTCATTAATTTTATTATTCTTTTGTATTATTTCAGAACGAAGCAAATAATTCTGTGAACGTGGTTCCACCTACGGGTGAATTGATGGCAGTAGCTGAAGGTGGCACTTTGGACTTCAAAGTAAGTTTTTATTTATGAATATGATGGTATTGGTAGCATTTTATTTTAAATACTAAATTAAATGATACTTTTGTACAATCTAAGGTTAGTCTATCTAAAATGTTAACATTATTCTTTTGTATTATTTTAGAATGTGACGTTACTATTTTGTTTGTTTTAGGCCAATTCAAATTTAGTACAACAAGCACCGCCATCTACATCAAGTGGCGAAACACCATCATTGATGTTGTTACCTGACGATTATACCCCCAACCCAACTGACACTCCACGAAAGCTAAAACTAAAACGTCGACTCCTTTATTTAGATAAAGTCGCAAAACGACGTCGATTGCGTTGTAATGCATTATACGGGCAACGAAATCGCTTGATCAAAAAAATTGAGTCCCTGACGGAAATGCTTTCCGAGCTTCGGAAAAAGGGATTAATTCAACAAGAGCATAATGATATCTTGGAAGTATGTGGTGCAAGTGCAGCAGAGCTTTTCCAAAGGATACGTCACAAAGGTGAAACATATTCTCCAGAGCTGCGAGCATTTGCCTTGACCTTGCACTTTTATTCACCCAAAGCATATGCTTACGTGCGAGATTCATTTAATACATGTCTCCCTCATCCCAGCACCATCAGAAAATGGTACAGCACTGTTAATGCCATGCCAGGTTTCACCGAAGAAGCATTTAGAGTTTTAAAAGAGAAATCTCAGAAGAGTGAAATAAAAATAATTTGCAGCCTTGTTTTTGATGAAATGTCAATACGGCAACTAGAAGAATTTGATGGAACCTGTGTACACGGTTACGTTGATTATGGTGCAGGAGAAACTTCTGAAAACTCAACTAAGTTAGCAACACAGGCTTTAGTCTTTTTACTGGTTGCAATAAATGAAAATTGGAAGTTACCAGTAGGATACTTCCTTGTTAATGGAGTTTCAGCACAGCAAAAGGCAAATTTAGTTAATATGTGCTTAGCGAATTGTCACGAAGCAAATATTGATATTGCGTCAGTCACTTTTGATGGATGTCCATCGAATATTGCTATGGCCAAATTGCTTGGATGCTGCTTTGAAGAGGAAAATTTTAAGACATCATTTGCACATCCATCTACAGGCAATGAAGTTGTAATTTTCTTGGATCCATGTCATATGGTAAAGCTTGTACGTAATACTCTGGAGAGTAAAGTCTTTAAAGATGGCGAGGGCGGTCAAATAAAATGGCAGCATTTTTCAGACCTACAAGCTATACAGGAGCAGGAAACATTTCATTTTGCTAATAAATTGACGTCACGGCACATAGAATTTAAGGACCAAAAAAATGAAAGTTAAACTTGCGGTACAACTATTCAGTTACAGTGTAGCTAAAGCAATAGAATTCTGTGACCAAGAATTGAATATCATGAACTTCGAAAATTCAGAGGCCACTGTTCAATTCACACACTTAATGAATAACTTATTCGATGTACTTAACTCACATAAATTCCCCGGTAGAGACTTCAAACAGCCAATAAATGAAAAAAATAAATTCAAATATTTTTCGTTTTTAGATTCATCGTTCGAATATATACAGAATTTAACTACGTTAGATGACAACAAACTCATAAGTAGTAGAAATAAAGTTGGCTTCTTAGGTCTTTGCATTTGTATTGCTAGCATGAAAGCGCTTTTTAAGAGACTTATAGAAAAAGATAAAACTTTAAAATTCATCCCTATGTACAAGATTAGCCAAGATCATATTGAATTATTGTTTTCTGCAATCAGGTCTCACGGTGGGTTTAATAATAACCCATCTGCTCTGCAGTTCAAATCAATATATAAAAAACTCCTTACTCATATGGAGTTAAGACAAACTGGAAAGGGTAATTGCTTTCCTTTAGAGAACATAAATTTGTTGTCACATATAGTACGTTTTCTTGTGATTCTAATGATTTATACCGGCGTTTCCTAACGTTTTTACATCGCCATATCTATTTTGTTTTATAAATTGGGGCGTTTTGAAACTGTTTTGGGGTTATTCGGAACAAAATTCCAAATAGCCCCTTTCGAGGCTGGTGATAGTTTTGCTAAGATTATATAGGTGGTGTACCAAATAACCCCAAATGCAATTTTCGAGTATTTAAGGGTAGGTTGCATTTTGTTTCAGTTTTATGAACATAGTGCGTACATATGTAAGCAAATGTACTTACTACTACTTCCCATTCCAAATATACCCCACATACTTCACTAAAACTATAAAGCAATTGCTATATTTATTCCAAATAACCCCAATTAGCACCACCATATCTTTATAAAAATGTTTAGTATGAAAAATATATATTTCCAGTGTTAGTATGTAGATAGTAATGTGAAGTGTTATTGTTCCAACAATCGCCTGATGAGATAAATAGAAACAAAGCCAGAATATTTTTAAATTTAGTTATTTTGTATCAAATTTCGAATAGCCCCACTATTGCGATATTTGGAACGGCACCTTTGAATGAGGGTAGCTTCGTGATTTGAATGAATATACGTTTAATATGTACCAGTATGGGAAGTTACCGGTGAGATGTGTTAGTAGTAATCATTAAAGTACAGTTACCTGTACTTAGTTCGTTATAATAATAATTTTTCACAAAATGTTGTACCAAATAGCCCCATTTTACCGGCATTATATTATCCAACTATGCACTCCAGTCATATGAGAATAAGCTAAGATAACGCGAAATTAAAGAAGAATTACAGGCCAGCCATTTCATGTTACACATTATGTTACTGACATTTTTTGAACAAATCTGCTAAAACAAGAGGATCAGTACCTTACCTAGAACATATTTACATATACATTCCATCATTTTACCAGGCTTACACAATTTTGGCACGTTAATTATTAAATATTTTAAAAATAACCACACGAAAAATTATTGTTTACAATTGGTTACAAGTTTTTCTTCTTCTTCTTTACAAATGGCCGACTCAGTGAGTTGCCAATGTCAGAGTGGTTTGAAAGACTTTGCTCTATGAAATGAAGGTCTGGTAAAGTAACAAGTGTACGGTTACAAAATTACATATTTACAGGAGTTTGGTTACAAGTTACAACTCAGTGTCAGTTGTAAAGATTCAGTTGTAACAACTGTAAGAATCTGACAGTGACAATCGATCAAGTGACAACTGACAAATAGAAATTGACAGCGAACCATAGACACTAAACTTTTTTTTTACTTCTATGAGTTAAAGAGCATTGACAATTATTCAAGAAAGTATTTTATTATAATTAAAAATGTCACAAGAAAATATATACAGCAACGTAACGATTAGGAAGAAATATTATAGAAAATCAAAATCTACAGATTCTGAAAATTCTTCATTAAACTCATCAGATACGGATATTACAGGCTAAAAGTTTTGACCTATCCACTGGACTGACAAATTGCTATATAGAGGAATAATAAAATTAAATAATGGAATTAAATGCACAACTAAATAGCACACGTGATGAGTTAGATAACATTATTTTAGAGAATATGGAATTAAAAAAATATATCAGTCAACAAAATCAACAAATAAATACTCTCAAGGATCATTATATGTTCCAGCCCTAGAACTTCTCAAAAAAAAAAGCTCTACTAGAAAGAAGAATAGGCGCTCAATGCTTGATAGTTATCGCAAAATTGATGACAATAATATTACAGAAGATAATGGTTTGGATAACAGCTTGGTAACACACCAAAATGAAACCTTGCAAGATCATCTTCGCCAGAAACTCCATATTCCTGCAACATCTGCTACTTTAAATATTACCAACAAAAACCTTATTATAATAAAAAGAAGTCCATAAATATATATTGTAAGCAATCCACAAGTCCGTAATCTATCAGTGAATGTACATAATATAATGAAATTAACAAAAATACATAGTTATCAGAGACTTATAGAGTTTAACATTAAATGAAAAAATTGGTCATCATATATTCCGGAAAAGAGCCCACTAGTACACGAAGATATGGTGAATGAATTTTTCGAAAGACTTGAGAAGGGTATTGAAGATGGAACTCCAGATAATATTCATAACATGGATAAAATTGGATTCAATGATGATCCTGGGAAGAAAACAACTCGGTCTATTAGACGTTCTACTCTCAAACCACAGGCCAGAACTGGTAAGAAATTCGAGTAAATCTTGTTTCACAATAGTTTTATTACCCTGTTTTTTAAATTAAACCATAAAGGAGGTTTTTAGCTAGAATAAATTTCTTAACTTTTTTGCTCTCAGTCAAATAGCTTAGAAGTTATAACGATTTGAATTCCTTCGAACACCATTTTTTGCCCAATACTGAATAAACAATTAATACCGTATAAACACAATACTGAATAAACAGCTAATTCGTCGATAAAAAATGCCATATTTCATAATATTAAAGGATCGCACACTGGTGTCGAGACACATTGTATAACTTGATATTCGTATTTAGCATTAATAAATATAGTCCAATGCTGCCTAAAATGAATAGAAACTACAATTAATCTATCAAGCCCCATAAGATCACCGGTGATCGCGACAACAATAGAATAACAATAAATTTCCAAGAATCCGCGATCGAAGGATTAAACGGGTTTTTAAGGTGAGAAAATATGCTGGTCTAATGTCAAAGTCATTATGGCTCTGAACCATTATTATTTCGGTCTACATCTTGAGATTTGCACATAATGTATACTGTATACAAGATGTTTGTGTAAACACCGTTGTCCTTGAAACCATCAAATGAGCCCGTCAAAATGAACATCTTTTTCTATGAGAACAATGCTGGGAATTAAAAAAAATATGTCTTCATACCCATACAAATTGCCGATCCGAGCATCCGTATGGGTATGAAGACGGCATTTTTTTTTTGAGTTCCCAGCATTGTTCTCATAGAAAAAGCTGTTCATTTTGAAGGGCTCATTTGATGGTTTCAAGGATAACGGTGTTTACACAAACACACTGTATAATTTTAATTATAATTAACAATAATATCACCAAAAGATCACTATAATTACAAATGGTAATATTACAGTAGTCTACATATATACAAAATACGGGTAATTTTGTCAAAAGTTATCTACAGTTAACCAGAATGACTGTAACTGTTTGGCAGTATATTAATATAAGCAGAGTTTTTTTGTCTACAACATTCCTAGTAAAAAAAGCCAACTTCATACTTAAGTAAACTGAGTATGACGTTGGCTCTGATTGAAATGGAACTTCAGTATTGAGGAAAAAGTAACCTTAGTATGCCATAACGTTCTATTTAATGTGCCAATTCTTGTCCCAATAATATGCATTTAATGATGTGACCCACTCTTCGCTTTCTCGTCTACTCTTCACTTTATTTATACTTTTAATCTTTGTTTTTACAAAACCCACAGGTTCCCAAACGCTGGCGTAGTCTACACTTAGTTCAAGTAACAATACTTGAGGGTGTGTATGTGTTCCTTACATAGAGCTTACTGTGAAAGAAGCAGCGCTGAAAGAGCAATTTTGTGCAAGCGCCCCAGCGTCATGAATTTGCCCATACAAAAAAATATTTATTGCTCTTTCAGTGCTGCAACTTCACAGTGTACTCTACATATTAACGAACACATACACACTCTAAAGTATTATCACTTTGTTTTGTAACGCCTTGTATTTTTTTTTTTGTTAGCCTATACTTTCCAACTGCTGGGCAAAGGCCTCCCCCAGGGTCTTCCGGCCGGCCACAGTTGCGTCTTCAATCTTGTATATATGTACTTTTAAACTTGTGATTATTTAGCTTACCGCACATTTGCCAGCACCGTACGCGCGGCTTTGTTCACGAAATGCGGCGCGTACGGTGCTGATTGTTTGCGAGGTTTCACATCAATGAAAATACAACGATATTCTAAAATACGGCGCGTGCACGCTGATAAATGTGATCACCTTTATAGAAGAATAAGATATACGTAACCTTATACATATTTATTTAGTCACTAAGATCACTTAGTCTTTGTCACTTTGCACTTAGAAGCCCTCCTGGTACGCCTTGGACTCGAGCCGGGCCTGCAGCAGCTCGAGTTGTCGACGAGCCTCGCACTGCGGGAAGTTGTTTAGCTCGTAGTACTGCGGCGCTATCTTCAGTAGCCATTCCGCTGTAACGACAAAAAAATATTTTTATTTAGACGATATATTCTGTTATTTGTTCAACAAAACGTCATAATTGAAGACATGAGTGGATGCAGCGGGTAAGTAATGATTTGAAAACTGTCATTATTTTTGCATAAATGAAGGCTTTAGAATCGGGAAAATTTAATTAAATTAACAAAAAATTTTGATTCTATGTATAGCCAGACACATTAGCCAGCTGATGATGAAGTAGATAAGGTACAAGGTTTGTTCAAATTTTTTTTATTTATAATATTAGTATAGATAAATTGTTCAATATGATCGTAAATCGGGGCTATATATAATAAAAGTCGGGGCTGCTTTAAGCTCTGGTTTCCTCCAAGAGCGGTGTCATCGTGTGGTGGCCGTGATGCAGCGTTGAATGACGTCACTTGAACGTTGCCTATGTGGGCGGTATGGCGCGGTTTCCTAGAGAACGGTGTTAATTACCGTTCAGTAGAAAACCGCGCCATATTGCTTACATGGACGACGTTCTAGTGACGTCATTCACCGCTGTATTGCGACCGCTGTATTGCGGCCGCTGCACAACGGTGGCGCTCTTGGAGGAAACCAGAGCTTTAGTGTCCGAAGTGTAAGTTTACTTACGTTTGATGTCAGTCACTGTACGTATATAGTTCTTGGTGGTGAGTACAAACTCGTTATAGATGACCCAGTCGGGCTTATGGTCGAGGCAGGTCGACGGATGGAGCTGGACAACCTGATTGTCCTTCACCGTCAAGTAGTGGCCCGTACGCTCCAAGTGAGCGACCTGTGAAGAGATTAGCGTGAGTTAGTACTGATGGGTTAGCATCGCCGCGGCCGGCAGAGTTGCGGTATGTTCTATAGTACCCGCAACTGTTTTAGGGTCAATTCAGACCGCAACACGACGAGACGAGGCGCGACGCGGCATAAAGTTATGGATTTGACAGATTTCAATTGCGTGAGACGTCTTGCGAATCTGTCAAATCAATTTATGAGTCCGTCCGAACGCGCAGTTTGGCGGCTTTACCGAGGGATCAATAACAGCGTCCGCGCCGCTACTTAAATGAATTGTTACATACATTTCCTTATGATCTCACCATGCAGCGGGCAGCGGCTATACCAAGGCGTTCGCGCGGACGCATATAAATCAAGCCTTAAGCGGGGATTAGGCCGCGTTTCCACTGACGCGGAGCGGAGCTTAGCGGTGCCGAATTGACCAATCGTGCTATTCCAGCGGAATGACAGCGAAACGGAGCGAAGATTTCGAGCATGGTGATTGGTCAATTTGGCACCGCTAAGCTCCGCTCCGCTTCAGTGAAAATGCAGCCTTAGAGCGCCATGGTGTTTTAGTAGGTAGACCGTACGCCAGGAAAGGCCCACTTACCCCGGCCCATGCCGCCAATCCGACGGGGATGCGTAAGGCTGGTTTTATCGCTAAGCGTTTCGGCAGTGCCGTTGGAGCGCGCCCGTTCGAACATGTATGGGGGTAGTATTAGCGCTTTAGTGTCGCCGCACAAGGGCCACACGCGACAGCCACAAACGCCGCTTTAAGCTAGTCCATTGGTCGTAAAGTGAATCGTTGTGGCGTGTGGCGGCCACCAGCGTCAAAAAATGTATGAAAACTACAGGAAATATTCCGGTGGCGCCATTTTGTGGTTGCGGCCGGTGGCACGTGTGCGGGAGCCGAGTTATGGTCGAGCACGATAAAACGCTCCTACTAACCCCATACATCTACGAACGCGCGCGCCCTAACGGCGCTGCCGAAACGCTTGGCGATAAAACCAGCCTAAAACATTTCCCCATGTAAGGATTAGTTAAAATAAAACTCATTACATAATATCATGACGACACCCACTACTCCATAGCGCTAATTTTCGCAACAAAAGCTATCCTGTGTCCTTTCCCGTCTCCTAAAGTATTAAATAAATTTCATCTAAATCGGTTCAACCGTTTAAATGTCAAGAGGTAACAGATAGAAAGACACACTTAATATTAGTAAGCGTAAGTAAGTCCTATCAAACACCAATGTAAAGAAGCGCTTACACGGGCAATAATTACTCGGCGACACGAATGGTTCGACGAAACGAGCAATTAGTGGAGCAATATGGAGCAATTTATTTCATATCGCTCAATGTCATATCGCTCAAAATATATTCGATGGCAACATCACTCAATATTGTATTGCGCAATATTGCTGCTTGTTGCCGCAAATTGCTTGATGTAGTCGTGATGTCAAAGTTGACGAGAATTGACTGAAGTTGAGCAATTTTAGTTGCCTGTATAAGCGCACCATATAAGATTAAAGCCGAGTTCGATGGCAACTACGATGTTTAAAGATAATTATAGTCACCTGCATGAAGAAACCGTTGACAAGCGCTTTTCTAATGTTAATGTAGTAGTCTTTACTTGTGAACTCAGTACTTGTTCTCTTGAGGCTAAACCTGTAGAGAAAAACATGTTTAGTAAATATGTATTACAATAACTTTGTAAATATTACAAGTAATTTGACAAACCAGCAAAAAAGCACTAGGGCAGTGTTTCCAACCCACACCTTACCGATAATTACTAGCAAAGGTTATTTTCTGTATCGCTTCTTTATAAAATCGCAAAATGTATGGAATTGACATGACGTGACATTTCATACATATAGTTATTCCATACATAGATCGGCGATTCTATGAAGAAACGATATAGAAAACATCTTGGCTTGGGGATCTAGTTATACAGTACACACTGCGCTGCAATTGGATTCAGATACACTCAAAATACACAATCATCCTTCTCGAGTATTCGGGCAAAAAGTCAACAGTTTTTAGAAAAGGGATTCAATTTTAAGGGCTAAACGCTCACATAAGAACACACGAACAAACATTTGAATGTATTTCAATAGTTTAAGACCTTATCCTAAGGCTCTCGTTATTGTTTAGTCAGCACCAGTCTATTTATGCTTACCATTTGTTCAAAATATATCATTTCATATTCAATATCATTAATTTACCCTTTTTAGTAAACATACAAAGAATCTGATTTTGTATCTCTATTACCAAGCCTCAATGCATTTTTTACTATGAATAATATAGTAGGGGAGGTTGCGCTCAGTTTAAAAAGTCATTTCATACCGAGCGAAAATCGTTACAATAATAGTATTCCACTAATACATAACAGCTTTGATCGTCAGCCACTTCATAATGGGTGGAATAAAAATTGAGAGCATCTCAAAGTTGTTGTTGGGAATCGTATTGAATTGACATTAAAAAGATCCCAATTCGCACCCAATAAAGGTTCATATCTAGATTACACGCGTTTAGGTTAGGTAGGTGTTATTTTAGTTTTAGTATATAACAACAGATGGCGCTTTTAAAGTAAAATGTATATAATTCTTCTTCACAAATATTGACTATCGAATTAATTACTTAAAATTGCTATGTGAGATAATTTTATGGTTAATTCAAACGAAAATCGCCGTTAGCTGAGTGTTTGCAGGTGGAAATGTCGTCTACGCGACGCCCTAGGATACATTGAGCGCGAAGTAGGGCTGTATTGGTCATAACTCATATCGCTGGCTGACGGGTTTTCCACCATCGTATTAGCGACTGACGGTTTTCTTTATTATTTACAAAGTAGAAACATTCACCTGTATCAATTTTGTACGGTATAAAATGACTTTTTTTTTTTAATTTTTACATGTTCAGTAACGCGACTGACGTTGAATCCCCCGTCTGCAATACGGCTGACGGTGATTTTTTGGTTAAACATGACCTCAATAATCATCAATCAAAGTTTCATTCGGTATAAAATCACTTTTCGCAACTATTTTTTTTACAACTTTGAAGTACTCTCAGTTAACATTCCACCACGGGTGCGGCGACTGACGCTCATTATATTGATTGATAAATATTAAGCTACCGCTGGACAAAAATTTGGTCGATATGAAATGACTTAGCAAACGCTAGCACTACCTCCCCTACTAATATATTTTATTATTTGGACGCTGTTAAGCATTTGTGTATCATCCCACAAAAAAGAATACGTATTCAGTTACGAATGCAGTTAAAATTCTTTAGATTATTTAGAAAAAGACTGCATTCATAACCCAAAAAATGTTTTGCGGGTGGGTAATACACAAATGCTTAAGGCCGTGTCACATCAAACCGACTGTGAACCGCCGAATGTGAGCTAACGTTACGCAGGTTATTGTATTTCCATCAGTGGCGTGGGGTGAAAAAAAAAAGGTAAAGCCGGACCAAAAAACGGCTAACTCGTGAATAAGCAAAATTTCAATTCTTTTAAAAAAAACGTGCAATAAATTACATACCTGTATTAAGTGTGTTAGTTTACCTTTTCCATAACTACTAGGGTGCTTTGCTTGCATTGTGTGCGTTGCATGCAGTGTTAGTGTTGTTAGTATTCACCACCTTCACCATACATGACATCACTGGTATTATATGAACAGTGCATGTCGAGTATGATAAAAGTGGCTTTAAAAAAAGCCGTTTTAAGCACACGTCACTCACACTCACACACCAAAAATAAGTGAATCCTGACTTGCCAGTGTAGATGTTTGTTACTCAATCATGCAAAAACTGGATTTAGATGAAATTTTGCATGCATCCCATGTCAAACATGGAAAGGAACATAGGCTACCTGTCTGAAGTCCACGCAGACGAAATCGCGGGCAAAAGCTAGTAGCAAAGAAATATCAGCAGAAATACGTACCTAAATGTTTAATTTTGTTATTTGTCGTCTGTCGTCGTTATTTAATAGAACGAATTTAAGTCATTTAATAGGTAATCCGTAAGACAACAGTCAATTTGTACTAATGCTACCATTTCTCACCTAACCGTGTCACGACTAATTTCAAAGTAAGTAAAACAAACCAACCTTTACGATGTAACAAACAAAAACACAACACAACACTTGGCAAGTAAAGTTTCACTACTTTCGATTCTTTTAAACTATATAACATTACAATCAAGCTAGCCCACTAACTTAATAAACAAAATTTTGCATATTACAATAATAACAGTACAAAATGAGTGCAAATGACCGCGTAATATAATTGTATTGTGAATTGAAATGACAGCACGCGCCGGTCGGCCGCAGCTGCAATTAGCTCTGTTGTGATTGGACGAAATCTTTTAAAGCGAAACATGCGAAACTAAACCTTAACACATGACAAATAAAGACTAGGTAGGCTATGTGGGATCGGCTTGTTGTTCGACAATATCGACGAGTCGTTTGCATGTAGTAGTAATGTGTATGTGTGCGTGAATTTCATACATTTCAAATGTTTGGATTCCCGATGTTTTGAGCGAGTTCCCCGGCCACCGGAGCAGTACGTACGCGTTTTGAGTGCGATCGTAAAAACGGGTATGTGTGCGTTTGCGTGATTTTAAATACATGGCGAATTATTTTTATGAAATTGTAGGAAGCGGGGTAAGCTATAATTATTAATAATAAAAAATGTATATATTAAAATTGGCCAAGGTAAGCCGGTAGGAATCGTGTTCTATGGAGGCTTCGCCACTGATTTCCATACATATTCACTTTTTCGTTCACACCTAACCGACATTACGCTAGGCGCGGACATTCGATACCGTATATTTTGTATGATTTTCACGTTCACACTGGGGCTCACAGTGAGCCTGCTCACATTCGGCGGCGTATAGTCAGTTTGGTCTGAACACGCGCTAACAGCTACCATTGATAAATAAGTTGTAACATCAAATCTTACCTATCCATAATTCTACTCAGCTGTTCCCTTACATTATCACCAGACTTGAGAGATCTGTAGTTGATGAAATTGTCGTAGCACCAGTGAGGGTCCTCCATGCCTAAAACAGAGAAATTCATAGTAATTAGCACCAAAATATTTATAGCCCTTAATTCACTTCCTGAGTCCCAGGGACTCACATCAAAATTTGAAACGGCCATAATTCAAAAGTCTTAGCAGCTAGTTTCCTCCACGTCTCAGTACCTTCATGTAGTGACGCGGGCGACATGGTGCCGAGACGATGAGTGCGTACATTCCATATTTGGTGAGTTATTACCAGTGGTCGGCGTAGGTAGTGCCATCCCGCGGGATTCGTTAATCGCGGCATAACGTGGACATGCCTCTCAATCCCGCGATTTTGGGATTCGCATTGAAATAATATATAATCGGAAATACATTCAGAATTTGATATTTAAACAACAAATATTGTGACAAACGTAAATAAAGAAATAATTTGTTAGTTTTTTATTTATTTATCATAATTATAAGTTTTATATGATATTAACAAATAAGTAAAAAATTAACAGAAATGTGATTATATTTATTTGGATATAAGTAGTATATCGTAGATCACTTTCAGGCTTGCCTGTGTTACCTGCAAATAATTTGATTGTTTAATTATAAAAATCCATTTAATGTTTATCAAATATTGACTTTCTTTTAAAATATACTTAAACAACAATAAACAATAATGAATTCGCTTAGTGGCACCGTTAAACATTCGACGCAAACAACCGAGCGATCATTCGCAGGCAACACAGGCAAGCCTGAAAGTGCTTTACGATATACTACTTATATCCAAATAAATATAACATTTTTTGTTCTTTTCGTCTGTAATGTGTGGATGGGATATTTTGGACTCACGCGCAAAAAAAATGCTACACACAGAACAACAAGCCATGCGCTACTCGCAAGTGTCTGCTTGCTGTGTGCGGGGTGCGGGCCACCCCGCACCCCGCACACGTCTTGCTCCTGCGGTACACCCCTTCGACCGCTCGCCTCACTCTTCTTCTTATGTTCGTTGAGTGCGCGCACGCTGTTATTTTAAGTGATACGGACTACCGATACTGGCTTGTTTTAAGGATTTTGGACCATCTTTTTTTTAATTACTAGGCGCTTGTTTTTACTGGATTTCGAACTGCTGCTGTGATTGGATTTGTTGCTTCGTAAAACACTTTTATTTCTGAGAAAGAAGGTAAGCTATATTTAACTATTTCACTTATCAAATTAAAATATTTGTACTTTTTGATACAAACATTTTAATTAAAATTTGATACTTTAATGGCATATTATATTCTATTTTTTCATCAACAAATACACTTTTACACCTATTCTTAACCGAACTCGTTTTCCATCTTAATCTTAATCATCTTGTTTTTTATCTGGCGAAATATGATAAAATAACTCCAAATACTTTATAATGTATAGCATTATAAAGTGTTTTGAAGATGTTATTTTCATATATCGCACCCCTAGATGAAAACGTCACTAACTCAAAATATACTTATACTGAGTTAGTGGCGTTTTCGAAATCCCGGCATGAATACCTACGCGGAGGTAAAACTCCCATAACGCTACTTCGACCGTTGTCGAAAAATGGCGCGAAACTTTGCTTTACTTGAATGACCTTACGCGGGATGGCGCGAATCATACTCCGCCATTTTTAGTTGTCACCCGGCTGTCGCGAGAGAAAGACGGTTACATAGTGGCGTATTTTGAGTTACTGGAGTTTATGTGAAATTAATAAGGTAAGTTTCATATTTTATTTCGAGTTAATTGAGTTTTGCTGATATTTTATTGATAAATAAAAAGGTATATTTTGATTTGCGGTGGTTTTGTTGATATTATGTCACGCTTTGTTTATACATTATTTCGAGTTACTCTAGTTTACATGACAGAAAATATGAATTCTGACTTACAATGGTTTACCTGAATGTATCTTTTTATTTATTTATTTTTTAATTTGCTCAATGAAATAGTAATGTATTAATTAAATAGCATTTTATAATCTCAAATTAAATCTAGATTTTTATTCGCTTTTCATTTTCATAATCATTACGGGTTGATAATTACGATTTTTAACTTGCTTGAGTTTACTTGATGGATTCTTTGGTAAGAGAAAACACCAGACAGGTGTTTTCCCTTACCAAAGAATCACTGAAGGTCAGATGGCAATCGCTTTACTGTGATTATTAGACTCGCCAATTCCTGGGATCATAGTCGAATATTCAATATAGGAACTATAATAACATAGTGAACTCTGCACTTCCAAAGTGAAGGCTTAGGGACGAAACCGGGATATTTGCTAAGATGAGAGGAGAGACTTGATTTTTTTAATGATAAAGTTATTTTTTATTTTAGGAAAATGAGAAGCCGGGGGCAAGTAATGTTGGATCTCGTCAATGCAGAAATACAGATTCCTGATCAGCCTGCAACTCAATCCTCTGGTATGGAGATAGTTGAAAGTGTAGAGAGTCTAGAGGAGCCTGCAATACCCCTTGAGGGATTAAGGTCAGTTTCATCGCCGAAGTTTCTCGACGGGGAGTCAACTAATAGTGACGAACGACGACGAGTTCCTAAACGAAAATATACCGTATCACCCGTCCACAGCGGCGACGGGAGCGATTTTGACGACTCGGACATAGACCCAAACTACCAAAATCCTATACCGAAACGAAAAATAATTTTCTCCCCTTTGCGTAAGTCTCCTACTACTCCCCCATTACCACGACCTCGCTCTCTGTCATCATCGTCTACCAGTTCGAGTTCATCGAGCAGTTCAAGCAGCAGCTCTAGCAGCAGCTCCAGCAGCAGCTCCAGCAGCAGTTCAAGCAGTAATAATAATACTTTAAATAATAATACCGAAGAAAATTTAGCACAGGAAATAGTACAGGGTAAGAAAAAACTGCGGAAGCCAGAAACATGGAAAGCTAACGTAGTCAAAGCTCTTGAAAATTCGGGTAAGGCGTATAAATCCCGTGGTAAACTGAAAAAGGATATTCCCGCTCGCAAAATGCGACCACCTTGTGGAGAAAAATGTCGTTTCAAATGCAGTACAACACTCGATACAACTACTCGTCAAAAGCTTTTTGATGCATTCTGGGGATTAGGTGACCTTCAACGTCAAAGAGAGTACATTGTGCGACATTCTCATGAAATCAAGCCTAAATATCGATACACAAGCACAAATAACTACCGAGCTCTAAATACGGCCTTCTATTTTGAAGAAAATAACTCGCGCGTTCGTGTCTGTAAGAGCTTTTTTAAGGCAACTCTTGACTTGGGAGATCAAGCAATTAAAACAGCATTAGTTAAAAAGACGGAAACTGGTTTCATAGAGGAAGAAAAAAGAGGGAAACATAAAAACCATCCTACGTTAGACCCTGCAGTTAAAGAGAGTGTTGTTAATTTCATCAACTCTATTCCTCGTGTAGAATCGCACTATCTAAGAGCTCAAACTACACGGGAATACATTCAAAGCGACTGGTCATTAGCAGATATTTACCGAGATTATAAGGATTTACGGCAAGCAAGTAACTTACCATTTGCTTCTGAATCAACATTCCAGCGGATATTCAACTTTCAGTTTAACATTGGATTTTTTAGTCCAAAAAAAGATTTATGTGACTTGTGTGAGAGTTATAAAAATGCAAACGCCGATGAAAAATTAAAACTGCAACAAAGCTATGAACAGCATCTACTTGAGAAGGACATGGCGCGACGTGAGAAGGAAAAAGATAAACAAGAAACAGGTGCTATAGTAGCTGTTTATGATTTACAAGCTGTTTTGCAGCTTCCGAAGGGCCAAGTATCGTTGTTTTTTTATAAATCTAGGATAAATTGTTTCAATTTTACAATAAGTGATTTGTATGCAAAGAATGTAGACTGTTTTTTTTGGAATGAGACTGAAGGAAAGCGTGGTGCGGTAGAAATAGGAAGCTGCGTTTTATCCTTCATAGAAATGCCGTCAGATAAGCAGCCTAGTGGGGACATAGATCTGATTTTTTATTCAGATAACTGCTGCGGGCAACAAAAAAACAAATATCTGTTAACTGCTTATGCTTATGCTGTTTTTAATATGAGAGTGAAATCGATCACCCACAAGTTTTTAATTAGAGGTCATTCCCAAAATGAAGGGGATAATGTTCACAGTGTAATAGAAAAACAAGTGAAAAGGTACATCAAATCCGGTCCAATTTATACACCGTTACAGTATATTACATTGATACGAACTGCTAAAAAATCTGGACCAGCTTATAAAGTGCATGAAATGACCTATGACCGCTTTTATGACTTGAAAACTTTACAAGAAGCTTGGGGATCAAATTTGAAAAGGATAGTCCCATGTCATTTTTCTATAAAACATCTTATTCAGATACTGAATTTAAAAAGTGCTGGGTAAATAAGAGGAAGACCAGACGTACAGGAGTAGTATCTACATCTGATATTCCATAAAGTTTGAGTAGAGCATACACACATAAGATTCCTTTGTCGGATGCCAAAAAGAAAGATATTAAAGAACTCGTGGACAAAAATGTCATTCCAAAGTCTTTTTATGATATTTTTTACAAGAATATTTTGTGATTTTTTTTATGTTTTGTACTTACTCAACTGAACTGATTTTTTTTATTGTTGTCTAGTTTAAGAACTAAGTGCCATTCACTAACGTATGTCTATTAGTAGTAAGTAGCTATTGACCAATGATTTTAACTGTGATTTGAAACTATGGGTATTATTGATAATTCTGTAAGTGATAGCTTAAAAAAAAGAGACTGGTTTACAGTGGCGAAGCCTCCATAGAACACGATTCCTCTACCGGCTTACCTTGGCCAATTTTAATATATACATTTTTTATTATTAATAATTATAGCTAACCCCGCTTCCTACAATTTCATAAAAATAATTCGCCATGTATTTAAAATCACGCAAACGCACACATACCCGTTTTTACGATCGCACTCAGAACGCGTACGTACTGCTCCATAGTGTGCGGCGGCCGCGCGGTGGCCAGGGAACTCGCTCAAAACATCGGGAATCCAAACATTTGAAATGTATGAAATTCACGCACACATACACATTACTACTACATGCAAACAACTCGTCGATATTGTCGAACAACAAGCCGATCCCACATAGCCTACCTAGTCTTTATTTGTCATGTGTTAAGGTTTAGTTTCGCATGTTTCGCTTTAAAAGATTTCGTCCAATCACAACAAAGCTAATTGCAGCGGCCGACCGGCGCGTGCTGTCATTTCATTTCACTTAAACAATTATATTACGCGCTCATTTGCACTCATTTTGTACTGTTATTATTGTAATATGCAAAATTTTGTTTATTAAGTTAGTGGGCTAGCTTGATTGTAATATTATATAGTTTAAAAGAATCGAAAGTAGTGAAATTTTACTTGCCAAGTGTTGTGTTGTGTTTTTGTTTGTTACATCGTAAAGGTTGGTTTGTTTTACTTACTTTGTAATTTGTCGTGACACGGTTAGGTGAGAAATGGCAGCATTAGTACAAATTGACTGTTGTCTTACGGATTACCTATTAAATGACTTAAATTCGTTCTCAAAACAATCGTTCGAAAATAAAAAACATATCATTAAACAAGGACGGGCGCGTCCCGATATGAAAATTGATTATAGGCGTAAGGATGGGTTTTTCAAACATTTTCACAGTTCAGTGTATGATAAATATAATTGGATAGCGGGCAGTAGCAAATTAAATAAGTTATTTTGTTTTCCATGTTTGCTGTTTTCCGATACAAATAGTGCTTGGAATAAAACGGGTTTCTCAGACATCAATAATTTGACCAATTCGGCTAGGAAACATACTCAAACCGAAAAACATTTACGCAGTTGTATATTATTACACAATTTTGGAAATAGTAGAATAGAAACATTTCTCGGAAATAATTATGAATCCCATAATCGAAAAATGGAACGTAATCGAAACTTAATGAAACGTTTAATAGACACTGTTGTTCTTCTTGGAAAACAGGAGTTATCTTTCCGCGGGCATAGTGAAAACGTTAATTCAGACAATCGTGGCAATTATATAGAAACATTATTTTATTTAAGTAAGTACGATAGCGTTATAGACGCCCATCTTGAACAATGCTCATCTACTTCACACTCCGTGTTTACCGGTCTATCGGGAGACATTCAAAATGATCTTATACAATGCACCGCGGCGGTAATTTTAGACGAGATTAGACGTGAGATTAGCCATGCCAAATTCGTTTCAGTTATGATTGACGAAACCCCAGATGTCAGTCATAGAGAACAGTTGTCTGTTATATTTCGTTATTTGTCCGAAAATGGTCTGGAAGAAAGATTTGTAGGTTTTTACGACGTTAGCGAAAGCCGGACTGCGACTGTATTAGCGACTCAGTTGCTCGATATTCTTGAACAATATCGATGCAAAGACAAACTGATCGGTCAGACACATGACGGTGCCGCCGTTATGTCAGGTGAACGTGGAGGCGTTCAAGCACTAGTACGGGGTCAATGCCCTCTCGCGCGTTTCGTACCGTGTTATGCTCATATTCTTAATTTGGTTTTAAGTAAATCTTTAGAAAATATTTCAGAATTAAAATCATTTTTCGGCCATATCAATGGAATTGTCAGGTTTTTCAACAAATCGTCGAAACGGTCAAATCTTTTAAAACAGTTTTCCGATCGTCGTATGCCTGGAGTAGCCGAAACACGGTGGCATTATCATTCGCGCATTATTAATGTTATATTTAATTGCAGGTTAGATATGATTGAAACCTTTAATCATATAGTAGATAATCCCCAATCGTGGGATGTTGATTCTATAACCATGTCGGAGTCGTTTGTAACTAAATTAGAAGATATGCAGTTTTGTTCCTTTTGCATATTTTTTCAGAGATTTTTGCCAGAACTGACATTTTGTTTGCTTTGCTTCAAAGCAAACAAGTCGACATCGAAATCTCAATCAGAGAAATTGGTGCATTTCAATCTTGGTTATCAGAAGAGTTTTTAAAACAATTTGATTTTATTTTCAATAGTATTCAGGAATATTGTGAACCACCACGACGGCGCCGGCGGATGGATACAGAAATTGACTTGAAAACACAATACAAGCGTTTATTCGTTGAAATAATAGATAACATCTAAAGCCAAATAAACTCCCGTTATTCATCGTTTCAAAACTTAACTTTTCTTGATTTAGTCAATAAGTTTAAATACGCGAGTTACCGTAGTAGTTTTCCCGAGGAAAGTGTGTCTGCATTAATATCCGAATTCCCGAATATATTTGATTTTCACGCATTAAAAAACGAATTAAAAGTTTTATACAGTACTTCAACATTTAATAATTTAGATATCTATGAACTTTATTTACATCTTTTTAAATCCGCGTTGAGTGAAGCTTTTCCTCAGCTTTTAATGTTATCTCAAATTGTTTTGACTCTTCCTGTATCGGTGGCTTCCGCTGAAAGGTCGTTTTCGGCATTGAAGCGAATTCATACATATACACGAAACAGCCAAAGTGAGGCTAGATTGTCAAATCTCGGTGTAATTTCAATTGAAAAACATGTATTATTAAAATTGCATCAAAAAAGCGACTTTTATGATAATGTTTTGGCACATTTCGTAAAGAAAAACCGTAGAATTATGTTAGAATATAAATAATAATTCTTAGGTAATTTTTCAGGTTGTAGAATAGGAATATTAAATAACGACGACAGACGACAAATAACAAAATTAAACATTTAGGTACGTATTTCTGCTGATATTTCTTTGCTACTAGCTTTTGCCCGCGATTTCGTCTGCGTGGACTTCAGACAGGTAGCCTATGTTCCTTTCCATGTTTGACATGGGATGCATGCAAAATTTCATCTAAATCCAGTTTTTGCATGATTGAGTAACAAACATCTACACTGGCAAGTCAGGATTCACTTATTTTTGGTGTGTGAGTGTGAGTGACGTGTGCTTAAAACGGCTTTTTTTAAAGCCACTTTTATCATACTCGACATGCACTGTTCATATAATACCAGTGATGTCATGTATGGTGAAGGTGGTGAATACTAACAACACTAACACTGCATGCAACGCACACAATGCAAGCAAAGCACCCTAGTAGTTACGGAAAAGGTAAACTAACACACTTAATACAGGTATGTAATTTATTGCACGTTTTTTTTACAAGAATTGAAATTTTGCTTATTCACGAGTTAGCCGTTTTTTGGTCCGGCTTTACCTTTATTTTTTTTTACCCCACGCCACTGCTGGTTTATAATTATTGTATAGAGTAAAATAAAAGATAAAGAGAAGAGTTTATTGATTTAATATGGATTATTTTGTCTAAGATAAAAATGTTTATTCCGGTTGTGATTATTATTTAAATTCCTTAATATCGTTGTTAATTACATAATAAAAATTATATTTTTGTTACACAGACTATTCTGTGTAACAAAAACCTATGCTTTTAATAGCAACTGTGATTATAAAAGTAATAAATCTAGACACGGCGGCCAAAAAAACTTAAGTCAATTTTTGGTCAAAATCTGATAAAGTCACAGGCATCATGTTTTTGTTCGATACACCGGCTGGAATAAGCACGTAAGTCAACGGAGCTTAATTAAAATATAAAAAATGCCTGCACCATATAACTTATGATTGAATTGTAACAGCGAGCGGCGATAATAAGAACTTGACTTGAGTGGTTATTACCGCTGCATTATGATTTCTTTTTCAGCGGCTCAGCTAGTAAATCGGACATAAGTGGTTCGTTGATAAGTACCTTTTTTTGTTGCGAGTGGCATTTTGATAAATGAAGTACCCTGAACCCCTTTTTTATAATTTTTTAAGACGACAACCAACATTCCGAGTGGCAGTTTAAGAAATTTCTTCATTAGTCGTGATTTGTAATTTTGTGTGACGGTTGTGTTGTATTTAAGTTTGGCGAAATGAATACCAGAGGGAGGAATTAGTGAATCTAGCGCTAAATACTGAAAATGAAGGTATGTTCTCTCGTTCTATGTTATACTCGTATTCCTATATAATTAACCATACTATAATATTTTAATTACTAAGTTTCATTATGTAGCCCGTCCCGTCAAAGTGCCATTAGTAAACAATTTTATAACTTTTTTTAATTTTTATAATTTTATTTTTTTCAGGTGATGAAAATCCATGTAATAACCCACAGCCAAGTACATCTGGCACTCAAAAACCGGCCATTGATGAAGCTTTACGCGACTTTTCTAGCGACGATTCTGTTACTGATCCCACCTACTCTCCAGGCAGTCCGAGCTTACTCACACAGCTAGGTGACTCTGTTCTTGAGACATCAATAGATAATATACCGTTATCGGCACAAAATATTTCAATTGAAAATATCGAAGATGCCCCAGTGCAACAACAAGTTCAATCAGTGCACAGCAGAAAAAGAAAGCGAGAAAATAAACAAAAAAGAAATCTTGGTCAAGCTTATGTCACAGTTTCGGGGAAAAAAATTGAAAAGCGCCAAATTCAGGAATTACCTGCTTATCGAAATAAGTGTCGAGACAAAATAAGTGACGAGCAGCGTGCAATTATTCATAAAGAGGTTTGGGATCTCGGTTCGTATAATTTAAGGGCTGCATTTATTTCATCATTGATGACCATACAAGAAAAAAAACTGTACGACGTCGAACTGAAGATGTAGAAAAGCAAAAATCTAGACAGTATACATACAAGTATCATTTTAATATAAATAATGAAAAGATATTCGTATGTCAAGGTTGCTTCAGAAAAACCCTATCAGTAAATGATAATTTTATAAAATTAATTGGTTTAAAAAAACGTAACAGCATGAGTAGCATTGTGAAAACTGATGAACGTGGAAAGGCTACACCTTCAAACAAACATTCTGAAGAAAAAATTCAGGAGGTTATTATTCATATCAACTCTTTTCCATTGTATAAAAGTCATTATACTAGATGCAAAAGCAACCGAAAATATTTACCATCGCACTTGACCATTTCGAAAATGTATTCACTGTATACAGCGTGTCATCAAAACCCTGTTAGTGATAAAATATACCGCAGAGAATTCCATCTATTGAATTTAAGTTTTAAAAAACCAAAAGTCGACACGTGTCACAACTGCGACGCTTTTAAAATGAAGCTCAACATTGCCACTGACGAAGCAACTATATTAAAAATTCAAACAGAACGCGACTCACACCTCCTGGCTGCTGATATGGCGTATAAAGAGAAACAAGTCGATAAACAAAATGCATCTGCAAACGATAGAGTTAAGTGTCTGTCTTTTGACCTACAACAATGTTTGCCAACCCCAGCATTACAATCGTCTGTAGCTTTTTATAAAAGGCAGCTATGGACATTTAACTTAACTGTACACGACAATGCAACTGGGAACTCAACGCACCACATGTGGCATGAGGCCATTTCAGGTCGAGGTGCTAATCAAATCGCATCTTGTTTATTTGCATATTTACAAAATCTACCTGAGCACATTACCGATATTACCTTATACTCGGATACTTGTGGCGGACAGAATAAGAACTCCCACGTGGCTGCAATGTTTACTCATTTATTGAAATTAAAGCCGTCAATAAAATGTATACATCACAAGTTTATGGTACCAGGTCATACACACATGGAGGTAGATTTAGACCAGACTATTATAGAAAAAAAGAAGAAAAAGACAGAACTACAAATTTATCACCCACATGATTGGCTGCAATTAGTACGCTCAAGCAGCAAAAAATTTACTGTAAAAGAAATGGGTCAGACTGATTTTTTTGATTTTGCGAGTCTCTTGAAAGGCCCACTGATTCCTCGAAAAAAAGATACTGAGGGCAATAATTTTAAATGGCATGATGTGAAGTGGCTATGTTATGACGCCGACTACGGTGTTATAAAATACAAAACATCGCTTTCGAGAGATGAGGATTTTAAAACCATAAACTTTAAACGAGTTACGGGGCAAGAGAAAAGCTTTACCTTATTACCTATTACCACAATGCCTGTACCGATAAGTGTGGAAAAAAAACGCGACATATTATCGCTATTACCTTTGATACCAGAATGTTTTCACAGTTTTTACCAAAATTTGGTCACTACAGCTGATACATTAGACATTGATCCAGATTTACAAGATTCTGAAGAGAGTGAGTGAGTGTTAATTATGTAACTAGGTATATCTAATAATATAAGGTTTCTTTTTGTGATTAATTTTATAATTAGATAAATAAATGTAAGCTACATTAGGTTAGGGCTACAAAAGGCATATTCATATTACGCGGTAAAAACCACTTATGTAGCATTTTCATCGTATTCGATAGAACTTAAGTCCGATAATTATAGTAATAATAATAAAAGGCTAAAAATAATTATTGTAATATCTGTGTACTTCCTAATTATGTGCTTTTATTATATAATTAGAAAATAAATTTAAGCTACATTAGGTTTAGGGCTACAAAAGGCATGTTCATATTACGCGGTAAAAACCACTTATGTAGCATTTTCATTGTGTTCGATACAACGTAAGTCCGATAATTATCGTAATAATAATAATAGGCTAAAAATAATTATTGTAATATCTGTGCACTTCTTAATTATACACTAAATAATAATAAAAACAAAATCTCTAGTATATTTTTTTTACACCAAACAATTAAAACCTTGCCGTGTAAAATTTTTATTTGTATAAACAGTTGACTT
The DNA here is from genome assembly GCA_963422495.1 of Polyommatus iphigenia. NCBI lineage: Eukaryota > Metazoa > Arthropoda > Insecta > Lepidoptera > Lycaenidae > Polyommatus > Polyommatus iphigenia. Next base: position 4,341,793 of record OY730188.1, read on the forward strand.
AAGTGCTTTAACCTTCCGTGTCTAGAAATATTATAATAATTTCCTAGTAAGTGCTGTCTAGTTGAATATAGGTCACTAAAACAGTGATTTTTTTCCATGTTTTCTTGTTGTAAAGTAAAATAAACAACCATTTTCATTTGATTACATACCTACTTGTTTTATTTCAATTCTTAATCTTGTTTGACTTATGATAAAAACGCAGTTTTCAACTTTACGTGAGTTTTGAACACCAACAATGGGTCGTATATCTTTAAGGTGCAAAGTAATGCAACTCATTTTTATTTCAGATAAAGTAAGGTAATTCTAAATATGACACTAAAAAGTTTCTTATTACCTAAAGAAAACTATATTAACTAAAAAAATAATATTTTTTCAACTTTTGTAAGAATAGCATTCAAAATTGGTCATTAAATAGGCTTTCAAACATATGAATATCATGTTTGTATTATTAGTTTCTCGATATCCCTAAAAAATATTCCGAAATCAGTTTTAAGTCATTTCTAAAAAAAAAGGTTTTTTGATTTGCCAGAGTTTTCATCTAGGGGTGCGATATTTTCATATAGCTATACACTTTTTAGAATTGTACCATTGATTTATCTCCTTGTTATTGCCCCTGTTTGAGCCAAAATTGACTTGGTAGAAAAAAAAAACAAACAAAAAGGTGCATCCAAAATGGCGGCCTGCTTTTATCCAAAAATGGCGGCTAGCTTTTATGTGCACCTTATGATTTTAACCAAAATGGTATTCAGGAGTATTTAGTCCTGTTATTCTGAAACTTAGTGTCAGTGTTTCAAAATTTCTATGAAATCTTTTGTTTGTATGGATGGATTTCTGTATGTTTGTTACTCGTTCACGCTGAAACGACTTTACGAATTCAAATGAAAATTAGCTCACAGAAAGTTCATAGCCCGGATTAACACATATGCTACTTTTATTGCAGTCCGTATCAAGGGTTCCGTATCTATTTTGAAGCCTTACTGTGGGATACATGCAACGTTAATATGATTCTCTTTATTTCGGGTGAAACCGCGGCCATAGGCTAGTTGAATAATTTATTTCAAAACTTAAATCGTGTGTTGAAGTCATGTGAGATTGTATTTGATACATGTGTATTTTCGTGTCAATTATTCTTCTTAGCGTGTCGATGACAATAGTTTTATTGTTCAATATTGTCTACTATTTATCAGATATTTTATTATTTCTAGAATTTGGGAGCACGTGGGCTGTTATTGCTGTAGTCATAATGTCAGGACAAGTGAAGGCAATTACGGTACAAGAGTGGATCCAAGACTATCCTGAGCTAATGTACAATTTCACAAAACACAGAATTTACTGTACACAGTGTGATTCTGATTTTGCATGCAAGAAGAGTACCATGAAGAGGCATATTGAAGGTCCTGTTCATCAAGGAATACTTAAGGAGACAAACGATTTTAATCTCGACCTCATAAATTTCCTCATTTTATGCAATATTCCGTGGAGTAAATTAGATAACCCAGCTTTCAAGCAGTTTTTTGAAAAGTACTTGTGCTGCAAATGTTCTGATCGACCTACTCTGCCAAGCGAATCTAACCTGAGAAAAATACATATATTTGGACAGATCATACCAGAGAATAATAACATCCGTTCACGAAAAGATATGGAATGAAAAACTTTGGATCTCCTTGGATGAGACAACAGATTTTTTAGGGCGCTACATTGTGCACTTTTTGGTGATGCCACTGAATTCGGCTACCGTAAAAAAAACCGTATCTGGTTGCGTGCAAAGTGCTTGAGGAAGTCAATGGACATACAATGTCACAATTTGTTGTCAATTGTTTAAAAAATTTATGGAGTGAGCAATATGAAACGAGAGTTAATAATGTGTTGGTGTTATGTACAGATAGTGTGTCATACATGTTGGCCGCTGGGCGAAATTTAAAATCTTATTTTCCAAACATGAAACATGTCACATGTTTGGCTCATGCTCTTCATCGAGTGGCCGAGAAGGTTCGTTCTGAATATCCAGATGTAGATTCACTAATTGCAAACGTGAAAAAAATATTTTTAAAATCTCCTCAGAGAGTTAATATTTTTAAAGAGAAATGTCCTAATGTGCCGTTACCTCCGCAGCCCGTAATTACGAGGTGGGGAACATGGCTAGAAGCGACGGAATATTACGACAAATATTACGAGAGCATAAAATCTGTTCTAAGTTATTTGAGGGCTACAGATGCTTTGTCTATCAGAAACGCGAAAAAATTAATAGAAAAAGAAAATATACGAAATGATTTAAAATTTATCTCTGAAAATTATAAAATCATTCAAATCGCCTTGTCCACATTACAAAAACATGACCTATCAATAATAGAAACATTTGAAATTTTTGATGAGGTACGGACAGTAATAGATTGGATTGCTCCAGACACTGTAAAAAATAAACTAGACCAAGTAATTGCAAGAAATCCAGATCTTGAAATAACGAGGGGATATAGTGAAAATTTATCACGGGGAGAACTTTCTGAAGCTGATATATTAAATTATCGCAATGCACCTTTAACTTCAGTAGAAGTTGAACGTTCTTTTTCCATTTATAAGTGGATTCTAAATGTAAAAAGAAACACATTGAAGGTGGAAAACATTGAAAAAATTATAATAATTTATTATAATTCTAAAAATTTTGACGAAGAGGTTGAGTAATTATTAGTGTATATTGTCAATTTGTGCTTTTTTATAAAATAAATGTTTATTGATAATTGATTTTTACTTATTGATATGTCCAAACTATTTCAGTACAAGGAGAATGCCCATTGAAGTATGGAACTCCGTTTCAAATTGTACCATAATGTATCGTACCTTATTTTGTAAGGATTAAAATGTTAATTTAAGTATTAAAAATAATACAAGTCTAATTCGCCGGGATTTCTTGTAAAATACTAATGAAGTTAACTATAGAGGTTATAATTTTATTAGGCTTACATTTTTTTATTGATAAGATTCTACGCCCCTAAAAACATTAAGTATGTATTAAGGTAATTTGTTACAAAATGAAGCGACTACTGCTGTTTTAATAGCTATTTCCCGTCTTTTGATTGTTGGTTTAAATCTATGTAGATACATTGTACTTACTTTCTGAAGATGGTTGTGTACAGATTTGTCACGGTTTTCACAATCTAAGTTACTTTACAAAAGTTAAAAATCAATATATTGTATATCTCAGCTACAAGTTTTTTTATACATAATAATAAGTTGGTAGACATAATGTACTTTACACAATTCAAAGGTAACGCAATTCGTAAGAAACGGTAGTATTTATCACTTGTCAAAACGTCTTCAAAGTGTTGCCATTTACGTCATATTTAGATATCGATAGACAGTGTAATTATCGATTCAAATCAACAATCAATTTCGGTTTTCAATCGTTAAATAACTAAGCATTTTCTTATTTCACTCTATTTTTAAATAAGCTAGAAACTACTAATATTGTAATTCTTATTACGAAAGCTATTAAATAAATATGGATTATAATTAAAAAGAAAGAGTTATGTTTAGTTAATAAATAATAGATATCGATTTTGACGCGTAATCTTTTTTTTTCATACTGGCAACTAAGCAAAACATGGCTGAAGAAATATTAGACGTAGAAAAACGTTTAGTGACTCATTTATTAGGCCTTTTTTATCCGGCGAAATTATGACTCAAAACTCGTTTTTTTTTCATTAATTGTAAAGTAAATACTTGATTATTCGCGATAATTCGGAACGCGGGATTTTATCCCGCGATCCCGGAGGTATGTCCATGTTAACATATACAATTGAGGTCATTCACCCTAAATGGCACTACCTACGCCGACCACTGGTTATTACGCCGAGTGAGTCCCAGGGACTCATGCTAGTGAATTACGTTATGATTATTTTTATATACAAAAGTTTTGAAATGTTGATTTTTCACCGTTATTTTAATTTAAATTATGTATGCTTTATTTTTCTGTTGTACAATTGCAGAATGGCTCTAAAAAACATGACTTTATCAGTCTCAGAGAACACGGAGCAGATTCCATTCTGGAAGCCTGGCTTCAAGAAGATTTGGATGAAAAAATTACATTCCTGAAGATGTGAGCCACCCTGAAACAAGTTAGCTAGGAGGAAAAGTATTACTATTTATGGCACTACAAAAAGAGAACAAAAACTGCTCATCTGTGCACAAAATGTCTGAAGCCGATCTGTTTTACTTGCTCAAAAAACATATACCGAAGTAGCTTTTAAACAGTGGTTTCTAGAAACCCACTGCACGTTTTTTTTCTTTGTATAGAAGCATACACGTACCTTTATTGATTTAAAAACGTTAAGTTCTTTTTAATTTTTAGAATATTTGTTAGTTTAGAGAAACCTTAATAAACCATTACGTTTATCATGGTTTTAAAAGACTGATAAGTGCATTTTCTTTAATTTTCAAGAGGATCTCAGAAGTTTCGTTGGTTTTGTTATTTATTCTTATAATTTACTAAGTACTTAAAAAGATTGTTAAACAAAATATTGATGAAATTTTTTTCATTTCATAAAAAAACATACATTTAAAATATGTGAGTCCAAGGGACTCATAGAAGGTTTTTTACGTTACGTTAGTAAATTTCACCTAGTGAATTGAGGGATAGCCTAGAAAAAGTATTTTATTTCTTGATGCAACTAACTTTTGAATAAATTCCACGCAAATGAAGCAAAAACTTTTCTCGTATACAATAGACAGGTTGTTTTATTTCTTTTACGGCCGTTCCCAATATTTTATCTATCTCTGGTTTTGCCCTACTAGAGATGTCAAACCAGAGATATATTGAATATTGGGAACGGCCGTTAGTCAGGTATTAAAAGAATAAAACAAATTTATTTATATCATTACTAACTAACATTCACATAAAAAATATTTATAAGGAATTTTACAAATTAGGTTTAAAAATCGAATTTTTTTTTCTTTGGGTGAGCATACTCCAAATTTAGCTTGTAGCATGCCTCTTTAAGAGCCTGCTGCCAAAAATTTCAAAGCACGCTAGCCCCGCCTACACACCCCGCTATCCTCCAATTGTGATAATATAATGATTCCATGAATCGTGCTCCCGAGCAATGTGCTTTACTTTTTTAGTCACAATAGATAGAATCGGGACTTCGCCTAAATGGCTGCGATATACGATTATTTTTTGCATAGATATATTTAGAATCTATAATTCTTGAATATCAGCATTTTTTATTAAAATCAAACAATATTTACTTTTGAAGGATATCGGAAAAGAGTATAGGATTTGGAAAGACAGCAAAGTCTTCATATCATGGAGTTCCATTTTTACCCTTTGGGTACAGAACCCTAAAAATTAAAAGATAAAATAAATAAAACTGTCAGACACTTTGAATGGAATGTTTGTCAATAATGAAGCGATATTTACAAAAACAACATAAGTAACTGTTAATTTTTAATATTTTTTGTTACTGGCATCGTTTTATTTATTCTCGAAAGGGCTTTGCAATGCACTTATTTATTTTTTACAAAAACAAGTATAAACTACGAGACATTCCATGTTAAAATTTTGGTGATTTTACAAAAACTGCATAACTGCATCAATATTTTGCAAAAACAGCATAACTATTCCAGATAAGTAGTTTTTGTTAAAAAAATACATTTGTCACTTTCAAGTGTCAGTTTACCATTTGTTTGGCGGGCGGCGAGTATCGTTTTATTTTCTTTCTTTCGGGTTGCGTGAATTTTCAGAATTATGGAGGAAAACAGTGGAATTACTACAGGAATAAGACGTAAAAAGCTGAAGGCGAAAAAGGAAACTGTTATCAAATTAATGAAGGCTCAAAGAAAAGAACATGTTAACCACAGAAGTCAACTGGTCCCAGAAAGAGTCGATTCGATCGAGAAAAGACGTTGGATCTGATTGCAGGTTAATTATTATTTGTAAGCATTTACTTTTTCATTCTTTAAAATGTTATTGTTGTAGAAATAACCTAAGTATTTTTATTTTCAGGAGCAAAGTTTTGAAATGTTATACTAAAATAAGTTCTCAAGACAGGGAGCATATACTAGTTCAATTTAATAAATTGGGTAACAAAAATGATCAAGGTGCCTTACGACTTAATGAGCCTCATTTCTTCATCGTAATCTAAGCGATATACTAGTGAAAATCCCCAAGTTTCAAATGGCTTCTTATTCATTTAAAATACGTCAAGATGTAAATGAATTATGAAATACCAGTCTGCTTTAACAGCTTTTTGCAACATCCATGGGGTGACAAAAGGTCGTATCAGAAGGCTACATAATCTAATGACAATGAATCTTTTATCACCTAAAGATATGCGTGGATCACAAAACTATACTCCAGTCGGGCTAACTTGAAACAAGAGAACACCTGAAGAAGTTCTTAACCTAATCCGCAACCACATTGGGTCGTTTAAAACCATGCAATCACATTATTCCTTGAGACAAGATCATAACTGCCGATATTTGCCTGAAGATTTAACTGTATTCAAAATGCATAAGATGTTTTTAAATAGTTACCAAATAAGAATAACTAATATTATGGTGTATTGGTTAGTTTTTAAAAATGAATATAAACTGAAATTCGGTTTACCAAGAACAGATACCTGTGCAACATGTGATACCTACAGACTAAAGATAAAATTGGCTGTTTCGGATGAAACAAAAACTTAGAGTGAAAAATTAACATAAACTGCATTTGTTGAAAGTGAATAAATTCAATGAAATTAAACGCATTGAAAAACAAAAAGCTCAGGAAGGTAAAACTATATGCATTACTTTTGATTTTATGCAAAATCTGCTACTTCCCCATATTCGTACTAGTGATGTGTTTGTAGGTGTACAGTTTGTACACACTACATACTGGGTGTCCCAAAAATACCGTCTCATAGTGACATGGGAGATAGATTAGCCTTATATCTCTCGGATAAAATAAAAATGACCTTAGTAAAAGTTGCTTAGTTTTCGAGATATTTGGATTTTTTTGGTTTTATTCAAAATCTCCATTTTTAGTTAGTTTTTATTTCCGCATTAGTACAAATTCCTTTAATTTATTCATTTTTATTTTTTTTAAGTATCTCGAATAGTTGTTTGATGCATACAAAATAAATTTTTGTCAAATAGTAGTGTATTTTTTAAGAAAAAAATATTTTTGTGTTGCGTTTTAGCTCTCCCAAAATTTCGAACAAAATTTTGACAATCTGCCGTGAAAAAAAAATGTACTAAAGTAAACTGGAAAATTATTTTAAAAATTACTCAATTTATTGCAGATTTAGAAATGGTATAACACTTACATAAGAATTTTACAGAAACTTAGAAATTGCCATTTTTATCATTAAAGTCTAATTCAAGCCGGGCTCAACTATGAAGTGAATATTCAATATTCAAACACAATGAAAAGGCCACATGTTGTCCTTTGTGTTCGGCGTTTGTGATCCTGTTCTTAGGTTAAAAACTGAGTGAGATAGCTGTCAATGATCAACGGTAATGTTTGTTAAAGGCCTAATAAGTGCAAGGGAGCGCGCAATATGCGCTACTCTCTTCCCACATTTTACAACACCGTGTTCCACGAACGATCTCGTGGACTTTAGTACGTTCTCTTCCGTTTTGTGCGATACACGTGCTATTTTGTACTGCTCTCGTTTCTCTCATTTTTTTTATTACTAGGCGTTATTTTTGGACTCTGATTTGCTTTCGATTTGGACTATTGTTGAACTGATTTGGTGACAACAACGACGGTTTGCGCTCTTACAGACAGCTGGCTGGTTTTACTGTGCTAAGAGTGGAAAATCCACGAGGTGCTGCTACTCAATTTACTCATCGTGAGTACGCCGACATGTACTTAATTTATGGGGAAACCAGGCGTGTTTCTAATCGAGGCGTAGTAACTTTAAGCTTACGATTAGCTGCAAGATTGTACGCGGAACGTTATCCAAACCGTACACCGCCATCGTATCATGTGATTGAACGATTGGATTCTGCCTACAGAGAGGGTAGAGTCCCAGGAACTCGAGGTGGTGAAGGGAGACCGCAAACAACCGACGAAGATGTCGTGTTACAGCAAGTTACCGAAGATCCGTCAACATCGGTTCGTTTGATTCAAAGTCGGACTGGAATACCGAAATCATCTGCTCATCGCGTTTTAAAAAGGAACAGGTATCATCCGTACCACATACAAAGAGTGCAAACTCTCCTTACGAGTGACTATGCCAGACGGGTACAATTTTGTCAACGAATGTTGGAAAAAAATAGGGAAGATCCCGACTTTTTTCATAAAGTACTGTGGAGTGACGAGTCGCAATGTAGAAGAGATGGTTATTTAAACCTTCATAATATTCATAGCTGGCAGCTAGAAAACCCACACGAGAATAGAGAAGATCGGTCGCAACACATGTTTAAAATAAATTTATGGACCGGAATCTACAACGGTACAATAGTAGGACCAGTGGAGCTGCCTCCAATATTAAATGGTCACACCTATTTGGAATTTTTAGAAAACCAATTGCCAACGCTCCTCGGGGATGTGCCACTGGAATCATTACGAACGATGTGGTTTCAAAACGACGGCTGCCCAGCACATTACGCTCGAGACGTTCGAGCACACCTGGACCGCAGGTTCCCGAGAAGGTGGATTGGGCGACTGGGGCCAATCTTATGGCCACCACGATCCCCTGATCTTAATCCCCTGGATTTTTTTTATTGGGGATGTCTTAAAGACAAAGTTTATGGTAAACCAATACGCAACGAAAGGGAACTACGCGACAGAGTCACCGCAGCGGCTCAAGAAATATCTCAGATAAGTTTGAGAAGATTAAAGAATAATTTTATCAGAAGATGTCGATTGTGCATTCGTGTTGGAGGTCGACAGTTCGAGCATTTACTGTAATAAATCTAAGTTCTAAAGTTTTTTCTAATTTTATTTATTATCACAGTGCCCCATAACAGCGAAGGAAAGAACGAAATAACAAATTAGGGTTGCAATAGTACATTCAGTTTTACAAGTCTACAGATACAAAAGATAATAAAGGTCGATAGATAATAAGATTGCGATGAACATTCCTGGTACTTTTTCATCTTCTTTACTACATAAGAGTCTGGCTTGAATTAGACTTTAATGATAAAAATGGCAATTTCTAAGTTTCTGTAAAATTCTTTTGTAAGTGTTATACCATTTCTAAATCTGCAATAAATTGAGTAATTTTTAAAATAATTTTCCAGTTTACTTTAGTACATTTTTTTTTCACGGCAGATTGTCAAAATTTTGTTCGAAATTTTGGGAGAGCTAAAACGCAACACAAAAATATTTTTTTCTTAAAAAATACACTACTATTTGACAAAAATTTATTTTGTATGCATCGAACAACTATTCGAGATACTTAAAAAAAATAAAAATGAATAAATTAAAGGAATTTGTACTAATGCGGAAATAAAAACTAACTAAAAATGGAGATTTTGAATAAAACCAAAAAAATCCAAATATCTCGAAAACTAAGCAACTTTTACTAAGGTCATTTTTATTTTATCCGAGAGATATAAGGCTAATCTATCTCCCATGTCACTATGAGACGGTATTTTTGGGACACCCAGTATACAGTGTGAGTCCTTATAAAGTGCACATATTAAAATCAGGGAAACTACACCCCATTTTATCGACGGGAATAATATTTAAAAAAATAAAAAAATATATTTGAATTTTTTATGATGTTTTTAAAATTTTGAGTTGCACCTGTTGACCCTATTTAGATAAAACGTCATAATTTTTAAACTAAGTGTGTTATCGCAGTGGAATAAATTTTGTGATGATGACTAATAATAAGCCGTACCCATAAAGTCAAAATATCCAAGAAAACTAACCTTATAAATTTATAATTAAGTGAAACTTGAAGAAAATCTGGATTTTTTTTCATCATTTTTGCAATTGATTTACAATTTCTCCTAAAATCATGTTATTAACCCTACCTTTTTTTTATTCCAGCATATTCTACGTATTATTAGCTTTCTAAAAATAAAAATTGCACGATTATTACTTAAAAATTACAGTTTCTATGACCGTTTGAAAAAAGCCTATGCGCATTGTTTGGCTACGCATCATTGTTTATCACAGGTAGAGACCTTTTTTTTGGTGAGTCATTGTAGAGGCACGCGGGTCGAAGTACGAAAGGGGAAGAGGGGGGCCTGTTGAAGGACAATTTGAACGTTCGTTATGCTTTGTAGCCTAGCCAGCCAGTCGCTCCGAACCTTTCGCCGCTGCTATTTGTATTTCTCCTACCAACGTTATCAGTTTTCGTATCCTACGTATCACGCGTTTGCTTTGTGGTCACCATGCCACGTATAAGTGATTTCCCTCCAGCACACATTGCCGATATCCATTATTACTATGGAATGTACCGAGGGAGTGCTAGAGCTGCTTGCGCAGCTTATCTAACTGCATTTCCGAATCGACGCCCCGTGCCATCAGCCCGAAGTCATCAGCAAGAAAGTCCATAGAAGACTGGCTAGCGCTGGACTTTTTGTGCCTCGGAATCGCCGCGAACCAGGTGTTATTATCGATGTTGCTATCGAAGAAGCAATTTTGGATGATTTGTTTCGTGACCCGACTACCAGTACGAGACGTTTGGCATTACGTCATGGCGTGTCCCAGAAATCAGTTTGGCGCATCTTAAGAAAAGCAGGGTTGCATCCATACCACTATCAAAGGGTGCAGCATTTACACCAAGATGTGGATTCACGTCCAAGGTGCGTTATGTCTTCATGGGTTTTAAGAAAAACAAGAGACAATCCACAGTTCCCTAAAAATATTCTTTGGACAGACGAAGCCCAATTTACTAGAGATGGCATCGTTAATTGCCGAAATTTACATCGGTAGTGCCCGAAAGGTGAAAACCCTAGGTTGAAAAGGGCTTCTACGTTCCAAGTGAAATTTTCTTTAAATGTATGGGCCGCAATGATCGACCATTTTCTCATTGGTCCTATAATACTCCCAAGAACGTTAACTGGAGAGAGATTTCTTGTACTTCTGAGAGACGAACTGCCGTGGCTATTGGAAGATGTGCCACTTCTAACCCGTCGCAGAATGATGCTCCAAATGGATGGATGTCCCGCCCATTATGCGCTGATCGTCAGGTCATATTTAAATGACAATTATCCACGTCGCTGGATTGGTCGAGGAGGACCAGTTGGGTGGCCGGCGCGTTCCCCCGATCTCACACCTATGGATTATTTTTTATGGGGGACCATGAAACAAAGGGTGTACAGCAGTCAAATTAATACAGAAGCGGAACTTGAAGAAAGGGTTTTGCGTGTGGCCAATCCATTTGGAGCATCATTCTGCGACGGGTTAGAAGTGGCACATCTTCCAATAGCCACGGCAGTTCGTCTCTCAGAAGTACAAGAAATCTCTCTCCAGTTAACGTTCTTGGGAGTATTATAGGACCAATGAGAAAATGGTCGATCATTGCGGCCCATACATTTAAAGAAAATTTCACTTGGAACGTAGAAGCCCTTTTCAACCTAGGGTTTTCAACACCTTTGAGAAAAACTGTAAAATGGTACAGAAAACTAGCTGTAGAACTGTTGCTGAACACTGCATTACTCAATTCTTACATAATTTATAAAGAAACCACAAAATCTAACTTAGGTATAGTAGAAAACAGGAAGAATAAGAAGAAAAGACAGTTATGCAAATATCTGACAGAATCGGGCAAAGAAAACTGTCATCCTAACACGCCATTGACAAGGAATAGGAGGCAAAAGCATGAGCTAAAAATGAAAGAAGGACCTGTAAAAAAATCTAGAAAATACTGTTCACGGTGCTATAAAGTAAACGTTCAAACTATAGATAGAAATTATGCTAGGAAGAAGACTAAGCAAGTGAATACTTTTTGCCAACAATGCCCTAATGAACCACATTTTTGCCTATCTTGTTTCAACGAGGAACATAAATAGTAACTTTTCCTTGATATCTCAAGATTCCGATTCATTACTCTAAATTCCATTTTTTTATAATATAAGCCCAAAATATGATTATTTTGATGAATAAAAAGTTTTTTTAGTTCCATTGTGTCGTATTTCATTTTTCTTAATAAAACTTAAATAAATCCAGTTCTAAATATAAAAACGTTAGGCCAAGTTGAACATAGTTTTTCCAGGGCCTTGTCAGTCAATTTTAATAGATAATAACGAGCGGAACGTGCCGGACAGCTCCCTGTGATCATTTAAATTACATACTGTTACGTCAGTCACCCGGGACTGACATGGCCTTATGGAGCAAGAGGGTTCTGACGGTGGATCCGATGGAGAGGTGGACGTGGAAGACGAGGTGGACCTGGAAGACGAGGTGGATCTGGAAGACGAGGTGGACCTGGAAGACGAGGTTGGTAACCCATTTTTTGTTGTGGTTATAAATATTTATAAAACTTATGGGTTGCAGTGTATTTATGTTTTTTATGTTGGCCTAGGTTTAAGATGAGGTGGAGGCTCCTCCATACTCCCCTCTCTCGTCCCCGGAGAGCCGCGAGAGGCTGGAGAGGATGTCGCGAATGGTATGCATTGGTTATTTTGTTAGGTTTACGATAGTGATAATTATATAGAATTTCTTCATTGCATTATTTTTTTTTCCAGGACGATTTATTTATCACGATTCTAGTAGTCCGTGAGCCCGGTCCGAAAATGCCTACGTCACGTGACATCAATATAAAATGCATAGCACACGGTCGGAAAATATATGCCAAGCGAGGATCAGACGACTTTCGCATCTGAAATTGGCCGGAAGTCGGAGAAATCCCCTCACTTCCGGTCAAATTTTTGGTGTCTATTTACGTCACGTGACATCAACGTGAAACATGTGGCAGCATATAGCCCTATAGTTGTAGAGTAGGGAAACATAAGTCTGTCAATTTTAAAATGGCCGGAAGTACTTGACAGACGGCGTCAAAGTTGGTCCTTGGGTACCCTTTTTACGTCACGTGACATCTTGATGAATTCTTTTTTAAATGTTTTGAAATAATAGTGTCTTAAAGAATAAATGAGGCTGCCAAGCCAGATCTGGCCGGAAGTCCCATAAAAGTGATTTTTAAACTGCTCGTGAATTATGAGAAAATCGCATGATTTATCAAAATATTATAATCAATTTACAAGAATTATCGACTTAAAATGGGTATGGGATGGTTTGGAAGAACCGTGAATTGTATACCTAACCTGTTATTATAATAATCTAGGGTAAATAAGTGTGTTACTGTACTAATTGATGAGCTCGTAATATAAAGTCGGGTGGATCCAATGTTGGTGGGTCCAATCCAAATTTAAATTCGCTAACGTTGTTACATTTACATTAATACCACATAGTTGATTTCAATCAATCGTGTTTATCCAGCCAGTAAAATATATAAAAGTAAACTTCTAAAGTAAACTATCTACGTAAAGTGTGTCACTGGTAAAGTAAGGAGGGAAGGAACCTAACAAGTGACTCAAATAAATAAGTCACTTAAATAAGTGAGTTGTACTAATTGTAGGATATGTAGTATAACCAGTAAAAAAAATATATCCACAGCCGAACATATAACCTCCTCCTTTTTGGAAGTCGGTTAAAAATATGTACGATCATCAGAGTTGGACGTAATTATGTTTAATTAAAATACAGGGATTTGGGTAAAAAGTCAGTAATTATATTTTAGAGAAAAAATTAAAACTCTAAGTTAAATTTTAAATATTTATATTTTATTCTTAAGCTATATCGCGTTACAAAAAAACGTATTTATTAAATCAAAATTAAAAATTAACAGACTAAATCTAAGGATTCTTACAGACGAACGGCACGTGTCGGCGGCACGTGTCGGCGGCACGTGTAGGCGGCAGTCGACGGCTGTCGGCGGCACATGTCGGCGGCAGTCGGCGGCAGTCGACGGCAGCCGACGGCAGCCGTTGACAGTTTATGACGCTTGCAGGGGGCCTACCACGAACTTTCCTAAAACTATCATGTTTCCAGAACACTTTGTTGTAAGATTACAATAACATTACCGTACTCACTTTTTAAATATAATTTTACTAAAAAACAAACGCTGATTCTAGTTCTAAATTATTTATCAAGTATTGTATTGTTGCGCAATAGAGTAAGCATAAATTGTCCAATTAATATATTGTAATTTCAGAAATTGTTTCACATTTGTTATCAGTACTTTACGAGTTAAACATTGCTATATTCGCGAGCATAATGGGAAAGAACCAAAGTAAAGAGCAAGAGATCATAATTGCTCAAAACGGAGCGAACAGTGCATCCGCTCAACAAATTGCAATGGATAATAAGATAAACCACGTGTACGTGATGTTGTTTTGTGTAATAGCAGCGGTGGTCATACTGTACATCTATGTGCTCTATCAGCACTACAAGAAGCATACCATTAAGCTTTTTAATAAACAAGTCGGATTATCATCTCTGTCGTTTGGGCTGAGCCATGGGGGAAATGCAAATCAGCGCCCATATACTGTGCAGCAAGTATAGTGATGAATGATGATACTAGTGCTATATTGTGTCTTGCGTTCATGTGCTAGATAAGTTTTAAATAATTGTAAGTTGTACGTGTATAATATTTTGTTATGTTGTGTCTCCTAGCAGTTGTAAACTGATCCCAAGACTTCGGTCGTAGGGCTAGGCAGCATGCGTACGTGCATGACAATATTTACTTGTAAATGAACTTGCATTCCATTGCAATGCACACTTTGTAATCAGTTATTATGATATAACACGATATTATTTGTGTTGTTATAACTTAAATGTATACTGCGCAACCTTTAAATGCATGTAAGCTGTGTCTAAGTAGGTACATAATTTTTCTTTCACTTGACTTTGTATTTATTTTATTTTTTATTTTATTTTTTAAAAAAAGGGGGGAATATTGTAGGGGTATTCTATGTATATTGTATGAGTATTGTTCATGTATGTAAACGGCAGTATTACCAGTCATCGGGTGGAGGTGCGCGCGATTAGTTGCGCCCAATAAATATTCAATATAATATCTCTGATTATCATTCCCGTAAGGGGTCTCCTAAAGTACCAACGGCAATAAAGGAATTGTTATTAATTCGCCACAGGTTCTATGTTCCACCATCTGTTTGAATTTGCAGTTTCCATTTACACAGCAATTCTTGGGATCAATTAGATTCTAACAATAGAGATTTTACTGCAGCACAAGTTGACCATATTATGTTGAATATGATGGAGAATATGCGGTCAAGACCACTGGATTTTAATAATATAAATATGATGTCGCCACATCTCTGCCAATATTGGTTAGGAGCAATGTTGCAATGTACACCGTAATTATGGTAAATGCACCGTATTCAGTAAAAATTTACCACCTACCGTCGAGGCATGACAACGGTGAAAAAATCTACCGTTATCTGAAAGGACTAATTTCCTGCTTTAAAAAAAAATAATAAATCAAAATACAATTAGTATATTGTATTATGAACGTATTATAATATTATGTATATTGTATGTATTATGAACGTACTCCGATCCCTAATATTGTTGTCCGACATTATAATGGCCACACCAGTGGACAAGTTCGGGGATTCACCTTAATGCTAACAAATAGCGTTGACGTCTAAAGATAATAATTTCGGGTAATATTACGATCGCTTTTCACATTTTGGTTGTGCTATGTGGGTTTTGCATTCCTATTTAGTTTGAGTTGGTAACTTGTCAAGTCGTCAAGTTTTTGCGGTTTTTTGGTTTTTAACTGTCGATTATTTTTGTTTTACCCGTAATAATAATGGGTGAATCTGAAAGTGACACGTCTGACTCTCAGTCTGAAGTGAACGTTTCGACCAAAAAAAGAAAAGCACCGTTATTTTATAAAATCTACCGTACTTTTATAATGAATTTACCACCCACTAGAATTTGGACATAGCAACATTGGTTAGGAGTAACAGCTGCTCAGTTCCAAGAACTTCTAATAGAAATGGGAAGTCTTCAAAATGAAGTCCCGTCTGCAAGTGTGGCGCTTTGTATTTATCTAGTTAAACTGCGCACCGGTGACAGTAATGATAGATTAGGTAGTATTTTTGAACTGCCTCGTAGTACTTTGGAAAGGTATATGAATAAAGCCAGAGATTGCATGAGCCGGCAAATGGCACCATTACATTTAGGTCTGAATCATATGACAATTACAGAAGTAGCATCAAGAAATAAAATTATTCCTGAAGGTTTCTATGGGAATTCTAGCTAAGACCCTGAAATAAAGCCTGCAATTGTAATTTGTGACGGTACATATGTGTATGTGCAGAATAGAAGTAATTATTTATTTCAAAAAAATACATACTTACAGCTTACATAAGCATGATAACTTAGTGAAGCTATTTATGTTAGTATGTTGTGATGGTCATATTTTAGATTGCTTAGATTGCTTAGATAAAATAAATGATATCTATAGAGTCTATATGGACATATAGACTCTATAGATATCATTTATTTTAAAATGTTCCGCATAAAACAGCGTAAAACGCAATGAAAAATTCGAATGAAGTATCTAATATTCAATAAATAAATACATACAAACTTATTACAAAAATGTTTTATTTCTCTCTTCTAAATTCTACCTTGCAGTCGACCACAGGAAGTATTTTCGAGCTAAAGTAGGCCTCACAGGTCAAAAGTTTGGCCACCCCTGATATAGAGCAACACTCAATGATGTTACTATTATGACTAATGAATTTAGGGATGGCAATAGTGCAATGAGGAGGTATTTTCGAGAGGGTGATGTTTTCATTCTGGACAGAGGTTTTAGGGATGCAGTACAACAATTAAAAGAATGTGGCTATCAAGCTCATACGCTTGAGTCCTTGCTTGAGGGTGGAAATCAACTTACAACATTGCAAGCAAATAAAACTATGTGTAGATGGGTGGTTGAAGTGGTCAATGGCAGATTAAAAAGGGATTTCAAATTATTTCGCCAAGATTTTAACAGCAGGGCTGCTAAGCACCTTATGGTAGATTTTCGTAATGGTTGTGCTATTATAAATAAATTCCATCTTCCAATTTAAAATAATCCTGAGGCAACTATTTACTTTAATATCGCTAGACATCAACACCACCAACAAAATGCTTTAGCTAACATAGTAAGATCAGATAATCTAAATAGGCGGCGTGTTACCTTTGAGGCCATTGACGCTCACCACCCTCATTTGAATCAGTTTCCTGTGCTCACTATAGATGACTTAAAAAAGCTTGCTTTAGGTACGTACCAAATAAAACAGGCTCGTTCATACTATGGTGAGCAAGTGCGGAGAAACGGCACATACGCATTAGAAATAAATAATGAAATTGAAGACGATATTCCAATTATATTAGGTTTGAACAATTATTTACTACGAGGCAGGATGAAATCCAAGCATATTGGTGATAGAATTTATCACACTTACCTATTAATTAATCGAGATACTAGTGTTGCTAATACTCTAGATTCAATCTCTGGCTATTGCTGCAGTTGCCTTGTTGGCAACAGAACGGTGGGTTGTTGTGCCCATGTCATGTCAGTAACATGGTATTTGGGATGGGGTAGACATGACAATAATATATGTGCACCGGCTGCGTTTCTTGATAATAATATTTAATGAATTTGTTTATGAAAACCATGAAAACGATTAATAAAATAAATTAACTCAGATGTTTGTTTTTATTTTTCTCGCGTCTTTTCCCCTCCTATACCTAACCAGGGGGCATACTCTTGAATTCAATTCCGACCGATCAACATTGGAATTGTGACGTTTCGTACTCTTGAGTGCTCTTGAGTTCGACGCTAGCGCCAAATTGAATGTCCATTTTGAGGAACTAAATGGGATCGGAATTTGCGGTAAACGCTACTCTTGAGTTCATTTTGACAGCTGTCATTGCGCCAAGATTGTTTTGGAATTGATTGTCCATTGTGATTTTTCCAATAACAAAAGTGTAACTTTTTAGGGATTGTTTTGCGTTGTAAGTGCTTTTAAGAGACAAATAACTGATTAATATGGCACGGTTAGCATTCGTATACAGTATATTGCGTAATTCTCATAAAAAACAATTAAAACAAAGAAGAAGTGAGCGTCGGATTATGCGTTATACGGACAATTTTTTTTTTTTCCATGAATGAAGACGAATTTAAGGCAAATTATCGAGTAAGCAAGAGTTTGTTTGAGGAAATATTTGAAAACATTAAGCCTTTTCTGCCTACTCCTACGAGAAGAAGTGATATATCGCCAAAATATAAGGTATGTTGTCTTTGATGTGACTTTCATATTATGTTATCATGAGCTTTGTTTGGAAGTTGAATAGTACCTATACTACTTGTATAATTCTTGCAGGTTTTAGTGGCATTGTCCTTTTACGCAACTGGGAGTTACCAAAAACTAGTTGGGGGCACATATGGGACACTAATGTCGCAGCAATCTGTATCTAGATGCATTAGAGATGTAACGGCAGCTCTTAACCACCCAGTAGTACTAAGTAAATGGATCAAGTTTCCTCAAACTCGCCAGGAAAGGGTATTATTAAAAGGAGGTAAAGACAAATAAGAACCTAATTTTAATTATTGAACTTGCGCAGCCAGACGACCTTGATGAGGCAGGAGAAAAAATCTTAGTCAAGATGTACGGAGGGAAGTTGCCGAAATCTTTAAATGACTTGCGTTACGAAGGATTTGCTCGGTCTATAACCAAGAGCAAATACAACCTCTGCAGTTTACCACCCACTAAAGCTGCAGCACGTCAACATTCTCTTCGGGTGTATCATCAAGTTCAGCAATGGTTAGGTGAGTTGAAAAATCCTCTAAAAGAGAACATTAAGTGTATTAATATTTTTCGTAAAATTTTTATGATTTTTTTTTAACATTTTCTTTCGACTTTTATCTGTTACAGGTAACGATTTACCTGCAACAACATACCAGGTTGGACGAGAGTATCACACAGTTTGACTCCAACTTTGACAACCCTAGAAGCTGCACCACCAGAAGTCCTGAAACTTGTCTCATGTAGATGTGAGAAAGGTTGCACAACTGCGGCATGCAGCTGCAGGAAAAGTGGACTCAAATGCACACTACTTTGCTTGTCTTGTCATGGCGAAACTTGTTCGAACAGCAGGGAGATTGAACTTGATGGTTTGGACGATGATGAAACAGACGCGGTTAAGAACAGTCTGTTGAATGCCGAAAATGATAATTTCGGAGAGCCGCAAGATGCATTTCTTGATGAAGCAGTGGATCTTATCAACTTGAGGCAACAAACTCACCCGAGGAAAATGTGGGCGACTTGGATTTACATACGAATGACAGCCCATCTGGACCAACGACTAGGAAAAAAGGCGACTATTAGAGGATGAATAACTTCCGAGAGGTTAGTATTCATGAAATCATTCGATTAAAATTGAATCTTATCAATGTTCTTATCAAAATTCGTTATATATACAGGGTGCAATTAAACCTTCCTGCCAAATTTTTTCTGGGCTTAGCTATCATTAGGAGAGTCCATTTAACCAAAAACATTTGGGTGTTATTTTTTTTCCAATTACATATTTTATCCCATTTAAAATCGTTGCAGAATGGTCACTCGCGGCGCGGGGGAATGAGAGGGGATGACGCGGGATGAGGCGCGCGCGCGGGGGCACATCACGCGCGGGCGACGCATCGTGTCCATTAATTGTAGTGTTTTTTTAGGATAACTTTCGGAAGCTATTTCTCAACATTTTAGTACTAAGTGACTATAAAAGAAAAAATACGTGTATTTTTATTTTTAACAAGCGTGTTTTTTTTAATTGCACCCTGTATATTATTTTCTTTAGTTACAGTTGTTCCTCGTGCACCTGAACACAAAAACAAGCGAAACACCAAAAAAGTTATGTCCAAATGTAAACCAAATTTTTTTAGTTTTAAAAACAACATTTTTAATAAGCTTTGTTGTAAATAAACATAATTTTATTCCTCTAATTTCATTACTATTCTTTTAAGATATTATTTTTATTACGTCTTGTAATTTTATTATTCCTAATTATAATAATGTCAATTTAATGTTAAATTTTATATAAAATTTGTAATGTAAAAATAATTATTTTAGTAATGCGACAAATGTTGTAACACGATATTAACAACATATTGTCAAACATACAATTCTGCACTTACTTGTGAACCACAATTTTCATCGAAAAAACTTACATTTTATAGTTATAAACAATGTACTGCTGGTTGCACAATGCTGAAAATGTTGAAGACACGACAAAACGATTCCAACGAAATAATTGCAAATTTGTAGCGTAGAACTAGCTTCTCAGACTTTACTGATGATGTATTAGCTTACTTTGTTTTAATAATAAACAATATTCTATATGTTAAAAAGGATGCAGACTTTATAAATCTTTTAAAAAAGTTTCAACATGTTGTCTAGGTTGCCACTCTTTACTAACTTTTTTATCAGTATTACTAACTGAAATTTTTGTTCATATAGTGATTAACAATGTTCCGTTCGTTGCAAAAAGCTGCAAAATTAATACACGTTACAAAACGGTAAGAACAACTTAATTATAAATTTGCAGCGTGTTACTAAATTTTTTACCCTTGTTATTAACGAATTTCATTGTTTTTTAATAATGAACAATGTTCATTTTGTTGCAAATTGATGTAAATTTGATATACGTTAGAAAACGCTAAAAACAACTTAATTATAAATTTGCAGTGTGTTACTACAGTTTTTACCCTTGTTAGTAACAAATTTCATTGTTTTTTAATAATAAACAATGTTCCGTATGTTGCAAAACGCTGCAAATTTAATACACGTTAGAAAACGGTAAGAATAACCTAATTCCAAATTTGCAGCGTGTTACTAATTTTTTTACCCCTGTTATTAACAAATTTTATTGTTTTTTAATAATAAACAATGTTCCGTGTATTGCAAAATGCTGCAAATTTAATACACGTTACAAAACGGTAAGAACAACCTAATTCCAAAATTCTAAATTTGCAGCGTGTTACTAATTTTTTACGCAATGTTATTAACAAAAAACCTTTTTCACCCCTTTTCAACCCTTTCCGTACACCCCAGAACGCTGCAAAATCACACGGTAAGTTATTTTACCTTCTTTAACAACCCCCTAAAATTTTATCAAGTTACTAATTCTTTCGGGTTTTGGCTTTAATGACTGGCCTACAGAGGGAGTATATGATGACACCAATAGTAGATGCTCCTGAAGGATCCCCAGAACAGCAATTCACTAATGCTCCGTTTAGACCAAACGAGCGAATGCTCATTCTAGTAAAGCTCTTTTGATGTAAACTGACAACGAGCATTCTTTCGTTGTTCTAGTGTGTTCACCACGTGTTCGGCGGTAAATAGGTAGAATGCTCTAAGAATCTCGCTCGTTTGGTGTAAACGACGCAAGAGCGTTCGAGCAATTGCCCAGAGCGTTCTTTCGTGTTCGGACGTGCTCGCTCTTCGAGGCGGTCTCTTCAAAGGGATTCTAGTGTTCTTGAAATATTTTACTTTTTGGCGGGTTTTTTAAATTATCCAGTATTCTTCTTTTATTAGATTCGTCACCCACCAACGTCTTTTCCTTCTTTTCTTTTTCATTAATTGCGTTATAACAATAAATACAGCACTTGAAATCACAATATCGTTATTACAGTCAGACATAGTGTAGTTGTTACGTAGTTTATATACTCTTTGAGTGTAGTGTGAACCCATAAAGGTAATATACCTATCGGAATAGAGAAACAAAGGCCTGAGTAAGTGATCCTGAGAGAAGTGGCCTGAGTGAGATGTCACTATCAGTAACACTGCGTGGTAGAAAGAGAAGCGTGATTTGAGGTTGCATAGCTTTTTTTTCATCTGTTTGACAGTCTGTCTGCCCCTGAGCCGATCGTTGTCAATTTGGGCTCTCAGAAAAATTGTGATTTTAAGTTAAATAATGAATAATTTTTAGAAATACTGCTCTAGAAACATGGTTAAATGTTTGTGGAATGATTGTGGATCCACACATCGAAAAAACCCGGACAAATATTCATTTCACAGGTGAATTATTTTACATCGACAGGACCTAGTTTTAAGTTTATTTTTGCCAATTCCCTACGAGTTATTGGTATTGATTTTCATAATTCACTTCTTTAAATATTTATTTATATGGAAAACATAACTTGATTAGCAATGGTGCACAATTTAAGGATTTTGTGTAAACAATTTTCATATATTTTACACTAGGGCTGCATCAAGTTATCGATAAGTAGTATCGATATGAAAATATTTTTTAGTTAAGTATACTAAGTATCTACGAATGTTGAAATGATAACATACTCATCCGTAGTTTATAATTAGTTTAAGTATATTAATATACTATCATACATAATTTATCGTTTTTAAGGGTCCGCACCCAAAGAGTAAAACGTCCTAGTAGTCGGGTCCCGCTCTACTATTAAGACTTCGTTGCCTGTCCGTCTGTCCATCCGTCCGTCCGTCTGTCTGTCTCCAGGCTGTATAACAAGAACCGCTATAGTAATAGACTTCTGAAATTTCCACAGATGTAATGTCATTCTACATCCAATATCGCTGCTCATCCAAGATAGGGGAATAGTTTTAAAAAGCACTTCTGCAAGATGGGCATCAAATAAAAGGGCTCATTGAGAGTGAATTGAAAATTAATAGGGTCTAGTGAAGTCGTGTCGTGTCGTGTACTGATGTGACGTGACGTGACGTGACGTAACCTGTCGTGTCGAATCGTGTCATGACATGTCGTGTCGTATCGTGCCGGGTTTTAGAAAATGCCCGGTTGAAACCGGTCACCCTTCATGCGCGAGTCCGACTCACACTTGGCCAATTTTTCAGATTTCCTGCTGACCTGGATACCAGAAATTCATGGCTTAAAATAATTAACCGTCCAAACTGGACTCCGAAGAAAAATTCATGCATATACTTAATAATGCAGCAAGCATTTTGAAGAAAAGTCATATTTTACTTCAAAATTACAATTTTTATTATACCTATCTATGCAGTTTTATTTTATCCCATTCTGTTTTTACAATCTTACAATTATTATTCCATGATCGATATTTTGTCGAATCACAAGATGTTTGTACATCACTGACACGCACACGTAAACATAAACACAGATGTAAATCAAATTTTGGTTAAGCTTGACAGCTCGGGATTGTTTCTCTATTCCGATAGGTATATTAACTTTATGTGTGAACCCTACTACCACAGAGTACTATAATACTGGGCTACTAGTTATCGTTGACGAATGAGTTATGAGCATTCGCTCGTTTGGTCTAAACGGAGCTATATGATTCTCATCTATAGAGCAAAAATTCTTATTCTTGATGTTCTTGTTGATTCGATTGGTGTAAACGATCTAAGGTATGTTGTAACGAATTATAGTTTACACTAAACGAATACGAATACAGATGGGCAAAGCACCGGGTTTAAACCCGGTGCTTTGGTAAAAACCCAATAAACACCCATAAACTCCCATAATCACCCAAAAAAATAGGTTTTTACGTATTTTTTTGAAAATATGTAAGTAATACCAATAAATTATTTTTATAAATTGTATTGATGAATTCTACAATATTAAATAAAACGTTAACTAATAATATTTCAGGAAATTTTAAAAATCTATATATAATAAAATGAAAGTAATTAATTTTCAGTGTTTTCATGTTGCAGTTGATCAACATGTTGGCCTTTTGCTTCCCGTAGATACTTTAAAATTTCTTCATAACACCTCGTTCGCACACATGGCCGTATATATTTAAATTCTTGAGCCACTAACAGTCCGAAATACTCATTTCTTTTATCCTCTTCTCCATAAATTAAGCATTTAGAACAGTTTGTTTCTTCTTTCAGTAAATTTTCTTTTACTTTATCCTCGTTTTTTTTCTTTGTTGCGACGACGCTGGGTAAATCATCTGGACACTGGGTCTCACTATCGCCAAATATATTTGGAGATCGGCTTCGGCTACGGCTTGGCAGACATTTTTTTCTTTCTACAATTTTAAATTAAATTTATTAGAATAAATGCTTCGAACTCACGCGATCTAAGTACCTTTTGTGTTTATTATACCTTAACTACCTAGGTATAAAAAGAGTACTTACGTAGATTTTCTTTTAATAACTGTTTTATACGAAGATCTTGATCTCTCAAATTAGCATCCATTTTACTTCCAGTGATTATCAACTAAATTAATAATCCACAAAGTATTAAATAACGTTTTTATGAAATATTTAGCACAAAAACAATACCCTTTAAATATCGATCGTCAGTAACTGTGGCTGACTTACCTATATTCTAGCAAGCAGGACTGCCAGATGTGAAGGGGAAATCCCCAATAAATTGTTGCATGTGACTGATGATGTGAGCATGTTCGTTTCATAATAAAAATGTTGCCAGGTAACCAAAAAGTCGTATGTTTTTGTGCGAATTACGATCATAATCTTTACGATCGTACATTAAAAAATAGACAAATAATAGTATGAGTACGATTTAAATCGTATATCTGTCAACCCTGCTAGCAAGACAGCGACAAAATCACGTTGCATAACAATGTAGCCCAAGCTTATATCTTATGAAATATACGGAAGAGATACGGACTTAGAAAAAACAGAAATGTTGTTCTTTGTGGAAGTCATTGATGAAATTCTATGTATTTTAGCCCGCAAACTTTCTTCAAACAAAAACAGCGCCATCTAGTATCGAGTTCTGTAATTATCTCTTTGTTTATGGATTTGAAGTAAGACCGCCACGCATGCAATACATTATGACTGGGGATTCCCCTATTCGTCGACGCTGAATATGAGGCGACGACAATCACTGTCAAACGTGTTCACTATTACTCTGACTCTGATAACGTGACTTCCTGGTAACGTGTTAGGTAGGAAAAGCAGTAAAAAAGTGCATATTAAGGGAGCAGATTTGAAATAATATTTATACTTAACAAGAAATAATTAAAGGTAAGTGGATTTTTGAATGATACAATTATATCATGATCACTTAACAATTTTAACTTAAAATTAGATGTATTATTACAAGCTTTTATTTAGCTTGCGTTATGTAAATAAAAGTATGTAGGTATGTTCGTATGTTGATGCAATTATCCTCAATCCTCAACCGACTGGGATAAAATTTTCCATACACGTTTATTTTGGATGATAGTGCATAGTTAGCTGAGAGTCGTCTTTGGATAATAATGGTGGATAGCCTAAGATGTGTACTAGATATTTATTTTTAACATAATATGCGTAAGTACCTAATCGAATTAAAGAAGTTGCTGAGAAAAATACAGAACAATACGATAATAAACTAGCGTCTGCGTTTAATCCTCCGAGGAGATGTAACTTTACAAAGGTTTTTTGTATTTATTTTAATTTTTTTTTAAAAATTTATTGTAAATAACAAGAAATAATCATTGTAAAAAAATAGGCACTCTATTGTTGAATTTTCGTCAGACCAACTAATCATCGTTCATTTTTTTAGGTTCAATGGGGAGACCTAAAGATTTACGCATATGGGAGCACTACCGTACTTTACCAAACAAGTCTGTTTCTTGCAAGCTTTGTAATAAGGTCTACAAATTCAGTAATGCTGCCAAAATGCTTCAACATCTTATCACTTGTCCAAAATCTCCAGAAACATTAAAAGACTCTATGAAACTTATAAAAGATAGCTCGTCCAAAACCAAAATGTCTGGACTGTCAGAGATAGAGACAAATGATTCTTTTATAAGCCCCTCGTCGTCTGCTAACACTACAATAAATGCTGAGTTTCAAGACACCGATGATCATATAAAAACAGAATTAGCGAGAGCTATATTTGTAACAGGGACGCCACTATCGATGGTGCAACATCCTTTATGGATACAATTTTTCGAAAAATTGCAACCAAAATTTAAAATACCTTCACGTAAAGCTTTAGCGACAAAATACTTAGATAAAATATATAGAGAAATGCGTTTTGAGTTAAATGAGGAACTAAATGCTTGTAGTTACTTACACCTTCAGTGCGATGGCTGGTCTAATTTAAGAAATGAAGGAATAATAAACTTTCTTATATCAAAACCTCAACCTGCATACGTTAAAAGTTTGAATACAGAAAGTAATCCTCACACTAGTGAATACCTTAGCCAAGAAGTTGAAAAAGTAATGAAAGTATATGGAGCAAATAAGTTTCTTGTACTTATTGGCGATAACGCTAGAAATATACAAAAGGCATTCGAATTAACAAAACTCAAATATCCACATGTTGTTCCTCTCGGTTGCTGTGCACATATCCTTAACTTGTTGTGCCAAGATATTGTAAAGATACAAGAAGTAACTGTGTTTATTATGCAAGCCATAAATATAATAAAAACTGTTAAAAGGAGTCAACGATTAAGTTCCTTGTTGATAAAATCAAGGCAGGGTGAAGATTCTACACAAACACTAAAATTGCCTTGTGCTACAAGATGGGGAAGTCATGTTACTTCGTTAAAAAGTTTGAAAGCAAATAAGATAGCTTTGCAAATATTAACAGTTAAAGAAGATGTGGTAATTTCAAGAGATATTAAAGATTTAATTCTAAGTGATGATTTCTGGACGAAGACAGGGGAATGTATAAGTATTTTGGAACCAGTCACTGAAAGCATATTTTACTTAGAGAGCGACC
Source organism: Polyommatus iphigenia (assembly GCA_963422495.1). Taxonomy (NCBI): domain Eukaryota; kingdom Metazoa; phylum Arthropoda; class Insecta; order Lepidoptera; family Lycaenidae; genus Polyommatus; species Polyommatus iphigenia. The sequence goes on from OY730188.1 coordinate 4,368,449, forward strand.
AGAATCGTTTGCATCGCACATACATTACATTTAGAGATGTACAAGCTAAGATACGTTTTGCATTAAATGAGATTTCGACATTGAGCGAAGAAAGCAAACAGCAGATTCTAACATCAGTATCTTCAAGATGCAATATGGCAATGAGGCCAATACATTTTGCAGCATATATTCTAGACCCCAGGACTCTAGGAGTCGAACTTACTCAAGAGGAAGAACTTAAGGGTATGGAGTTTATCTACAATTTAAGCCAACACTTAAGTTTGTCAAATGTAATGGCAGATTTGGCGTGTTATAAAGCTAAAGAAAACTTTTGGGCCAGAGGATTTGTATGGAGCTCATTAGATAGCATTGAGCCCCTAATATGGTGGAAAGGTATTTGTGGTTCCACTGAGTTAAGCAAAGTAGCGATTCGTATTCTATCAGCTCCCTGTACTTCGGCAGCCACTGAGCGTTCCTTTAGTATCCAAGGCTACATACATAATAACAAAAGAAATCGACTTACAACTGAAAGAACTGAAAAAATTTCATTCATTTGTTATAACTGGAATCTTAAACATAAAGCTGAATGCGAGGACATTCAGTTTAATGAAGAAAATACCTTAGAAGCTTTCATTGAGCAAGTAAATGAACATAACAGTTTAGACGAAATAGAGCCTATCGAACCTATACAATTCATCGCTTGTAATAACTCTGAATCTGACAGTGATTGACTGTAGTTTTACATTTTACTTTCATCTCTTTCTTAATAAACTCAAAATCAAATTAAAAGTTTTTTATTCTGTAGGCTGCATAATAATATTGTCTATGTCCAGTATAGTGGACGTCTTGCGGCTGAGATGACGATGATGAAGTACAAAATCATAAACACCCAAAAATTTGGGTCTTTATGGGGTTTAAACCCAATAAACCCAAAACACCCGGTTTTTACCCACCAGACTTTAAACCCACCCAGGTGGATTGCCCATCTCTAAATACGAATGAATGTTCTTGTGCTGTTCTTGCTCTATGTTCTTTTGTAATGTAAATCTAATAGGTAAGTACTGAACATGTATATATTTGTTTAATTACAATAATAAAATTATCATAATGTACGCATGTATAATATATACGTAATATTTTAAATATTACCAAAATACAAACTCGTCTACGCGAGTAAGTACTTCATTCATCGTCGTCTTATCATAGATCTGTATTCTGCCTACATTCCACTCTGAATCTACTACTCTATGACAATGCAAAGTGGCGCGCGTCTTCGCCTAGTAATGGGTTGTTTTCTTTTTTTTAATCTCCACCTGCCGGGCTAGCACGGCTACCAGTAGAAATGCGAAAGTATAGACAAACTGTGGAGATAAACTTAAGGTGAAGTTCCGATCTTTTTTCGTTCCGAAAAATTCAATTAAAATGCCACTTTATGACAGACTATAGTCCTAAAAATTCAAATAATATCTTACTTTATGACATATACTAGTGCAGTCAACTTCTGGGGATTCCAGTGACTACAGTGGGCTCCTCAATGACTTGAACCAATTAGGATCTAATAACGCTTGACATGAGTTACATTCACCTAGTATCACACCTGCCCACCTCTACATACTGCCAAATTTATTCATTTACTAGCTGTCCCGGTGAACTTCGTGTCACTTTAAAACCTTCCCTGGACTTCTATGAATATTTTAAGACTAAAATCAGCACAATCCTTTCAGCCGTTTTCGAGTTTTAGCGCGACTAACACATTTGAAAATCCATTATTATATATATATATTAGCTGTCCCGGCAAACGTTGCTTTGCCATAATAATATAGAATAGAATAGAATAGTTGTTTATTTGCAGCTATTACCATAAGATACAACAAAGAAAAAAAGAATATATACTTAACTTAAAATATGAGTAAAACAAATTAATAACAATAATATTCCCAAATAATCAGCCGCAAATTGGACCAAGCTCGGCAGTGTTGGCACACCTAGCAGGTATCCAACGCCGATCTTCCGCTTGACCCATTTTGTGACCTCACAGCCGTCCCAAGTCTCCATATAGTAAGGCGAAATACTTTATATATTCCATATAAAGTATTTCGCCCATATTATTATTTTACAGAAGTGACTAAATAAGTATGTCGCCATGGTAACGTCCCGTCCCGTCGCACAAACAATGGTCGCCTTCAGTCTCAGGTTGTAATAATTTACTATTATTTATTCAACAAATGCACTTATCAATATATAAAGTACCCAGTAGCCGATTCTCAGACCTAATGAATATGCATATAAAATTTGGTAAAAATCAGTAAAGCCGTTTCGGAGGAGTTCGTGGACTAACATTGTGACACGAGAATTTTATATATAAGAAGAAGAAGACACAAAACTATTTAGCAGAATATGTTTTAAATAATAACATAAACATAAAACAGACAAAGGGCGAGGTTTGAACGCATTGCGGCTGTGGATCCAGTTGGTGGATTTTCCTAGATTGGCGTATGACGAGCTATTCCTAATAACTCTGGGCATATACCATTTAAAGCTGGCTCGTTCATACTGCCATGAACATTTAAGACACAACAACAATTATGTCATTGAAGTGTATCGTCACCCAGAACTGATTGACAACAAAACATTAATAAGAGGCTGCATACAATCACGACATGTGCGTTTGAGGCAATACTACACATACATATTAATAGACCCTATATTAAATGGACGTGACGCGATACAGGGCTATTACTGCTCCTGCATACATGGCCGCCGCACAGTTGGATGTTGTGCACACATTGCCAGCATGATATATTATCTAGCGTGGGCGAGACGCGAAAATGTCAACCTAGAACCAGCTGCATTTCTAGATACTGTCATTATTATAGATTACGATAAATAATAAAGATTTGTGCATAAAAACGAAACATTTTTTTCTGTAATTGGGAAACATTTTTATTGAGATTATTGTTGATTTTGTACAAAAATTATAAAACGAAGAGCTTTCCTTAATGATATTTATCTTACTTTGATATTAAACTGATAAATTGAGTCACTTTTTGAATTTAAAATGCTTCGAATTCCCATACCCCACAATAATGCGCTTAAAACCAGTACATGTAGACGTCTAGGGCTTTAAAATAAGGTATGACTCATCAGTGATGAGTCATACCTTATTTTAATGAGTCATGACTCATCAGTGTTTGCTGTGGGTATTTTCTCCATAGTAAAGGTCCCAATGTCTTTTAATAACAAGCCAAAACTGTTAACCGACAATCAATTTGTACACTTTTCTCGTCACCAGTGGGCAGTGATAAATATGAGGATATTTATGGGAGTTCGCTGACGGCCATTCGATAACAGATTTATTGTCAAGGCAACCGTTGACAAGAACCATAGACATACATACCAGAAATAATATCAAGACAGAAGTTATACATAAAGATGAAGGACTTTGAAGCAGATCATAAAACCAAAACTGATAAATTTCTACCTTGAATGCATGCTGCCAGAATTGGTTGACCCGAGAATTCTAAGAAATACGCAAATACGAGATCCTGTTTATATACAAAATGCAATGACAAATAAAGCGGAAAAGGCTAAATCAAGAAAATGATTAAAAAGAAAGCAGAAAACAACCAAGAAATTATACAAGGACCAGAAGGAACTTTAAAAATCCAGAACAAAAAAATACAGAGCAATGTGATGAGCTTAACAATACAGATAAAGGACGACCAAAAAATATATTTTTTTATATTAAAAAGGGCAAACCAAAGTCAAATACACAGAAAAAGAAAATGTGGACAAAATTGAAAAACAAAAAGACGCAGATGCAAAACACAAAAAGTTTCTAATGAAGCTCGCAGGATATGAAAATGACCTGGGAAACATTGAAAGAATTGAAAAGACTGAATTAAAAACCAAACACATAGAAACTGATAATGAAAATGACGAAAAAAATATAAACCAAGTAACGACAAAATAATTGAATGTACAGAAAATGAAAGTAAAAAACAGAAAACCCCTGAGGAAGATATATTTAATACGCACTTGATCAGAATGTACCAGTGTTAATAGAACAAAATTCTAATACTTACCGATTATTTTGGATATAATAGTGTAAGAGAATGAAACTTTGCCTAATTTTAATTCGTGTTTATTTATTAACTTTCATTAAATAAATATAAATCAATACATACCCGACCCCCAAAACAATCCCCCAATGTTCCAAAACGAACCAGAAACGACTCCCGATTACTCCCAAACAAACCCTCCAAAGGATTATTTTTTTAAATGTATATTTATGGATAATTTTCATTGCAAACAGTCGGATAAAAGACATTAAGTTATCCATTGGATTAATTTTCTCGGACTGCTAATATGCAAATGCTCGGACTGAAATCGGCGGTCAAAGAAGGATACGCAATAATGAGTACAAGAAAAGGCATGTGTTGCTAAATATTATTAAGAAATATAAAAAAACAATTGAAGCTCAAAGAAAAACAATACAAAAATTAAACCAACAAAAAGAACCAACGTACTAGTCAAACAAATATCTCTAAGTTCGTAAAACAAGGTTTATGTACTATCAGAGAAGTTGATTCCTATGCAGATGGGGGACCTACGTAGTTTGGTCGCGTTACGTCAAACCCAGCCGACAGATAACAATAAACATTAAATTGCGTCGCTTAGCTAACAATACCGCGTAAGTCAAGTTTGAAAAGTTTTCATGAGATGCCAAAAACTTCGTATTTCATAGGAAATCATTTGACATTTAATTTAAAATAATTTCTTTTTAATTTAAAACATTTCATTAAATTTTATTTCAAATATTCAAATTTTTTGTTTATCTTGTTAACTAAACTTCAAACTTGACTTACGCGGTATTGTTAGCTAAGCGACGATTGACATGATCGACCAAATGACGTTGGTCTCTCAAATGCATAGGAATCAATTTCCTCGATGGTACAAAGCATCGTCACAAATCATACGTAGGAAAAGTTCACAAATTTTATGACGATGATGCTAAGGCTAAGAACTCATGGAGCGGTTTATTTCCCGCGCAGTAAAAAATGAAAGCAGAACTCATGGCGCGTTTTTCGAGGACGGCTCTCGACGGAACAGCCGGCTCTACGAAATATGGATGAATGATGCCGACTTTCCTCCCGAATTGTTGTTTGGCGATGGATGTAGTGAGACGACGGAGATTACAAGGTGATGCTGTGGTTGACAGTACTGAACGGAGATTGCTAGTGAGAGCAAGGATGAATTTGTCGACGCCGTTGTATGCGGCTCCCGCTGGACCGGCCGGCGGCGGTCGCCCGCAGCCTTGGCGGTTTGCGACTGCGCGCTCTGCGATAGTTTAGCGGGCGATCGCAGTAGCCGTAGTAGGCGATCGTAGTAAAAACCGCCCGTCTTGCGATCATCGCCCGCAGAGTTTGCGGGCGATCGTGACCGCGAGGACGGCCCTCGACGGAACAGCCGGATCCACGAAATATGGATGAATGATGCCGACTTTCCTCCCGAATTGTTGTTTGGCGATGAATGTAGTAAGACGACGGAGATTGCAAGGTGATGCTGTGGTTGACAGTACTGAACGGAGGTTGCTAGTGAGAGCAAGGATGAATTTGTCGACGCCGTTGTATGCGGCTCCCGCTGGACCGGCCGGCGGCGGTCGCCCGCAGCCTTGGCGGTTTGCGCCTGCGCGCTCTGCGATAGTTTAGCGGGCGATTGCAGTAGCCGTAGTAGGCGATCGTAGTAAAAACCGCCCGTCTTGCGATCATCGCCCGCAGAGTTTGCGGGCGATCGCGACCGCGAGGACGGCCCTCGACGGAACAGCCGGCTCCACGAAATATGGATGAATGATGCCGACTTTCCTCCCGAATTGTTGTTTGGCGATGGATGTAGTGAGACGATGGAGATTGCAAGGTGATGCTGTGGTTGACAGTACTGAACGGAGGTTGCTAGTGAGAGCAAGGATGAATTTGTCGACGCCGTTGTATGCGGCTCCCGCTGGACCGGCCGGCGGCAGTCGCCCGCAGCCTTGGCGGTTTGCGACTGCGCGCTCTGCGATAGTTTAGCGGGCGATCGCAGTAGCCGTAGTAGGCGATCGTAGTAAAAACCGCCCGTCTTGCGATCATCGCCCGCAGAGTTTGCGGGCGATCGCGACCGCGAGGACGGCCCTCGACGGAACAGCCGGCTCCACGAAATATGGATGAATGATGCCGACTTTCCTCCCGAATTGTTGTTTGGCGATGAATGTAGTTAGACGACGGAGATTGCAAGGTGATGCTGTGGTTGACAGTACTGAACGGAGGTTGCTAGTGAGAGCAAGGATGAATTTGTCGACGCCGTTGTATGCGGCTCCCGCTGGACCGGCCGGCGGCGCACAGTGTTCGCAATTATTATATTACGAGCTACTTTAGGTACAAATTACATTGAAATATAAATTGTTTTTTTTTTGTGATTCGGGCAAACTATTATTCGTACAATTCGTTCTCCCTCTAAACTTGCTGATTCCTAGAAATGTTCACCGCTCCGCACTGCACTAATCCCCCGCGGTGAATAAACCGGTCAGTCGCTTTTATGAGCCGGTAACGACGCACGTGTTTACGCTTTGTTCTTACAACTGTTCTCGAGTTTTGCTATCCGATTTTTGGTTCATCATGGGCTCTACATCCACAGGTAAGATACACACTAATTTGTTAATCATATATTAATTCTTTTTATGAGTAATTTGATAAAATATGAGCCAAAAAAAAATAACCTAATTTGCAAAAAGTTTAAACATTTAATAGAGTGCAACTTTTTCCCAGCCCATTCCAGCCATCCACATTTTTTTGTTAAAGTGGAATATTTATCTAGCTTTCGAATGAATCTAGTCTCAACATTCGACTCGCCTCGATTTTGGAGTGATGTAATTTTTTCGTTCACCAGGTGTCACACGAGGAATAACACAGGCGTGTTATTCCTTTTCGATCTTTTATGTCGTGATAAACTGGTCAATCAAGCTAATAAAGGATCGTCTATTGCTCGGATGGTGGACTATGTCTCTTCAGAGATTCCAGGACTACCAGAAGAAGCTATTAAAAATAAAATAAAGGTGTTTTCTGCTGTGTTAACTAAGAAATGGAGTGCTATCAGGAACAAAGAGAAGTTTGTTTTAAAATTCAACGACTGGCTGCAAGAACTGCTTTGGTCAAGTCAAAATCAAGATGCCGGACAACCTGTTCCTTCTGGACAACCTAAATGTACACCTGCTCGATCTGCTGTAGTCCGACCAAGGAAGGATTTTGTTGGGCTAAGTGCATCAGGAAAGAAAAAGCGGACTAAGATGTTCGTGAAAAGTCATTCGCCGGAAGAGCTCTCCTTTGCCACTCAAACAAGTTTCGCAAAATCTGGTAAGCGCAATTTGGCTACCGCTATAAAGGCAGTAACTGTGTCGTCACCTAAATCCCTTCGGATTATTAAAAGAAGGAAAATAACGCCGCAAGCTATACGTCCATATACTCCCGATGAAGCGTTAGCCCTGATGATAAATTCAAAACTGAACGTGGACCAGTACCAACAGATTCGTAGAGGAGCTAAGGAGAGAGGTAGTGATATCTATCCATCTTATGACAGGGTTCTGAAAGCACGAAAAGATTGTTACCCGGAAGTCATGGTAATAAATGAGACGAAAGCCGAAGTTCAGCTGCAAAGTTTGCTTGACCATACAGCACAAAGACTAGTTAAAGTTCAGCTAGATGTAATAGCTAGTGTAGTGATCAAAGATGGAAACACCAAATTCTACCTTAGATCAAAGTGGGGATTTGATGGAAGCAGCAGCCAGTCAGAATATAAGCAGCGGTTTATAGAAGATGCGGCCGCATCAGATGCAGACATATTACTGACATCGCTGGTTCCACTACCCTCTCGTCTGTCGGACGCCATCTAATGGCGTATTTAAAAACAGGCGTATCTGTCAGACGCCAGTAGACGGCGTTTTTTTCCCCCGTATTTTAACGTCATGATTTTGCGATATAAACATATTCTATCCTGCTCAAACTTGTACAAAGTACTGGAGATACGACAAGGAAGGAATAGAATACTACGTATAACAACACGTGATACAAAAATTTTAAATTCCAACTCAGTATTTGCAACGCAGTGCAAAGTGCAAAGCAGTGCGGGTTTTTTACCTTTAAATTATTATAATTACCGTGTTTAAGGTGAAAATTGTGTTTTTATAATGAACGGGTAAGTAATAAACAGTTTTTAATTCATATCTTATGTTATAGACGATGATTTTAGGTACAAATTTATATTTTTATAAAACGTCGCCCGCCATTTGGCGCGCATTCTCCCTACATTTTGACTTGTATGTATTAAAACAATACTTTAACAAGAGCCAAAGTAACCAAATAAGTAACTAAATACGTAATTATATACGTAAAGTGTATTTAATCAATATATTTTCGTTTATATTTTGCGTAATGAATAAATCTAAAATACGCAACACAAATGTGCCAGCTAATGGCGTCCGACAGACTCGCTCAGACGGGTCAAAGGTCACGGACTCGCCATTTTGTTCGGTTGGTGAATTAGTATGGATAAGACTACAGTAATATGTGATTTTGGATTTTTATTTGGCCTATTGAAAAAAATTGTAATTGTTTTTAATATTTATTATTTTCTATTGCAAAGTTTTTTTGCATGTGGAATTTTTTTCATAAATTATTTGCACGAATTTTGTTTTTAATGCCAATACCATTATTGTGTGTGTGTGTGTGTGTGTGTGGGTGTGTCCTATGTTTCTAAAGCATGCATATTTTTTTAAGTAGTGTAACAAGAGAAGCTCGTACCCGCGGAGGACGACGAGGGCGACAAGGTCCACGAATGCTGATGCCAGTGGTGGAGGAGGTGGTCCCCCCAGAAGGTGGTCGTGGTGTACGGGGTGGTCGTGGTATACGGGGTGGTCGTGGTGGTCGGGGTCGAGTTAGGGGTGGAGCTAGGGGTGATTTTCCCAATAGGCGTCCAGGACCTACTACCATTGACGAGTGAGCTTTTTCGTTATAATAACGTTTTTGGGTTTTATGAATCGATTTTAATATTATAGCCATATTAATATTATTCATTTTTTAAATACTATATTTTGAAATATGTCATGTCATTAAATTTCAGACTAAATATTCAAGACATTTGTGAACTACCAAGTGGTGAGGGTCTTGAAAGACCCCTTCATTCCAAGCGGATGCGTGTGTGGCACCCGTAAGTATTATTAATTGTGTATTAGTTGTAAGATATTTAAAAAATAAATTTTAATAATTTTAAATGTCGGTCTAGATCAACGGCTCCCGCACCGATCGCTCCCGCACCGATCGCTCCCGCAACAATCGCAGCCGGACCAAATACTTCTCCCGCACCGGCCGCTTCTCCCACACTCGGAGGGAATGTGGGAGAAGCTCTCCAAAGTTCTGAAGTGGACATGCCGCCATCGCCGGCAATGTAAGTCACTTCCAAAATTCCCCCCCCCCAATATTAAAAATTTACAACGTTAATGTTAAATACAAGTTTTCAGTTCTGCCATACTCATTCAGAGTGCAACCCGTTGCTTTTTTAATTCTTTTATTGCGCACGATTGGTACAATAGGCGAACTTAATACCAAGGATATCTAAATTTTGGTCATGCAGATAGTAAAGTGAGATTTATCTTCTTTAGAGATAGGTACTACAAAACTTCTTATTTCAGGTTCGTGGAATGTGGAAACACTACGCCATCCGGCTCGTCGCGCCGAACTTCCCCGCCTTCGCCTGCAATGTAAGTATCTATCTTCTTGCCCTAATATAAAATCTTGCTTGTCACCACAAGTTCCTACTACATACATTTTTATTTTAGGTTTCTTCAATGTGGAGAAACAATGCCAACGACACCACCATCAAGATTACAAGTGCGTCGTCACTCTCGCCAGATCTTAAATGATCGAGAAATAGAGTATGCGGTCAATTTTGGTAAGTATAGCAGCCGGTTTTAGCTTGATTTCAATTTTCTATCTTTTACCTGACCTTGTAGTAAATAATCTGGTAGAGACCAAAAATTCAATCCTACTAATTACTATTATTGTTACAGGAAGCGACGCAAGCTCTGACGAGAGTGATGACGAGACACTCGCCCCATTTATTCCTAGAGTGCTCCGAACAATGCTAGACACGCCGGTGGAGGAGGACGAAGTGGCAGAGCTCGTCGTGCCTACGATGAGCTCTGCCACTTCGTCTGATGATGCTGTCATGGCTGTGCCCTCGTCGGAGACGCACCGGCCATATAGCTTTTATGAGTTTGATTGGACGGCGTTTCCGAACCCTCATATTCAACCTGAATTGAGGCGGGAAACGTTTTCCGAAAACAATGTTGGGCCAACGACTCCACATGTCGATCCATATGACATTTTCGTTGCCATATGGGATCGTCAGTTCGTGGAGTACATTGCTTCGGAAACGAACAGATATGCTCAGCAGGTGGCACAACAGATGATGGATAACAATAACCTCCATCCCAATAGTCGCATCAATCAGTGGGTTGATACCACTGCTGATGAAATTTATGTATACTTCGGTATGATTATTGCGATGGGGGTTGTCGTTAAAACCAGAATAGAAGAATACTGGAGTACCACCGCTAACATATTCTGCACCCCCGGTTTTGGCAAACACATGTCTATCAACAGATTTCTGCTTATAAGTAAACTTTTACATTTTGCTAACAATGAAGACATGTGTTCGCCAGGACTGGATGTTTCCGAGGCCAGACTTTTTAAAATCAAACCAGTACTGTCACATCTTAATAATAAGTTTCAGTCATTATATAAGCTGGCACAAAATATTTCTCTCGACGAATCTCTTTTGCAGTGGAAAGGTTGGTACATTAACCAATTAGTTCCCAATAAAGCTGCTGTTATGGGGATTAAATCTTATGAGATTTGTGAATCTCAAACTGGCTATTTATGGCGTTTTGAGATTCACGCTCATAAGAAATCCCCACAACAACAGCCGGAAGAGCCATTAAACGCATCCACGCCTTCAATTGTCTTAAGACTAACACATGGTCTTGAGAATAAAGGATACACTTTGTGGATGGACAATTTTTATAATTCTCCAAGTCTTGCTCGGCGTCTCAAGGCTTCGGGAATCGATTGTGTTGGAACCCTACGAACAAATCGCCAATTTGTTCCGCGGGCTCTGCATGATCTTACAAAGAGGAACATGCGCAAGGGTCAGATCACTGGCCTTACATCTGGAGACGTCGATGTCATGGTATGGAAAGATGTTAACCGAGTAGCTATGATCTCTACATACCATGGCAATGCTGTAAAACAAGTCCGAGAGTCCACCAAACCCATCCTGATATTAGATTATAATATCATGATGGGTGGGGTGGATAAAAAAGATCAAATGCTCGCGATGTACCCCATTGAACGAAAACGAACGAGGGTGTGGTATAAAAAATTATTTAGAAGATTATTAAATGTGTCAGTTTTAAATTCGTTTATAATTCACCGTCATTCGTCCACTCTTACCCATAGGAACTTCCGTATAAATTTAGTTGAATCCCTTCTTTCTAAACATTCCTGTACCGCTCCACTTATACCTGCTCCTCATTCTGTTGTGACCACACAGAACGTACCTGTCCATCTTACTCACCGCATAACCGAGTATCCCTTACAGAATAGCTATCGCAAGCGGCGGTTGTGCAAAGTGTGTAAGAAACGGGTTCACACGTACTGTGTTGGTTGCGATAAAGCAGTTTGCTTAGATCCTTGTTTCCTCCGTTTACATACATAATTTATTTTACGTAATATATTTTACAAATATATATTATATACATATCAATTTTTATATTATTATATTCATCTGTCTTGTGTCTTTATACATAATTTATTATTTACGTAATATATTTCACAAAACCATATATACATATTATTTTTTATATTCATATTATATATTATATTCATCTATCTTGTGTCTTTATTATATCTATATGCCACACCCTCGTTTGTTTACGTTCGACTTTATATCAAAATTTTGCAATTTTTGTGCCGGCAAATTTTAAAATTTTACAATATTTTTTTACCCCACTGCGTCATTACCTAGTATTGATAACAGATGTCGCTGTTAGGCCTCTAGATCGCGCTATCGCTTACCCGACAACATTTGGTATATGTAATTCAATGGAATAAATTCTCGTCTTTTCGCTGACACTCACTGGTTGTTTTATTTATTATTATTACCGCGCTCTCGCTTGCACTTCAAGCCTTAAATGGAACGCCTCAGAGCTGTCAGCGAGGTAACGCCGCATGAACTGTCATGTTTTTCGGGCGCGCAGCCCATATCGAATTATAAGACGTTATCACGTCAATATATTAAACCTCCTCCTTTTTTGGAAGTTGGTTAAAAACATAATCCTCCTTCTGATGCAGTCGGGTAAAATAAATTTCATTTCATTAATTTTCACCTTTGTGCATATAAAATATTAAAATGTGACAGTATTGTATTGATGTGGCGTATCCATACTATGCGTGCATTGCCTACCATATGATTGCTACTTTTTGTAGTGAAATTGTTGGTTTTTAATGTTCATTTATAAAATGATTTTGTATGGCAGTACGCCTTTTTTTGCATTTTTTAACTTGTAAATATCTTCAAATTGTAGAATCTAAATTTATATTACAAAAACTTACAACAGAGTTAGCTTCGTGATACAAAATCTGAAACCAGTTTTTTAACGGTTATTTTCAAGTGCTTAGTTTTTTGTTTGTATATTGTAAAATAAACATCTGTGAAAGCTGAAACTTTGTTTGAGATTAGTTTATAACCCAAACTATACAATGAGTGTGTATTTTTTGCCACTGGACTCACAGTGTTCTTGGAATTAAAGTATCAAAACAGACTGTTTTTTTGTGTTACGCTCGGGTCGCCCTAAGAAGGCCAGTGATTGTAAAGCTTGTATTATTAAAAAATTGTATGAAAACGTGTTGGCTTTTAATAAAATATTGTAAAACTGTATATTCTTTTGTAAATGAAATAAAATAATTTTGAATGAATGGTTTATTTTTTAAATAACATACGAAATATTGGCGTGTATTGACTTTCACCTACTTACACCTTAGGATTAACAAAATATTGTAGGGTAAAATAATATTTATTTGAGAATTATTGGAGATTGCAAGGTGATGCTGTGGTTGACAGTACTGAACGGAGGTTGCTAGTGAGAGCAAGGATGAATTTGTCGACGCCGTTGTATGCGGCTCCCGCTGGACCGGCCGGCGGCGGTCGCCCGCAGCCTTGGCGGTTTGCGACTGCGCGCTCTGCGATAGTTTAGCGGGCGATCGCAGTAGCCGTAGTAGGCGATCGTAGTAAAAACCGCCCGTCTTGCGATCATCGCCCGCAGAGTTTGCGGGCGATCGCGACCGCGAGGACGGCCCTCGACGGAACAGCCGGCTCCACGAAATATGGATGAATGATGCCGACTTTCCTCCCGAATTGTTGTTTGGCGATGGATGTAGTGAGACGACGGAGATTGCAAGGTGATGCTGTGGTTGACAGTACTGAACGGAGGTTGCTAGTGAGAGCAAGGATGAATTTGTCGACGCCGTTGAATGCGGCTCCCGCTGGACCGGCCGGCGGCGGTCGCCCGCAGCCTTGGCGGTTTGCGCCTGGGCGCTCTGCGATAGTTTAGCGGGCGATCGCAGTAGCCGTAGTAGGCGATCGTAGTAAAAACCGCCCGTCTTGCGATCATCGCCCGCAGAGTTTGCGGGCGATCGCGACCGCGAGGACGGCCCTCGACGGAACAGCCGGCTCCACGAAATATGGATGAATGATGCCGACTTTCCTCCCGAATTGTTGTTTGGCGATGGATGTAGTGAGACGACGGAGATTGCAAGGTGATGCTGTGGTTGACAGTACTGAACGGAGGTTGCTAGTGAGAGCAAGGATGAATTTGTCGACGCCGTTGTATGCGGCTCCCGCTGGACCGGCCGGCGGCGGTCGCCCGCAGCCTTGGCGGTTTGCGCCTGCGCGCTCTGCGATAGTTTAGCGGGCGATCGCAGTAGCCGTAGTAGGCGATCGTAGTAAAAACCGCCCGTCTTGCGATCATCGCCCGCAGAGTTTGCGGGCGATCGCGACCGCGAGGACGGCCCTCGACGGAACAGCCGGCTCCACGAAATATGGATGAATGATGCCGACTTTCCTCCCGAATTGTTGTTTGGCGATGGATGTAGTGAGACGATGGAGATTGCAAGGTGATGCTGTGGTTGACAGTACTGAACGGAGGTTGCTAGTGAGAGCAGGGATGAATTTGTCGACGCCGTTGTATGCGGCTCCCGCTAGACCGGCCGGCGGCGGTCGCCCGCAGCCTTGGCGGTTTGCGACTGCGCGCTCTGCGATAGTTTAGCGGGCGATCGCAGTAGCCGTAGTAGGCGATCGTAGTAAAAACCGCCCGTCTTGCGATCATCGCCCGCAGAGTTTGCGGGCGATCGCGACCGCGAGGACGGCCCTCGACGGAACAGCCGGCTCCACGAAATATGGATGAATGATGCCGACTTTCCTCCCGAATTGTTGTTTGGCGATGAATGTAGTTAGACGACGGAGATTGCAAGGTGATGCTGTGGTTGACAGTACTGAACGGAGGTTGCTAGTGAGAGCAAGGATGAATTTGTCGACGCCGTTGTATGCGGCTCCCGCTGGACCGGCCGGCGGCGGTCGCCCGCAGCCTTGGCGGTTTGCGCCTGCGCGCTCTGCGATAGTTTAGCGGGCGATCGCAGTAGCCGTAGTAGGCGATCGTAGTAAAAACCGCCCGTCTTGCGATCATCGCCCGCAGAGTTTGCGGGCGATCGCGACCGCGAGGACGGCCCTCGACGGAACAGCCGGCTCCACGAAATATGGATGAATGATGCCGACTTTCCTCCCGAATTGTTGTTTGGCGATGGATGTAGTGAGACGACGGAGATTGCAAGGTGATGCTGTGGTTGACAGTACTGAACAGAGGTTGCTAGTAAGAGCAAGGATGAATTTGTCGACGCCGTTGTATGCGGCTCCCGCTGGACAGGCCGGCGGCGTCGCCCGCAGCCTTGGCGGTTTGCGCCTGCGCGCTCTGCGATAGTTTAACGGGCGATCGCAGTAGCCGTAGTAGGCGATCGTAGTAAAAACCGCCCGTCTTGCGATCATCGCCCGCAGAGTTTGCGGGCGATCGCGACCGCGAGGACGGCCCTCGACGGAACAGCCGGCTCTACGAAATATGGATGAATGATGCCGACTTTCCTCCCGAATTGTTGTTTGGCGATGGATGTAGTGAGACGATGGAGATTGCAAGGTGATGCTGTGGTTGACAGTACTGAACGGAGGTTGCTAGTGAGAGCAAGGATGAATTTGTCGACGCCGTTGTATGGAGGTGATGCTCCCTATAGACTGGAACGCCAGAATCTTGACTTTGAATGGTATCCTATGGATACGTTTACAAAAGTTTCAGCTAGAGCGTGCTAGTTCAGTTCGGTATTTCAATTCAGCCTATGACGCTTTTCGTTCCTATTGGAGCGATGAGGTCTTAGGTTTATGTAACAGACACAAGAAAAAAATATTATTTGTCGACGTGTGTAATCATACAATAAAAAATATTAAAATACTTACACAAATAAATAATAATTTTACTGCTACTTATTGACCAGATATTTGCTGGCTTACATGCACAATACACTAATCATGAGTGGCTGCCTGAAAGAGCAATTTAGTGGCAAAAAAATTGAACGTTAATGAGTTAAACTTCTTGATTCAGCAGTTATTGCCAGGAAACTTAGTATCTTACAAATCTATTGATACAGTATGTGATACCACCGAAGCTAAGAATTATCCCCCAGTTTCTGAACTCATTGGATTTACCAGGCATGCCATAATTTACAACTAAAGTCGGATCTCCGGTAATTTTGCTTCGAAATTTGAACCCACCGCGGCTGTGCAATGGCACGCGATTAGTCAAAAAAAATTGATGAATAATGTTATCGAAGCCGATGAAAAAAAACATGAATTAAAAATAATATAGAATACGGGATACACAATGCAGTAAAAAATAAAGCAAGAGAAAGGTATTATAGAAGAAAAGCAGAAGGTCATACCAGTTAGTGCAATTAGCACTCAAAAGAAATTGGCCGTGAGAGAGTAAAACCGCATGAAAAGCAGACGATTTCGTCAAAGAAAGACAAAGCGAGAGAACCTTGCCGTTGAAAAAAATTGTGTGTTCAAATTTAGTTGAAGACCAAATTTAGTAGTATGTCTTCCAAAATCACTTAATCTTCAAGTACTTCAAATAACATCACCTGAACCTCGAAAAAATTGCAGCATTTTAAGACCGGTTACTAAACAGTTAAAACGACAAATTGAAGCTCCATGCTCTTATGAAGTAATTTCTTCAATGGGCTGTATAATAACGGAGTTAATACAAGACGCAGATTCTTTATACCTAAAAGTGAAGATAGCCCTAGATATTTTGCTGGCAATGCCTTATTCCACTGCTAGAATTGAAAGGTCGTTCAGCACACTTTGATTGTAAAAGCGTGGCTAAGATCGACCATGGCCGATGATAGATTAAATGGTCTTTGTATACTCAGTGTATTGAAATAGAATTTAAAGATATTAGTGAAGTACCAAGAAATATAACTTAGCAGCTAAATAGAAATTTGAAAATACGAATAGTGTTAAGGATTTCAATAATATATTAAGCCACAAACCAGGACAGCTAGCGCAATCTGCGAAAACCTGTGACAGGAGCAGTGAGTGACAGGAGGTTCGGGCCCCTTCCGCCGGCGCCGGCGCGCCGCCATTACGCTCTTTGTTTTACATAAAACGTCGAATGCAAAACCTATTTTTATTGTTTTGCAAGTTATATCTGTAAATTCTTAAATAAACGTCATACAGAGTAGTCATCGGATTTTAATAACCCTGGAAGTCTACCGGAGCGCTGTACAAATAGGCCTGCTAAAAAGATACACTATTCCATGCTTAAAGCTGCTTGGAAATGACCCAATCTCACTTTGATCAATTAAAAAATATGATTCAATTTATATTCTCATCACCAGAATTTGATATGTACAAAGATGTTAAATCATGAAAGTCGTATACAGTGCAACCTTAACATAACGAACCTCAATATAACGACTTCCTCGATTTAACGAATTTGTCGTAATCCCCTTGAATTGTCCATAAGAGTCAATATAAAATATACCTTTACATTGCGAACATTTTTTGTGAACATCCTCTATATAACGAATTTTCAACTATCAAGAAAAAGTATAAATACCTCTAATTAACGAATTTTGTCACCCAAAACCTTTATATGAAGTTTCCACCAATGTTATATTATGACTCTCATAGTGCGTGATTCATGTCGCGACATGTTTCGTACACACATATTTTGGTCGTAAAACAATCATTGTTGTTTTTTGTTGTTGTTTAGAGAGTTGATTAGAGAAAAAATTAGTACAAAATGGTCTCAAAACAACTGTTCAACAGATGTTTAGTTTTTTGTGGTAAGACCGTTAGGCTCGCCAGTATTGTTAAAGATTTAAGTAAGTTAAACGTCAGTATTGTTAAAGATTTAAGTTAAAATGGCTGAGAAACGTAAAAGGTGTACCTTATCGGTTGCAGAAAAGCGAAACATTATTAATTACGTTCACAAAAATCCTACGACGAAAAAATTAGACATAGCTAATAAGTTCGGAATTTCGGCAAGTACGTTGGCTACAATTTTAAAATTTAAAGATGAAGAAATGTGTTATCATTTATTAATAAAAGTTATTCGCTTTATCAAAATGAGTACGTAATGTTGAGGTAAATTAAACTGTTTTTTTTTTTTCACCTCTTTATTACGAATTTTGGACCAACCTAACCTCAATATAACAAACCTCAGTTCAACGAATTACTTGATATAACGAATATTTTCTTACACCCCTCAGATTTGCTATATCGAGGTTACACTGTATAAGGCTTTAAAGTGTCAATTAAAAATACAGAAATACAAAAGGTTACATTCAAATTATGTAATCTAATGTAATAACAAAATCATATTTTGCTAGTAGCAAGTAGATAACGTCAAGAAATGAGACGCACAGGTGAAGTTATGCAACTGAATGGTTAAGATCCATAATGTCTGAATCCACTGATGGAAATAAGGCTATTTATGATGAAAATCTAAAAAAAAATTGTAATTAATTATTGAAGAGCGTTTTCACAAAGCAATACGTGAATCAAAAAACCTTTTTTGTTTTTTTTTTTCCTTTCGGACTCTTCATAAATGGGAACATGATAGTGTTGAAGATGTTTTTGTAAACGATACATATATATTTAAAAAGTTTACTCAAAGTGATACATCTACATGGACATGTCAACGACTGGGGTAAAGTTTGGTTTAGTAATGACATGAAAACTAAGGCGAAAACAATTATAAAGACAAAACTTCAATTCAAAATAAACCACCAATCACGAATATACAGGGTTTAAAAAATTTGGTCTTTCAGCGCTGTTACTTTCACAATGAATTATCTACAAGGAACACATGCACACCCTAAGCTTTAGGGTGTGCCCGTGTTCCTTTTCTGTATGCAACCTCTGTTTATTTTTGTCAAAAATCCATTTATCGATAGCGATGTTTCACAACTAGCTTCGTTGATGGAAACCCATTGCTTCCTTTATAAAACGCAACTGCCATATATTTTTAAGTTTCTGATTTTAAGAATTACTTTTTACTAACCATTGTCCATTGTTGCCGTGTTCTTAAGAAGTAGCCGTAAGATGTAAGCAAATAGGGTCGTAAAATGTAATAAATTATTGTTAGAAAATTGGTTAAAATAGTAAACCATTTTATTAATGTTTTTAAAATAGATGACGACGATATGATCTTGTTACTGTTTAAGGTTGAGACAATAGTTATTTAATATTTAGAATATTATAAAGACGAGCCGACGTTTTATGATAGTATTGTGCATCTTTAGGAATTTTTTTACTATTTTCCTAGCGTGGGAAATTAGAATTGAGGGGTGTAAGCCCGAGTTTAAATAAGATGTCTTTAGTTGTGTTAAGTTAGTTCCAAAGTAGAGTTCAAGACTTGCAGCTTCGTTAGTGATTTCTGTGATTACGGCTTATAATGTCTTCTAATGAAGTCCATGGAAGCCCTGAAACAGTTGTGCGATCCAAGAAAAGGCCGAGCAATACGGAAAACTATAAAAAAAACAAAATCAAAAAGGCTCGCGTCCAAAATGAACCGTATTACAACCATCGAAACCGTTATGTACAAGAAAATATGCACGGTAATGATTGTCGGTAAGTTATTAACATCCTTGTTATATCATATTATCCTCGTTATATTATATTATATATACAATGTCAGCGCAGTGGCAGTGCCTCCCAAACATATTAGAGCATATTATTCTTCGCCTACCCCTTTTTTTGGTGCACATGCCTATCTAGTTTGAAGTACCTATTGTTTTGTTATTATGAGGTAGGTACCTAGTTATTCATCTATATTATTACTTTCAGTTGCAAACTAAAATGCTTTGAGAAAATTTCTGAAGGGGATCGCACAGAAATTTTTCGAAATTCATTTCATTTACGACAAAAAACGAACAAGACGCTTATCTCCAAAGTCTGATTCGAATAAAACCATTCAAAAGGCAGCGCAAAAGATCAGCAGAGCATATTGCGAAAAAAGATAAAGCTGCATCCTTTAGCTATCAAGTTTCCCCTTCCTCCGGAGCTGAAACTGTGTGCAAAAAAGCCTTTATAAGCTTACATGGAATCACATCAGACAGAGTTCGGCGCCTACAAAAACTAACTCTTCAGGGAAAAGCACCTCGAGACATGAGAGGAGTTGGCCCATCTGCTAATGCCATTTCAGGAACAACAGTCAATGCTATAAAAGAACACATTTCAGAATTCCCCGTTAAGGAAGCTCATTATTCCTCAAGGCAATACAGATACTTAGATGAAAAATTGAACGTAAAACTGATGTGGCAGGCGTTTTCAGAGAAATATCCAAATATTCAAGTTAACTATCCATTTTACTTGAAAGTTTTCAAAGAAAATTTCAATCTTTCATTTGGTAGACCACAAGTGGATACATGCTGCCAATGTGAGGATCTTAAGTTGAAGCTTAAAAGTCCAAGTTTGAATGATGCTGCCAAACGCACTGCAGCAGCTGAAATGATGATACATAAACGACGAGCAAAAAAGTTTTTCTCTAAGATGAAAGAAGTTACAGAAGAATGTAAAGCTAATCCGGAAGTTTCAGGAATATGTTTGGACTACATGCAAAACTTGCAGCTACCTGCTATACCTATTCAAGAAACTTTCTATTTGCGTCAGTTAACTGTCAATGTCTTCAATATTCATGACTTGCTCAGTAGCAAATCATTGTTTTATGTATATCACGAAGGTCAGGCGAAAAAGGGACCCAACGAGGTGTGCTCCTTTATGATGAAATACATAAATGAAAATATCCCAAGCACAGTGAAGCATTTATACGTATTTTCTGATGGATGTGGTGGGCAAAATAAAAACAACACTGTCACTAGGTTTCTGTTAGCATTGGTGGATTTTGGAAGATTTCACTGGATAAATCAGTACTTTCCCATCAGAGGCCATTCATTTCTGCCCTGTGACAGAAATTTTAGTGTTGCTAAACGTAGACTCCGTGTAATGGATCGGTTGTATTCTATGGAACAAATATGCAAAATTATTGAAGAATCTTCAACTAAAAAGAATTTCACTGTAGTTCAGATTGAAAGTAGTGACGTCTTAAATTTCAAAGATTGGTGGGGTGCCTACTACAAAAAAAATATAATATCTCTAGAGTCACATGGGAAAAAGGTAAAAAAAGATGCAAAAGAAAATTTCAACATATCAACTTACATGCACTTGTTTTATCAAGACAGAGGAATAATCATTGCACGTAAATATATTGACAATGATATCAATAAACATACTTTCAAATTTGGAAGTAGAAGTGATGTGTCTCTTCCAATTTTGAAGGTATATAATGAGGGCTATGTGCCTATCAATATAAAGAAGGTGAATGACCTGAAAAAACTTTTCCCTTATGTCTCAGAAGAATACAAAAACTTCTATACTGAAATTTTTGCTCGACCAACATGTGATGTCGAAATTACCGAAAATTTAGACTAAGGTTGCTTTGGATTGTAAGATTAACAACTTTTTATTTAATGAATATATTGTTCATGTATATATTTTTTGTTTTAGTTGCATAATTTTGTAGAAACTTATTGATTTCTTTACCAAAACCGTAGTTTTTGCGAAAACCCCACATGTGATCCAATTTTATCTTGGTTTCATACAATATAGGAATATTTTAAAATACGAAACGAACCTTCACATATCTTGTTAGGCTATATATTTTACATATAAACTGAAAAAACGACTAAATAACCACAAAATAAATTAATAATTAGTTTTTATTGTCTCCTGAAAAGTTAGGTCTGCGTCACGTGTGGGGTTTTAGAAATCACCGATTCAATTAAGAAACTAGTTTAAGTATTTTGCGCCTGCAGAAACTTACTAATTATGTATATTATTGAAGGGGTGTTTAAAATGATTGACGGACATAAATGTTTAAGGACGAGCTTATCGGTAACTGTTTTATTTGGCGTCAGATAAGCTTAAATAAAAGAGTTACCGATTTTGTAGAAGAAACATTACCTAGCGTAGCAAAACCAAAAAGAGATGATTTGGGAGAGCACCGTTTACAGCTGGTGCCCGACCCGATGAAGACCCTCTGTAAATTGGGCAGGCGCAATTTGCGCGATCCATAACATGTTGAAGAGTACCGCCGTTCCATAGCCCACAATTTGGCGGCTTTGGAAAATGCCGAGTGGCATGACTTATCATCTGACGCAGTCGCCGAAAGGTACAAGTTGCGGGGTAAAGAACTTACTAAGTTCTTTTGCGTTTTACACACGGTCCTAAATTGACCGACCGCTTTCGCGCAATTGACAACATTTCATTTAATTAATCATCAAAAATAAAAAATACCATTTCTTTGTTTATATTTCCGAAGTCCTAAAAAAAAATTACAGATATTTTTAATCATTAATTTCCGAGAAAAAAAAATAAAACGAAAAATCCACTTGTGACGTCATTGGTACGGCAGAATACGATACACACCTTTGCATACAGGATATAACCTAAAAAACGTTTATCGCGTCACTTTAATGTCGTTGTCAAAAAATTGACATATAACCTCTATTTAGAATCTTTGTTGTTGTTGAGGTTGTTGCATGCATAATACAGTATATATACTGAGGACGCCACGCAATTTTGATTTAATATCTTTTGCTTAAAATGAATCCCAATGAATATTTTTTAGGGCACGTGCCCTATAAAGACCATAAAAATTGTTTTGTACCAAATTGCAAAAACAATTCTGTTAAAGATGCACACAAAACCTTCTTTGCGGTACCACGGTCAGCAAAGCAAGAGTGGTGTAATGCCGTGGGTGTTGGATGCCCGAAACGTCTTATATTTATATGTGAAGATCATCTTAATGTAAGTAAATGTAATTAAATTAGATTATTACAAAATATTGTAATACTTATCTACTTATATAAAATTATGAAAGCCAGTTCACTGCATTATCATGTTTGCGTTGTCTAGCAAATACTCTGAACCATGCTAAGTAAATGATATAAATAAATACATACTTTTTGCAGCTTAAAATCAAGGTTTGTTTAAGACTTTTTTTTGTTCTAGCTTGAAGAAGATGTTGACAACTACCATTATTGGCGTATTATGAATGGAAAACCTAAGCTAAAGAATCGAGTACCAGTTTCATTAATTCATAGGCCTAGTAATTTAGACATAACTCAGCCAAGCACATCTTTACAGTCATCTGTGACTGTTGACAGGGGTACAAATTATGAACCAACTAGCGGATGTAATAAAGCTGTGCAAGTAAAGGCAAAAACTGCAGACCGGGCAACTTACTGTTCACTACACATACATAAAAAAACAGAAAAAGAAAATGTAGATCTGTTTGATGTAGAAAGCATAGAGGCAATACCATCTACACAGGGCAGTACTACCTCTGCTGACTTTTCAGAAGACACGTCTGAAATTTATGAAGAGAAAAAACTCAATGGCAAAAGCTTTATGCTCAGATTAATTGAAAAAAAACCACATATTTATATAGGTGTACCAGAAAATTATTATTGGTTGATAATGTTTTTTGAATCACAACTTAAAGTAAAGTCTTTAGATACCATTATAACCTTGTATAAAATTAAAAATAACATACCTTTTTATCAAATAGCCGATATGTTTCAGGTATCGTTATCAACAATATGGAGAATATTTTTTAAAACATTGTGTATTTTATCACAGTTTTTTCAACAATTTATTTTTTCTCCACAGATACAGGACATTAAAAGACATTTACCGTCATCTTTTACAACTAGTAAAGAATATTCAAATGTGTTTTGCATTATAGATTGTTTCGAGATAGAACTAGAAAAACCATCAAATCCAATACAACAGTCCCTTACATGGTCTCAATACAAGAATGCAAACACTCTAAAGTACTTAATAGCCACAACACCAGATGGGTTTATTAACTTTGTATCTATTGGATTTGGTGGTCGTATTTCAGATGCAAAAATAGTAGAGAAGAGCGGTTTTTTGGAAGTCCTACCTGAAAACTGTACACTTTTGGCTGACAGGGGGTTTAAACATATAGAAACTTTGTTGAGCAGAAAGCACATTGCACTTCTTCGCCCACCTAGTGTGTCAAAAGGTACCAAAATGACCAAACAGGAAGCAATAAAAAGTAAGGCAGTAGCCAGCCTGCGTATTCATGTTGAGAGGGTAATAAGGAGAGTAAGGCTATTTAAACTTTTAAAACCACACTCGGTGGTTAATAATAAATTTATTCAGCATATGGATGAAGCTGTTATTGTGGCATGTGGATTAATTAATTTGCAAAGTTCAATAATAAAAAATGAATAAATAATTTCAAAACGATATATTTTTTTATTTTGCACTGTTTAACATAATCTTAAAAATAAATTGTTCCCAGAACTTTGCAAATTAATTAATCCACAAAAGTTCAATAATAAAAAATGGCATGTAATTAAACCAACTTCTTTTTAATAGCATTTTTGGCTAAGTTAGTAATTTAGAAGGGAACTTCTAAATTACTAACTTAGCCACAATCAACTAGCCTCTAAATAAATCTAAGTTCCCTTCTAAATTACACAATAAATATAACTCAAATTGCTAATTAATTTCTGAATTATGCTAATTAAGTTTTCTGTGTGGTCATAAAAAAAAGAACCTTAAGAGGCCGGGTACCCTTGGAATTTCTCATACAAACGTAATTCCAAAACGTAATTCCAAACTATCTTAAACTGAAAAATAACTCAAACATGTTAAATATTTTCGTATGAGAAAATGATTTTGGAATTACGTTTGTATGAGAAATTCCAAGGGTACCCGGCCCCTTAACCTACTGGTACCCAAAGAAATGTAAATCTAATCTATTTAGTTGTAAATTCCGTGGGTAAGTTATAATTTCCTTTCCTATAATCTAGATTTATAATTTCCCATAAAAAATGAATAAAATATACTAAAATGATAAAATTGTTTTTATTTTGCACTGTCTAACATAATCTTAAAAATAAATTGTTCCCAGAACTTTTCAGCATTATTTAATAAACATTGCATGTAATCGCTATCATAGTCCACCCAGTACTTATGAATAATTTTAGATTGTTCAAAACTAGGATCAGCTACACAAAACAATCCTCTCAGCTTTCTGGTGGCATGCATTTGCAGCATTATCTGAGCTTTAAATTTGTCCTTTAACTCGGAATTTTTTACATAGTTCAGCATAGTTTTGTTGCTGATGGGACATTTAATTTCTATCACAAAGTCTTTACAAACTCCATCAGGAGAAACACCAATTATTGGTGTTATAAGTATAAGTCCACTATTTTTAATAACACCAAACTCAGTTTCTAGTTCTTTAAGGACTAATTTTTCTAAAGCCTTTCCCCTTTTAATCGCTTTGGTCTCTGGTACTTTATAACCTCCTAATATAGTTTGTACTAAAGCACCATTTTCTGTTTTACAATGAACAGCTTCATAGATTTTGGATCCTGTTACTCTCCCTTGACGTAAGGAGTGCCAAAGTTTTGAGTCAGCTTGGTCTTTTGTAGCTTCAGTTATATTATTTATAACCTCTGCTGTCAATTTATTACCACAAAATGTTTTAAATTTTTCATAGGTGTGGTTATCATCCACCTCACGAAGAAACTGCAACATCAAATTAAAAATCCTGAAGTTAGTCAATGAATGCTGACAGTTTGTCGTGTACTTATGAATCAATCCTGTGTCTATGTTTCTTTTTTTACATTCTTCTAAGAACAGAGACAGAGATACACTCGCATTCACATTCTCTGGCGATTTTTTTTTTCTGCCAATATCTTTTGCTGTGATGAAGTTCTGTTCACCTACAGCACAAGAGAGTTTTGGTTTCTTCCAATAGCAGGTTGTCGACGTAACTGATGGTTCATCCGATCTTTTTATGAGCCACATTGCAAAGCAAATAACATGTTTGCACCCTCCTGCGGAAGCTGCACAGTCATTACACTCAACTTGAATAATTTTTTCAGCCATTTCATCAATAGTAGCAGTAACCATATATAGCTTTCCCTTCACTTTGTGTTCGGGAGTTACTCTGCATTTGACAACGCATAGGTGACCTTCTCTTTTTACTTCTACATATCCTACAGCCGTGTCCACATAAGCCTCCCGCGAAGCCAACAAAGACTTGGCACTACGTGTTTCCGCAGCATTGTAGCATTCGTTTTCTTGCATGTATTGCAGCAACATTATGTAGTCTATTTTAGGCAAGTTCCTGCTGTCAGCGACGTGAAATCCCTCGGATACTTTCATTGTAAAAAGAATCAAATCAAATCAACGTTAAGAATTATCGAAATTTGCGAAAAGAGCTCGAAAATAATGCAGATCACAGATATGTAGTATAATATTGTAGATGCAGATCTAAACACAATAACAAATTCAATAACCTCAAAGTATCACAAAGTCAGTGACAGTACTGATAGTTTTTTTTTTAAGAAATCAGATATGACGTGCAAAGGTATTTTGTTGTTCAACCGTACCAATGACGTCATTTGGCGCTTAAGTCATTTTAGAATGATCAGAATTAAAAACCAAGTTTTATAAATGAAAATGACCACATTTTCAAAAATAAAAAAATATGGGTCCCCTAATTTAACCCCTGCTTTTATATTTCGTCATAAAACAAGTACAAAAAATATTTGAAATGTTGTCAATTGTATTGTTTACCAGAATCGGGCAAGTTACTTCACAATCCATCTAGAGAAGTTTTCTCTAAGGCCAAGCGTGACGTCCAGCCGGTCCAGCCCGTCAAATTATTTGAGACTGGAATCATCGGGTAGGCAATATGGTCGCCGCGTAGAGGCGATGTTAAAAGGAGTGGTAAAATTTAATATTTACGTCGCTCACTAGCCTACCGATGAGTGTAGTACAGTACAGATCGCGGTCTACAACGTCAAACGCTGTCGACCGTTTCCTGAGTGCCTTTGACCTGATCCCGTCGTCAATCGTTTCCTTGTCAAACACGCTTCTCGAGTTTTGCAAGGCTTTTATTTCCCTCGTTTGTGCCACTGTTAGATTGGTTGCTTGTTCTGTGATCGATCTTTGCGGTTCACGCCAGGGCGCTATTTTTGCTACTGGCTTTAGGGTGGGTTATTCCTGCTCTATTATTAAGTATTGGTATCTCACCCGTGGCCCTGCCACCTGGTTTTGGGCCGCGGAGGAGATCGTTGCTGAGGCGTGATGTCTCTATCAGAATTTTGCCGCGCCATCGACGACGCACTGGCCTCGCGTCCAGCGTGGGGTTATATATTGTGGGTACTTAAATAATAAATACTGTAAGGTAGTCCTAAACTTATTATTATAAATCAGTTATTTGTCCGACGCCTGTGTTTCAATACGTAACATGGTGACAGCGGTGTAAAACATTAATTTAAAATTTGATGCTTGTCTTTTAGATTACTTAAAGAAAATTAGAACCCCAACAACGCTGTCCAAGACAGGATCAAACAAAAAGTTAGCAATAGCCGCAGATAAGTCTGTATCAACGGAAGCAGAGAAAATTAAGAAGGCAGAAACTACAAAAAAAGATGTCTCAACGGAAAAAGCAGAAAAAAACAATAAAAGGAAAGGGCAAAGGCAAAGGTAAAACGACAAAAAAATGTCTTACTAGACTTAAAGACGTAGCAAACTTGCCATTACTACATCAGCCTAAATCGTTGCAAAGTTTAAGTATAGAAGTAGTAAACAAATGTTTACTTTCAGAGGAAACTGCTTACTTTGACGTAATTACTGTAACTAAAGAAAGGCGATAAAAAAAGATGAACTTCGTTAAAAATAAATTTCGGTCTCGACTTACTGATGAACATATCTCCAGGACTTAATGTCAATAGCTTGCACTAATTTCACTCCAAACTACAGACAGATAGATAAATAATGAGAAAAGTGTCAATTTTTGCTGCTAATTATAATTAGCAGCAAAAATTGACACTTTTCTCATTGTTATCTAAATATTATGTAAATATCTTTTCTCATTGTTATCTAAATATTGTGTAATAGTGTGTAAACCTTTGCCGTAATTACCTTTGTTTAATAAATATTTTTTATAAAATGTGTGGGCCGCGAAGGTCATTTCTTAAAATGATCGAAACTAATTGGTGACCCCTGAATTATATGATAAATGCTTAGCCATACATTGGAAAAGCTACACATACAAATGGGATGCTGCAAGGAGAATATTACTTGAAGGAGTTATCTCAGCCAATTCATGGTTCCAACGACCTACTGCAATATTACATATTGTGACAATTGGTTCACAGCTATCTCTGCTTCTAAGTCATTACTTCTGGAACCGTACATACATGACAATTGTGGGTACTGTTCGATCAAACAAACAGGAAATTCCTGAAGAATTGAAAAATAGTCGTTATCGACCTGTTGGTACATCTATGTTCTGTTTTGATGTACCTTTGACCCTAGCATCATACACGCCGAAGCCTTCAAAGAATCAGTATTTTCCATGAATGTGCAAGGTGTCTGTGATACAAATCTGTATTTTATGAATGTTGTAGCCCGATGGCTTGGATCAAGTCATGATGCTACTATCTTTAATAATACTGAGTTACGAGGTAAGTAAGTTAAATGTATGTCACAAGTATTTAAACCAGCATTCAATCACTGTCTTTGTTATACTAAATGAATTCAATCAATTCCTTCACAATAGAAAAAAAGTTTTATGTGTCTTCAGTAAAATTGATTAAACAGTATGTTAACTTTGTAGCTCAATGTGAGAATGATGTTTATGGCAATCGATAGCTACTTGGCGATAGTGCAACCCTTGCAAATTCTACCTGTTAACAGCGTTACTCAATCCAGAATCTGAGAATGAAATAAACTTCAACAGAGCACACATCAAAACTAGAAACACTATAGAAAGGGAAATGATCAAGTCTTAATAAATTCTATTAAAATATTAGGTGCCATTTGGTACAATAGATATTGTTATAAATAAAAGGAGATAATATATTTTATAAAAATTATTTTACAGATGTTTTGGAGTCTGGAAAAGGCGATTTCCAGTACTGTCCTTGAAAATAAGGCTTTGCTTAGAAACTACTCAGGCTGTAGTCATTGCAACTGCAGTGCTACACAATATTTGCAGAAAAATGAGTTTGGATGATTATCATGGACCGAGGAACCGTACTCGTACATATAGAATATTGGGAACGGCCGTAAGATGACTTGTACAAAATGTAAAAAACCGTATGTGGCGAACTTAAAACAGATGTTTGCAACAAATGTTTATAACTCGTGATTTTTTCAGTATTTTTTGTCATCGGATCGGGACGGGGCCAGACTGACGTGGTGTGAAGCGTCCATAGATACTTACTTATTAAAAAAAGGAAATGAATGTGATGAATTAAAAAAAATCTAAACTCTACATTTATGTTTAGAATAAGTTCTATAATAATTATTGCCAGCGTAGCTGCAAGATCACGCAGTCTGATTGAAGATGTTGACACCAATATTGTTGAGAGTTTCAATAGTGTGATTGCTAAGTTTATTGGGGGCAAAAGAACGAACTTTTGTACCAAAGTAGATGTTAAGCCACTGTAGTATCTCTTCATACAAAGTCTGCTGTTTCTTCCATTCACAATTCATACACGTAGACAAATCCATGTGGAAGAATTGAACAAATAGAAAAAAGAGAGTGCTTCAAAGAAAATACTTTGTGGAACATCCAATAAAGAAAAAAAAGAGTATTGGCAGAAAAAATAAAATGCAACATAACTATAGCCCTTCTCCTTCTGCCCCAGATATGCCATAGGAGGAACTAGAGCTGGCTCAAAATGAGTAAGTACTAAAACAATTTAAAATTGTTTACATCTGATAAAACAGCCATAGAAAGAGCAATAGTTTTACAAAAGGACAGCAGTGAATGGTTGGAAATTAGAAAGAAATTAATCACAGCATCAAATTTTAAACAAATTAGTATTTTTATATACTTACCATTTTTATAAAATATTATGCAATTAGAATACTACTTATTATATTAATATCTTCACTTTATTTTCGAGTAGGTTAAAGATACCTCCAAATATGCAAACTTCATACTAAGGTATTTTATTCAAAATAAATTGTGTTATATATTAACCTCCATACATTTTTGTAGAAATATTGAGGTTGACGTACTGTTTTGTACTGTGGCGAACGAAGCGACTGCCGCAACATGCCGGAGTGCGGCGCGGCGCCGGGTCAAGCACTCGCTCGAGAGAGTAAACTCTCACTCGAATCCGACCGAGGAAGCGTTAAATATCTAATTCACTCAGACATCACTAACACTAATTCTAAATTCAACAATAATGGATCATAAGTCATAACGCTGTCCTACTAACATGAAATCGTCGCATGCGTAGGCACAAACAAAATGGTCAATTAGTGTCCAAATTAAACATGAATAAACTCGAGGAATGCACCGATTTAAAATCATGCCGACACAGATTTTTGTATATAATACGTAATACAAAATCTTCAAAATGCAATCCATAAAAATACCTTGCTCTATCGCACTAGCAGTAAAAAATTTAATCTCAAGCCATGGATTACACCCGGTCTTCTGCGCTTCATAAGACATAGGGATGAATTACATACGAAATCTAGAGAAAATCAACATAATATCACATTGCAAACAACATACAAAAGGTATCGTAACTTTTGCAACGACTTGCTATTTGCTAAGACGAGTAAAAAAAAATACGATAAAATCATAATGATTTCTTAAGTTTTCGCGAGTATCACTCATGATATTATAAGTTTAAACACTTACGGATTTTGTCGCGGAGCACTTTTATTAATCCCGACGTTTCGGCTACTTTACAGCGGCCGTGGTCACGGGCGGACTGAGGTGACAGGTGTCCAATTTCTTGAAGTTATCCAACTACCCGACGACTCATCAATATTTGTTTGCGTTCCGATCTACGCAGAACGAACTCACAGTGTCTTGAAGCCGAGGTATCATAGATTTGTGCTTTAGTTTGTTTATCACTGGATCCCAACTAGATGGCAGCACCCAACCATCTTCGCGGTTGAAATTATGGTGTTTTTTAATTTCTATGGCCTCGCGTATCATTCTTGGGCGGTATCGTGCTTCTTTTGCCAGTACTTGTGGCTTATCAAATCTTATGTAATGGCGAGGTTGATCCAGTGTGTGTTCACAAATTGCGGACTTGTTGTTCCTACGGTGTTTGACATCTGCAATGTGTTCCTTGATACGGGTTTTGATAACAATGTGTTCCTTGATATAGGGCAAACCAAAAGGGCCATCAAAACCCGTATCAAGGAACACATTGCAGATGTCAAACACCGTAGGAACAACAAGTCCGCAATTTGTGAACACACACTGGATCAACCTCGCCATTACATAAGATTTGATAAGCCACAAGTACTGGCAAAAGAAGCACGATACCGCCCAAGAATGATACGCGAGGCCATAGAAATTAAAAAACACCCTAATTTCAACCGCGAAGATGGTTGGGTGCTGCCATCTAGTTGGGATCCAGTGATAAACAAACTAAAGCACAAATCTATGATACCTCGGCTTCAAGACACTGTGAGTTCGTTCTGCGTAGATCGGAACGCAAACAAATATTGATGAGTCGTCGGGTAGTTGGATAACTTCAAGAAATTGGACACCTGTCACCTCAGTCCGCCCGTGACCACGGCCGCTGTAAAGTAGCCGAAACGTCGGGATTAATAAAAGTGCTCCGCGACAAAATCCGTAAGTGTTTAAACTTATAATATCACGATAAAATCATTTTGGAACGCGCTAGAATTAACAGCAAAAATTTGAAAACACATCAATGATACATACAACCAAAAAGCAGCACGAATCAACCAATTTTTTTCTGAAAAAGCATTCTTCAGAATTGGTATCTTTAAATACGGTAAATAATAATTATTCTCTAAATATTGGGGCGCACTTAGCAAATAAATCACAGAGTCAAGCACACGATCGACCATATAGGACCTTAACTGACAGATCTAACATAATGTCTTTCTCAATAATAGACACCGACGAATCTAAGGTAGATAGGATTATCCAAAGCCTACGGGACGACTGCGTAGTTGGATGGGATAATATCTCGTGTAAAATTTTCAAAAAAATTTGACATATTCTGGTTCCACATTTAACCCGTATCTTTAAAAAATGCTCATCTCAAGGTCATTTTCCTAAATGTTTGATGAAGGCAGTCTTGGTACCGATTTACAAATCCGGTGACAAACAGGAGGTCTCAAATTACCTCAAGATCATCATCAAGATATCTCAATTTAACCATCCCTATCAAAGGTATTAGAAAAAACATTGATAACAAGCAAGTCAATTTCTTAGAATATAAATCAGCATCTTTAATTTGCTTATTTTAATATTATGCGCAATTAACTTATTTAATATTTAGAGTATTTTAAAGATTCGCCGACGTTTTATTATACATAGGCTGCTATTTATGTATCCGGAACTGGCCACTTACAAGAACAATATTTAAAAAGTAATTACAACATTTGAAAATAGAACTCTTTGGTTGAAGAATACATTTTGTTTCATGTGACTGTCAATTATTTTTCCATTGTGGCGTCATTTTGAAAATTGCGTGTCTTCATTCGCCATGGATTTAACGCGTGAACATTTTCGTGCAATGATTTACTACGATTTTCGGCGTGGGCTAAATCAACAACAGTGCTTTATTCAACTCACCACAACTTTTGGAGATGAAGCACCATCAAAAACCACTGTTTATCACTGGTACAGTGAGTTTAATCGTGGGCGGTCTATGCTCACGGATGAAAATAAAGAAGGTCGCCCAAAAACAGCTGTTGTCCCACAAAATATAGATGCTGTGCGGGAACTAATAATGCGTGATCGTCATGTTACATATCGCGAGATAGAGGCGTCCTTAGGCATAAGTATGACGAGCATACATAAGATATTACACGAACATTTGGCTGTAAAAAAAATATGTTCGCGTTGGATTCCGCACAACTTGACAATCGATCAAAAACGGGCTCGTGTCGATTGGTGCAAAAAAATGATAAAAAAATACAACCGTGGTACGTCAAAAGCCGTTTATAATATCTACACAGGTGATGAATCTTGGATCTATGCATATGACCCCGAAACTAAACAACAGTCAACGGTGTTCGTGTTCCAAGATGAGCCGAAACCAACAAAAGTTACTCGTGCAAAAAGTACTTTGAAGCAAATGGTCGCCTGTTTTTTTGGAATTAATGGACATGTGGCTACAGTGCCATTAGAGAATCGTAAAACGGTTAATTCTGAATGGTATACGACCATTTGTTTACCAGAAGTCTTTGAAGAAATAAGAAAGGACAACCGACAAGGCAGAATCATATTACATCACGACAATGCTAGCTGTCACACCTCAGCTGAAACAACTCAGTTTTTGGAGGGTCAAAAGATCGAATTGACTGGTCATCCGCCGTACAGCCCTGATTTGGCACCTAACGATTTCTGTTTTGGTGTTGTTTACCACTTGTTGTTATTTTGATAGCGTGGGAAATAGGAATTGAGGGGTGTAAGTCCGAATATAAATAAGACCCCAAGCTATCCGTAGAGAAGTACGCATAGTCCCAAAGTAGAGTACAAAACGTGTTGATATAGACCTAATATAGAGTTGTTCAGGTACAGAGTCCTGATGTAGTTAAGACGGAGGCAAGTTGTGCCCGTTCTTATGTTGTAAGTTGATGTGAGTGAATACACTGGTGATCGATCTGACTGGATTTCCTTTACCCAACATCACTTTAGTATCAAACACCACCTACACCGATACTACCACAGAAATAAATCAAAATAGAACGGCTAAGCGGGTGGAGTACGCGTGTTTCAATCTTGCACAAGTGAGCAAGATTCGTTGAACGTTCATTTAGTCAGCGCGCACGTCTCGACTCGATTACACCGGAGTGGTTGTGCAAAAATGCCTCATTGTGCAGTGTCTAATTGTAAAAACAGAAGTACGGAAGTGAATCGGTCAAAAGGAGGTATTTCTTGCCACGGGTAAGTTATTTGTTCTAACTAAAAGCAAAGCAAAAATTGACACGATCGATTCCTTAGCAACGCACGCGCGTCGCCGTTCTATCTTGATTTATTTCTGTGGATACTACATTTTGTACTATATGAATACTGAATAAAATATTATTATCGTAGCCTTAACATATGCCGAGCAATCGATGCATGTTTTCTATCTGCCTATGAATCAATTTCTTCGTACGTTGTCACATGAAAAAGTTAAGTGGTATAAAAATTTATGGCTTTCTTATGTAACGGCGTTATCATAAAAGCACGACAAACCGAGTGTTGAAAACAAAGACAAAATTATAATGTACCATAATCACAAAAAACACCCTGTATTATTGCATCAATTTATAGTGTTGCTGGTAAGAAATAATTTCTGGAAAGTACATCTTATATAGCAAACTTGGGGAAAGTGTTGTATTTTAGTATATTGTTTCATATATTAAAGAAATGTATGAAAAAACAATAAAACCTTCAAAATCTAACTTTTCAAGCCCTTTCATTTGATATAATATGTGTGGATGTGCTACAGCTTGGGTACGGGCTCAATACAAAAATGCCTCTTGTTCTTTATTCAGAAACTAGCTGTCCGGTCAAACTTTCCGAATTCGGCTAAAACTCAACTATTTCTGTACTCAATCTTCATAATTTTGAAGTCGGTGCCAGTTCCAACAGTTTCAAATATTCTGGCAGACTGAAGATTCAGCTCTCAATACTCGTATCTGGTACCGACTTCAAAATGATTAAGATTGAGTACAGAAATAGTTGAGTTTTAGCCGAATTCGGAAAAAGGCACTATTAGATAGGAATAATTATTAAATACTTTTTAGTTCATATTATAAGCATGTTATTATTGTTTTTACCTTGGAAGTCGGTTTTAATTTTTTGTTAAAAATAATAATGTGTACTTAAAGTGTACTTACTTTGTTTAAACGCGTGGTAAACGTTGAGCAAGGTGAGATGGTCTCCGTCGATGTGGGCGAAGCGCATCTTGGCTTCGTCTGCTGCTTTGCGTGCTTCGTTCGGTCGAACAAACACTTGGGGAACTGAAATCAAATAAACGAGTGGTTTAAAAAACTATATCCCGATTCCCGAATATCTTATTTACTTAATTAATCCGTCAGTCACCAATTCCTTGAAATCTTTTATTATCGCGGCCCATATGGGCCTAACGGGGCTTGATGGGTATAAATGTGCTTAGATAAACTTTATTTGATAAATCATACGACAGTGAAGAAAAAATCTTTTACTTCTTAATGTCCTCTAGAGGGCGCTGTAAGCCGTTTTAAGTAACGTCATGTGGCCTAAAACCAGCAAACGATAAAGAGACTTCCAAGTTCCAACAAAACTTAATATCATTACGTCTGATAATAACTCTCGAGCACCGCGTACAGGTAGTACCCGCTCAGGAATAACGTAGTCGGATATAGTAACAGCCTTCTAAAACCTAAGCGATATTCGCGTTCGTTAATTTCACCCGTTAATTTTCTTCATGGGCTTATAGTCTACAAAGTCAAGAATTAACTTGAACTCAAGACGCATTACTTTTATGGCCCTTCCACATTTTTTTTTTGCACTGACGACGTGCGTTTCTGATGCGCTCGTTCGTCTTCTACGCGTTTTCATCGCGTTTTGGCAGATATAAATTTTAAAACTTTAGGCTTCCTTGCGTTTGCTGAGCGTTCTACTTGTGTTTGTATCGATACAAACGAGCGTAAAAAGTCACGTGGAAGGGCCCTTAAATAAACTCAATCTAAAGGAACATTTAGTATTAAATATTACCTGACAACATAGCGGTGATGGAGAGTATCTCATTGGAACAGTTGTGGTTGCAGCTGGCTATCAACATCTTCGCGAGTTGCGGGTCCAACGGGAACTCCGCCATCACGGCCCCGAGGTCAGTCAAATTGCCATCGTCATCTGAGAACAATACACATAGAGCGGACGAGCTCTTTTAAAGAATGTTGTCACTTTTTATATAAAACTAGCGACCCGCCCCGGCGTCGCACGAGTATAAAATATATAGCCACTGAAAAAATGATTAAATCGATAGCCTATCACGATCCTTCATGTGGTCTTATCTGTGCCAAATAACATAAAAATTGCTCCAGTAGTTCACGAAATAAACCCTTTCAAATAATTTTCCCCGTTTTTTCCACATTCTCCTATTAGTCTTCCTCAATAAATGGGCTATCTAACACTGAAAGAAATTTTCAAATCGGACCAGTAGTTCCTGAGATTAGCGCGTTCAAGTTAGCCCTTTCAAATAATTTTCCCCGTTTTGTCCACATTTTCCTCTATTTCTTCGCTTCTATTAATCTTAGCGTGATAAAATATAGCCTATAACCTTCCTCGATAAATGAGCTACCTAACACTGAAAGAATCATCAAAATCCGTTGCGTAGTTTTAAAGATTAAAGGGAACAAAGGGACATGAGGGAAAAAAAGCGACTTTGTTTTATAATAAGTATAGATAAGGGGGTAAACAAGCAAACGGGTCACCAGGAAAGCAACTACTGTCGCCCATGGACACTCGCAACATTAGAAGAGCTGCAGGTGCGACGTCGGCCTTTTAAGAAGGAATATGCTCTCTTCTTGAGGGTTTGCAGGTCGTATTACCACTTGTTTGTAGTCTTATCTAACTGATATTATAAATGCGAGTGTCTATTAAAGGTACCGTTCCGATCAACGCGGCAAGCGACAGCGACCAACAATTTTTTTTATAAAATGCCACTTTGACGAGGTCCTAGGCTAAAGGTTTCATTTTGCTCTAATGTCGGTAGAAAATGAAACCTGTAGCCTAGGTCATAAGGTGGCATTTAAACGGCTGAACCGATTTAGAAGAAATTTGGTAAGGAGATGCTTTAAGAGACGGGAAAGAACATAGTTGCGTCTTATGAGTGCCTAAAGGCTCTTGTAAGATTCAACAGTATCTTTGTGTGCATCTAATTTGTATGGTGTATCTTAAGACTTATCTCAAGAAAGCCAGAACCCTAAGCCTTAGGCTGATTTGAGGCTCACGCTGACCGTCGGTGCTGACTGCTGAAGGCCCGAGATGTATGAAATTCTTGGTAGCGTTTTTGAGTTACGCAGTCGCAACGCAGTCTGCACTGATATTCCATACTAAGAGCCTGTCCACACGGCGCGTTGCGTCGACGCAGCGCCGCCGTTGAGTTGTTTTACATACAAATAACCAAAGTGTTCACACGGCGCGCTGCGTCATGACAACAGCGCGCAACGCACACATGACGGACAGCAGCCCCCGAGACGAAGCGGGAGGGGGTGTTGACGTTAAGACTGCTTCGTAATAACACTACGATGACGCAGCGCCCGTGTGGCCGGCTATGCGTCAAACGGCAGCGCTGCGTCGACGCAACGCTGACGCAACGTGCCGTGTGGATTAGATCCTATACCGACGCGACGGTCAGCGTGAGCCTAACACCAGCCTTAGGAAATAAAGATAGAACTCACCAAGAGCAGCAAGATAGTTGAGCAATTCCAAAGCTCTCATCAATGTCTCCGGTGCTGGTGGGTCCATGAAGTCAAAATGCACCAAATCGTCGATGCCCAGCTTTTTCAACTGCAAAACTACAGATCCTAAGTTTGATCTGCAAGTGTAATGCGGGTGAGGCATTAGATGATTGCTAATCAACAATCAAACTTATGTTGTAGGCCAGTGTTTTTCAACCTGTAGGTCGCATTCGCAAAGTTTCTTCTGGGAGTGCCAGAGGTCGAGAAAACTATTTCATTAATAAACAACAAAGATTAAAAATATTGATACAATATTAGGTAGGTACTTTACTTTTTTCATCAAGTCTGTATATGTTACACTCAAAGACCGAAAACGCTCAGTGTCGCAGGTTAGACACAGATTGACGAAAATTTGATCGTCTAACCCACGGGTTGATTGTATTTTTAATATTATGAACTTTTTATAACCATCAATATTCCGTCAATCAGATTGATGGATCAGATTGATGAGACCGTGTAACCTGTGACAGTGAGCAGCAAAATAGCTCACAAGTTGTGGTCACAGTGAAACAGCCACGACGCGAAATTCGTGTTGTGGCTCTTACAAGCGTTTTCGGTCATTGAGCTTAATATAATTTATACGCTATACATACTTGATGAAAAAGTAAAATAAAAGTCGCGAAATTGTTATCATACCAATTGCATCACGAAACAGGTTGAAAAACACTGTTGTAGGCTATTTAACTTTCAACCCGGGGGACCCATGACGGGTTTCACCTGCGCAAAAAAAAAGGCTATTGAACTTTATGTGTAAATAGGAAGGTCGCCAGACCCGGCTAATCACTTCGATTCTGTTACTCATACTACTAATACTTACTTCATTTCGATCCTGTTACTCATACTACAAGGTCAATAGTATTACTGCAAAAATATTATGTACTACTCATAATAATATTATGATAACAAGTAAAAACCTATGTCTTTTAGATTTCATTTGAGAAAATAGATAGATCAATAGTAAAGTAATATAAGTACAAAACTAAGCACATCTTTCTGAATTTGAGGCAATTTCAGCAAATCCACATTACAGAAAATGTGTACATTTAATGTTTATTGAATTTTGTACTTTTACTTTGAGCAAAACGAATTTGACCCCTGAAAATATAAAAAGGAACACATTCTTACAGAACAAAAACGTGAACTCCCTTCTTCAAGGGTTACCTTAAAATCTCAGGGTAAGTATTGTCTTGCATTTCCGTTTTGTAGGCCTTCTCTGTGTACAATCTAAAGCACTTCCCAGGGCGAGTTCGCCCGGCACGGCCCGCTCTCTGCTGCGCCGATGCCTTACTGATGGGAGACACCAACAGGGACTCCACACGAACTCTCGGGTTGTACACCTTCTGCTTCGAGAACCCAGTGTCGATCACGAACACTACTCCATCAATAGTCAAGGAAGTTTCAGCTATATTCGTGGAAACCACAACTTTTCTACCGATCGCTTCCTCGGATCGATTTGGTGGGGGTGGCTCAAAAATTCTCTGTTGCAAGTTCGGAGGCAAAGTTGAATACAGTGGAATGCATTTTAACTCTCCGACTTCTGGTCCCAAATTATCAATTTCACGTTTTATTCGTTTGCATGCATCCTCAATCTCCTCCTGTCCCGTCAAAAATAAAAGTATATCACCAGATATTTTCTCACAGAGATGTATTTGTATCACAGTACGAATTGCAGCTTCCAGGTAATCTTTTTCAGGTTGTGGAGTGTAAAATATCTCAACAGGATGTGTACGTCCAGGTACATTCATTAACGGAGCATTATCAAAATACTGTTGAAATTTTCCAGCATCCAAAGTAGCAGACATAATAACCAACTTTAAATCTGGCCGCTGCTTGATAACTTCTTTCAGTACTCCCATCAATATATCAGTAGCTAATGTCCTTTCGTGGGCTTCATCGAGAAGAATTACTTTATAATGCTCCAACATGGGATCAGACATGGCCTCACGCAACAACATACCATCTGTCATATACTTCAGAAGGGTTTGGGGTCCAGAACAATCTTCAAAACGTATACTGTACCCAACTTGCTGGCCGAGTGCAACGTCCATCTCCTCTGCAACTCTTTGTGCTACTGACATAGCAGCTACTCTTCTAGGCTGTGTGCATGCTACTCCACATGATTTTCCAGCTGAGATTGCAGCAAATTCCACACTCCATTGGGGTATTTGTGTGGTTTTACCGGACCCTGTTTCACCAACGAGTACAATACATTGGTGAGTGTTGAGTAGTCTCATGAAATCATTTTTATACTCCCAAACTGGAAGTCCAAGTCGGCGACGCAATAGTTCATGATAGCGTTGTGAGTGGGGTAAACCTGAAATAAAATTGTAATACTTAATTTTTTGTATATACTTAGACATGAATGACAAGAATAATTTTATGCAATCAAAATCTTTCAAGTGCAAGTCGGACACTGTTTTAATATTTAATTTGTTTATAGTATACATTTTGGTTGAAGACTTTAAAATTTTTCAAAATATTATAGTATATATAATGTAACATTTAAATAACGGCACTGATTTAAAGGGGCAGTTGTAAATTGCAGTTTTGGTAAGTTAAAATTTATAAATGACATGTTCAATAACTAGTTTAGCAGTTAAAACTAAGCAGTAAAATAAACAAAAATGAGTAGTTAAAAATAATCAAATGGATAATTGAAAACATTATTGAACAGTAAAATAATTAAATGAGCGGTAAAAATTAATGAATGAGCGGTTACGTGTGGGCAGTACCAAATCGGAATTTGTCAGTAAGAAATCTCATTCTAAGCAGTTCTTTAAACAATGAGGTGGTTAAATATAAAACTACTTGCTTATCTTATCTTATATATTCTTATATATAAAATTCACCTGAACAAAACTGAAACCATTAATAAAATATTGAAACCTAAATGTTATGTTTAATATTAAGGTTGATTAAGAGCAAATTTCGATCACCGGCCCTTGCCAGAAGCGGACGCGTTTCGCTTCGTTATTCAATTACTAGTAATCGTGTCAATCTGAATAATACTTTACCAGTTCAGTAATAAGTGCTAGTTTCCCTTTGTGAATTATAACGCTTACGACATTTTAAGTGTGCAGTGACTTGTGTGTGAAAGTGAGGCGCAACCCCCCGCACCACCTCGAGTAAACGGGACAGCATCCGTAATAATACCCATCCCGCTCGCACGCCCGCGCCCGCTCGGACGCTCAAGGACGCTCGGACGCTCGTACGCACGTGCGCCGCACACTCGTTCGATCACCATCATGACGACTCGCCAACGTTCACCGAATCAATCAAGATCTGGCTCACCTTATAGTGGCAGCTCAACTACTGATTCACATGCAGACCCCGACAATAATATCACTCGTAGAAAAGGCAAACAGCCTGACCCAAAATACATTACTTTCTCGCAACTTTCTGAGTTTCGCGCTGAAATTATGACTTTCCTGAACAATTTTAGCAAGTCCCAGAAAGAAGACTTTCGGAATGTTAATGACAATGTATCCCAAATCAAGGATGTAAAAACCGAAATTAACAAAATTGCCGATTCCAGCTGATCGGCTATCAAAATATGCACTACTAATATTAATCTCAAAAATGTCGAATTAAAAAAAGATGTATCGGATCTAAAAGATTCCTTATCTGTTTATTCATCTGAGCATTCCATGTTGTCAACACGCACAGAAAAAATCGAGTCGGAGATGAAAAACATCGGTAAATTACAAAAAGACTTCGTCGAACTCAAACATAGCTATGATTTTCTAATTAATGAACACAATGCATGCCAACAAAAAAATCGCATGAAGAACCTAGAAATCTCCGAATTGCCCGAGAAAACCGATGAAAACCTATTGCAATACGTCGTCGCTATCGCCAAGCATGCAGGTGTTACAGACTTCTCTTCGCACGATATTATTCTGGCCCATCGGGTTCAACCCCGCCTCAGCGATCCCAAGAAACCGAAGAATATCGTAGTGCAGTTTGCATCCACCTTATTCAAGGACAAGATTATCTCGGGAATAAGAAGAAAGAAGGGCATAACTACACATGATCTCGGTCTCAGTGGAGTGTCTCGTAATATTTACATAAATGAGCATCTCACTGCCAACAATAAGAAAATGTTGAAGCTAACTAAAGACGCAGCCAAAAACGCCAATTTAAAGTATGTGTGGATTCGTAACTGCAAGATTTTTGTAAGGAAAGATGATACACAACCTAAACTACTAATAAAGAGTGTTGGCGATCTGGACAAAATTAAGTGACTATCTCCACCTTATAGTTACTACTGTATGTTACATAAAAATATTAAGGTACTGTCTAGGATTATAGTTTTATACTTTGTATCAAACATCAATTATTATCATACTCAAGCCACATGCAAAATTGTTATTAAAATAAGCATAAAATTATTATTTTGTAAACCTCTCTTAATATTATACTTACATTATAATACTATATTATATTTACATCATTTATCGTATTTTTTAAAAATATTGACCTTACTGAATATTACTATATCTACTTTAATATTTTATACATATATAATATATTTTTTTACATTTAATATTGTTATACCACATGATATAATAATATTTTGTTTCAGTACTTGTATCATAATATTATTCCTTCTGCTTTACCTATACAATATAAACCCCACAATGCGACACAGGCGCAGGCGACACATTAGAATAAAATCATTCACAGACATTAATAATCTAGTATTTAAAATAATATACCTAGCACTAAAAATATTAACTTTAAAATTAAAATATGGCTACACTAATTCATAACGATAATCTTCAGTTATATTACCAAAATGTACGGGGCTTAAGGACTAAGTGTATTGACTTATATAATAATGTACTGTCCCAGGATTACGACATATTATTATTTACTGAGACTTGGTTACAGAGCGATGTACTCGATAGTGAGCTATGTGATAATAGGTACGACATATTTCGATGTGACCGGAATCTCGAACGTTCGGGTAAGAAATCAGGCGGCGGAGTGATGCTGTGCGTACGCAGCGAACTAAACGCATCGACCGGCTACTTGTGGAGTGACAGCGGTGCATCAGCTGTCCCGCCGAGCACGTCATACGAGTCTACGTGCGTAAGTATACCTGCCAGCGCGATCGGCTCGCAAACTAACTTACATATTATTCTTACTTATATAGCTCCTGACCCGACTTCATTATACGATTGTTTAATTAACTTTCAGAATAAGTTATCAAACTACATAAACTTAAATTCTTCCGATAATTACATAGTATTGGGTGACTTTAATTTGCCACAGCTGAGTTGGAGTTCACACGACAACGTCGCTCACATATTTGGTACCTCAACTTCACACATTAACGCAATTAACTTTGCTGACGCTCTCGGATACTTAGGCTTAAAGCAATATAATTTTTTTCCTAATTCTAGCGGTAATATTATTGACCTATGTTTTTCCACGCTACCTTTGCAGGTAAACACCACAAACTCACCATTAATAAAAGAAGATAAGTATCATCCCGCACTAAATATTACAGTTTGTGATGTCAACTTGCAACCTTTTATAGAATGCCATGAACCGCGTTTTAACTTTTATAAGTGTGACTACACAGTAATTAATAATCACTTTAACAATGTTAACTGGGAAGAGATTTTAAGTGTTGGCTCAGTTAATGACGCCGTCGATCTGTTTTACTCTAAATTACATGAATGTTTTGTTCTTTATGTTCCACTCAAACATTTCTCTTTAAATAAGCAAAACTATCCACCCTGGTATTCTTTGCCACTAATAAAGATTATCCGAGAAAAATCAAAAGCGCATCGTGCTTGGAAGAAATATGGCAACCCATTAGATTACGACGAATTCTCGTTACTTAGGAAGAGGCAGCGTATCGTTCTAAATCAGTGCTTTGGACGTTTTACTTCCAGAGCCGAAGAGAATATTAGACGTTGTCCAAAATACTTTTGGAGATATGTACGCTCCAAAAAAGGTGTAATTAAATATCCAAAACATTTTACATTGGGTTCGGAGAAATACGACGAGGGCCATTCGATCTGCTCCGAATTTAGTAATTTTTTTAAAAGTGTTTTTACCTCTTCCTCATTAGATAACAGTGACACTCAATCTCTAAATTACGTCTGTGATATAAATTGCCCAGATTCGATATCCCGTGTCAATATTTCCCACGAATCTGTATTAAAGTCACTTAAATCACTGAACATAACAAAAGGTTCTGGTTGTGATAATATACCACCTATTGTTTTAAAAGCATGTGCTGATTCACTGGCTACACCCATTACAATTTTGCTGCGTAGGTCAATGTCTGAATGTATTTTTCCCGACAAATGGAAAATAGCCCACGTAATACCCATTCATAAGAAAGGCAGTAAATCAGCTATTGACAATTATAGGCCTATCTCTATTTTAAGCACCATCAGTAAAATTTTCGAAAAACTTGTTTATGACAACATTTATCACATTTTATCTAAAGGCATACCAAGTATTCAACACGGCTTTCTGAAGGGTCGATCAACATTATCAAACCTGTCTATATTTTCTACCTATGTCTTACAGAATATGGAGCGTGGTGGGCAGGTGGACGTGATTTATACGGATTTTGAAAAAGCTTTTGATCGAGTGGATCACGGCCTCCTGCTCAGCAAGCTCCATAAACTGGGAATACATGGTGATCTGCTACGGTGGGTCAAGTCGTATCTTACGAACCGTTCACAAGCTGTTATTCTGGGGGGTTTCAAATCGGATTATGTAAAAATACCCTCAGGAGTCGCACAGGGATCACATTTGGG
The DNA here is from genome assembly GCA_963422495.1 of Polyommatus iphigenia. NCBI lineage: Eukaryota > Metazoa > Arthropoda > Insecta > Lepidoptera > Lycaenidae > Polyommatus > Polyommatus iphigenia. The sequence continues at coordinate 4,412,482 of OY730188.1, forward strand.
CCCTTTATTTTACAGTGCTTACATTTTTGACATTAACAAGTGCCTCACCAGCGCCATGCATCTACTTTATGCAGACGACAAAAAAATTTTCCTTGCGATCGGTTCATTACATGACTGTGAACTTTTGCAGCGTGATCTTAACCAATTATTTATTTATTACAAAGACAACAATATAACAGTTAATATTCGCAAATGCCAATGCATAAGTTTCACACGCAGAAAAAACTCCATAATGTTTCCGTATAATTTTAATAACGTCACCATAGCTCGCGTTAGTAATGTACGAGATCTTGGCATACTTTTCGATTCCGGAATGCTTCTAACTATGCATTATGACAATATAATAGACAGAGCATATCTTATGCTTGGTTTTGTGCAAAGGACAAGCAAACCCTTCACAAGCATTCATTGTATTAAAGTTCTGTACTTTGCATTTGTTAGAAGCATTCTGGAATATGCATGTCAAATTTGGTCTCCTTCTTATGTCACCCATGCATCCCGCATTGAAAACATCCAGAAGAAGTTTATACGTTTTCTAAATTTTAAGTCTGGCTCATCTTTACCCACACAGAATTATGTTGAACAGTGTCGTCATTATAAACTAATGCGCCTAGATGATCGTCGTCACTTATATGACATGTGTCTTCTATATGATATATTAAATGGTAATTTAGATAGTCCTTATCTGTTAAATTTAGTCTCGTTTAACGTACCCCGTCGCCGAACACGTCAAACTCCTTTATTCTATGTTCCATTTCAGTACACTAATTACGCTAAAAACTGTGTTCTCTCTAGAATTTTACATACATACAACAAAAAATTTTCTCATATTGATCCCTTTATAGAAACAAAACCATCATTAAAATCAAAAGTTAAATTATCCCTGCTAGAAATATAATAAGCCTGTGTGATAATTGGTGTTGTTAGTTAGTTTTAAAATTTAAAATTATTGAAATTGTACTGAATTTACTATCTTATTTTTAATATCCTCATCTATAATTAATTTATTATTTTTACTATATATACTTATATCTTATATATAATACACATCATATTTATTTTTATCATTTATTCACCAAATTATATTATACACATATATTTTATATATTATGTATATATTTTTATATTACTCTATAACTTATAATAGATAAAATATATGGCTTGAGATTATTATAAGAACTAGCATTAAGTGTCAAAAATGTTTTGATTTCTGTTTCTACGCTGTTTACTTCTGGTAAAATTGTAATAAGTTACGTAATAAGTTGTGGATAGCTGTTATTGGCCTTATGTACTCATTGTATTCTTCTATAATACTGTTAAAATTGACGGCTGTTGTTATCCTAAATAAATAAAAAAAAAATAAATAAATAAATAATAACAAAGTTATAAAAAAATATTATGGTTTTTATCATCGCAACTAGACAGTGTTAATAATTTTTAGAAATTCCATACCTGTAAAAGGGTTGATTCCAGGCGTACTGGTTGTGGTTGTTGCGCTGGAGCTAACAGTAGCCACTGCTTCTGACGACTCACTACTGCCTCCAGATTTTGCTAAAGCAGCAGCCCTCTCCTCCCTTTCGAGCATTAAAAATGAATATTATATTAATAATATAATTAAGTGCTGTTTCTGTAGGAAAGCAGTTTGATCAGCTGTCTCTATCTAAATCGCCTCTTTCTTCTTCTCTGGATTTTTAAATTAGCTTGTTACTGGTTTTTTATAAACTTTAATTTACATTTACTGCTACATTAGGTTCATTGCATGACAGCATATGCCTTGTGCATAATTGGATCTGCGAATTCACATTATATATAAAAACAATTAGACTGACCAAATATTAAATTGTACAAATAATAATCAACCATAACGACTGTCCCCATGTGGGCAAAACATTTACAACTAGAATAGTTATATACCTAAAAGCCTAAAAGTATTATTGTATGTTACCCCCTTGACTAAAAATATAGATGATACTATGATTAATTTGAATATTCAATATTTTGACTACACAAAAAGAAAACAGTATTTAATCTTTACTATAATAGCGCGTTCGAAAATTATAAGAATGCGTGTTTCAACATAAATCTTTAGAACGAACTGAGAAAACACTTGCCTCTTCTTTTTTATAAAAGGATCCATAACTTCAATTCTTCGTTTGGACATTTCAATTTATCCAATGTGAAACACTAGGAAAGAAAATTATGATGAAAAATTTACAGAGTTTTTACAGAGAAATTATTGGAAAACCAACAAAAGGCTATGAAAATGGCGCTTACAACCACAGACTACTTAGGGATACTACGTATCTTACAACCATAGATCAATGACATCACAGAGTATACCAACATATAGTAATCCACAGATTAAGTATTATAATATAGATGCCGTCTTAGGCCGCGTCGCGTGGCCATTTTGTGCTTGTTTTCATACAAGTAGTGTGCGTTTATTTTCTTGAATATTTCTATATGTCGCTAATTTCGAAGCATATTATAACCCTGAAAAGAAATTCATTTAGTTTATGATATCGATAAACTATAGTTCAAGTAATGTGCATTCCTAAACACACGTAAAAAGCTTTGCAATTTTTGTAGACAATTTATTACTTGATGTGACATTTTTACCACTAACACCTTATAAAGCACGATTAAGGAATTTTTAAACTTGTAAATTATCTTTTCAGCTTACAAAAATACCGGTTAAAAAGCCCAAAAAACGTTGTTCAAAACTTACGTATTTAACGTTAAATCTACGTGTTTGAGGCATTCTTTGGCCGATCTTATGGTTTATTATTTAGCGGAACTACAAAACTCAACGATACCTAGCATAAAATGTTCACTAAAAACCTTTATTAACACTTTTATTACATGAAATATGCAGGCCGATTCCTTTGTTATGACCGAGTAGGTCGGACGCAACTTGACACGCTTTTCACGCTTATACACCGATATAATATATCCTATAGTCTATCCTCCTGGTAGTAATCTGTGATACCAACCACAGATTACAAGTATAGTCGTGTTCGCTTGGTTTTTCAACTGCGCATGCGCGGCTTTTTTGTGTGTCAGTGTGAGTGTCATATTCTAAAAGGGTCCATTCACTATCCTGCATTGCAGTCCTGCTGCAGTCCGCCGTGCAGGCCTACAACACCATTCACTATCCTGCATAAGCCGGCGGACTGCACGCAGGCTAGTGAATGGTGTTGCAGCCTGCAGGCCTGCACGGCGGACTGCAGCAGGACTGCAATGCAGGATAGTGAATGGGGCCTTTTAAATACCTTGTCATGTTCTAAAATACTTGTCAGATTTTCCAAAATCTGACAGCAATTATTGATAGGTATTTTAGAATATGACACTCACACTGACACACGAAAAAGCCGCGCATGCGCAGTTGAAAAACCGAAGTTTTGCAACCCTTTATTTATAACGAACAATCAAAAACAAACGGTGAACAAACATTATTGAATATTTATAATTCAATATTGACATAAATTCATTAAAACTTGGAATGGGGGGCTAACTTCAAAGGATATTTTTAACTCACTTTTATTACATAAACTAGTGACGAACAAACGATTATTTATAACGAACAATCATGAACAAACGACGAACAAACATGTTTGAATATTTATAATTCAATATTGACATAAATTTATTAAAAATTAGAATGGGGGGCTAACTTATACCTGTCAAAAAAGTGAAGAAATTAAAAAGTAGCAACATCGTAGTGTCATCTCTTTCAAATCGATCTAAGAAAAAAGGGATGACACTACGATGTTGCCACTTTTTAATTTCTTCACTTTTTTAACAGGCTTATTTTTTTTTACTAAATAAACAAGTATTATTAAGTAGTACAAACGATTATTTATAACGAACAATCAAGAACAAACGACGAACAAACATTAATGAGTATTTAAAACTCAATATTGACATACATTTATTAAAAACTAGCTGTTGCCCGCGACTTCGTCCGCGTGGACTTCAGTTTATAGAGCGCGATGTCAACAAAATTGGTGTCAAAAGCTTTTATAAAAAAACCCTTGTACCCCTTAAATCAAAACACCCAAAAACAGCTGTGCAGTGTGCACATAACTTATTTCATTTTTTAGGGTTCCGTACCCAAAGGGTAAAAACGGGACCCTATTACTGAGACTTCTATGTCTGTCTGTCTGTCTGTCCGTTTGGCTCCAGGCTGTAACTCAAGAACGGTAATAGCTAGAGAGTTGAAATTTTCACAGATTATGTATTTCTGTTGCCGCTATAACAACAAATACTAAAAATAAAATCAATTAAACATTTAAGGGGGGCTCCCATACAACAAACGTAATTTTTCAAACATTTTTTGCTCGGTATCAATGATGACAACAAGTAGGCACTTGAAATTTTAACAAAAGCCTTAATTATATGTGTACTTTAATAATTTAAAATAATATTTAAATAAAATAATAATTTAAGGGGGCTCCCATACAAAAAACGCAATTTTTGTCCTATTTTTGCTCTACAACGGTACGGAACCCTTCGTGCGCGAGTCCGACTCGCACTTGGCCGATTATTTATTTAAATTTAAACTTTATTAATGCCAAATTTTAAAATATATTTAGCCCCCCAATTACACAACTTTTGCCATAAACTATTTATCATTGATAGGTTTAAGGTTACGTCACTGCATAGATAAAGTACTAAGTTATATAATAACGTAAAAGAGTACAAAATAACAATCGAAAAAATCGAAAACCCATTATAAGATGATATCTACCACCTCTTATAGAAAGACGTTTGTGTAAGCAATAGCGCGATGTAGGAGACGCACAGCGCCATCTATTATGAATTTTTGGAACTAACTTAATTTGAACAAATTTACGCATTTTCACCCCCTTACAACCCCTTTGTCCAGTTAAAAAGTAGCCTATGTCCTTTCTCAGACTTTAGACTATCTGTGTACAAAATTTCATTACAATCGGTTCAGTAGTTTTGGCTTGAAAGCGAGACAGACAGACAGACAGAGATATTTTCGCATTTATAATATTAGTATAGATTAAAATGCGGTGGCTAACTTGGGATTATTTATAACGAACAATCAAGAACAAACGACGAACAAACAATAATAAATATTTATAATTCAATATTGACATAAATTCATTAAAAATTAGAATGAGGGGGCTAACTTAAGATTAAGTATATTTAAAATTAATTTTTATTGAATAAACAACAAACAAACAAACGATTATTTATAACGAACAATCACGAACAAATGACGAACAAACGATATACGAGTATAAAAATCAAAGAATAAATTTGGGGGGGCTAATTTCAAGGACCCAACACTTTTCTTTCTTTCTTTTTCTTCTTTTTTGGCAACTTGACACAAAGGATGTGTATGTTGTGCCACAGACAAGGTAAAAAGGTAAGGAATATGGCGGGAAAACCATATTCCTCCTATTATAATTTTCATCATCGTTTTCATGTATCGTCAGGTCTAAAGTCTAGTCAAAGTCTAAGTAAAAGTCAATACAGTCACAGGAGTCAAGTCGGTCGATTCAGTAAAGTGGTAGACGCTTTACTGAAACTTTCGATGGAGTTTTGGAGGGAACACAAAATAGCACGTTTCTGGATATTACATCACTTTCCTACACTTGTGCATGAACACGAATATCTAATGGTTAATATTCTACCAATATTACACATTAAAAACCCAGCTAACACAATTTTAGGAAAATAATACAAAAACACAACAGCACTCTTTCACATGCCCGCCAAAAACTCCGACCCAACACTTTATAAACACAACTACAATATTTGGAGTTTTAAACTTCTTCTTCGTCTTTTTTCTCATGTAGTTTATATTCTCTATGGTCTTTTTTATCAGCCAATCACAGTATAAATTTGGAACCCAATTTTTTTTGTTCGGAAATTTCGTCCACCTGTCACAAGGAGTAGTATACAGTATAGGTACTGAAGAGCACAGATTACTAGTATAAAAGGTGGACGAAATTTCCGAACAAAAAAAATTGGGTTCCAAATTAAGCGCTTTTCCACTTGTCCTATTTAGAAGTCCTAGCTAGGATCCTACATAGGAGACTAATTAGAAGCTTCTTATTCCACTTGTCCTAATTTAGTGACTAAATCAGTTGTCATTTTGGTCAGACGTCTTCTTAATGGCTCCAGTTCTATCAAAGCAACAAAAAATTGGTTTTCTCATAGGCTTAGCTGTTGGCTCAATGAAAATAAAAATAAATAAAAGGCGAAAAAGATGGTTGAAAAAATTTTTGCTCCACGTAAAATTATGAATTATGAACTTTCTGAACTACTTGGAACCAGCAGACTTAAGAAATTACCTACGAATGGATTCCAGATCTTAAATGCCTGATAGACGTACGCATTAAAAGTACGCGAGTTTTAAGTTCGCGAACTTACTCGGCTCGCGTCGGTGACAGACGCACAAACTTTAAGTACGCGGGTTTTAAGTCCGCGAACTTACTCGGCTCGCGTCGGTGCTAAACGCACGGATCGCGCACTTACTCGGCTCGCCGTCGGTGACACACGTGACACGAGTACACTGGGTTACCATGTCGTCGACGGAAGAAGCTTTGTCTTATTTAGGAATTATATCATATTACGTTTTAAATAATAAGAAAAAACGAAATCGAAAAGTTTGGGTGAAAAACTGGCTTACAAAAAGGGAACGTTTATCACACGTAAATTTAGTAAGAGTAGCAGTTATAGATTAGATTCGGCCTAAAGAGGACATGGAAATGCAGTTATTCTTACTCAGTTCCGACTTCCGGGTAACGTATTGTGCTCTATTATATAGCTATGTCCACATTGTGCAATTTCATCTTCAATTTTCATCATCTTTTGACATTCAAGTTTCATATTGGCGCATTCAATAATTGAATGCGTCAACGAACGCAACGCCAACATTGTCATTAAAGAACAAAGCGAAAGTTTTGTATACGGTCAGAGTGCATTCGTCGCGGGCATGCCTCACATGCTCTGTTGACTGCGCTATGATGCATGCCCTTAACGAACAAAAACAGGCACAGTGTGGACATAGCTTAAAGACCGTACCAAGCATAAAGTTAATATACCTAGCGGAATAGAGAAACAAAGGCCTGAGCAAGAGAGATGAAACATAAAATAAATTGAGATTTTGTTGATTATTAAAGATTTAAAATTAAAAAACGTTAATTTGACTGAAAAATGTTAGCATAATTTTTGGCATTAATTACAGTAAATTTTAACAGTAGTTTAGCAAATTTTGTATTAGTCGTGTTGGCAACACTGCCTGACGGCTCGCGGCTCGCACACAGGAGGCTCGCGGCTCGCAGTGCTGCCAGACGTACGAGCTACGAGTAAAATTCCAAGACCGCGAACTTGCGCGGCAATCTTTAAGTACGCGAACTTTAGGTGACAGACAGGCGAGTAAAATCCTCGAGCCGTAAGTCCGCGTACTTATTCGCGTGTGTGTCACCCCTTTTATAACATAATATAAATTGACTTTAAGGGCGAAGCCAAAGGAGCGTAATTTGTGAGTCGGGAGCCGCCGAATTTCTGCCGCGCAGAATTTCTTGTCATACAAGTGACAAATCATTTTGAGTCGCCGTGTGAATCAAACATGACTTTTGTATGAAATTTCTGCCCGGCAGAAGTTCTGCCCGGCAGAAATTACGCTCGTTTGGCTTCACCCTAATACAGATTTAGCAGTTCCCACTACAGATAAAAGGTTGAAACCATCTGTCAACACTGATTTAGTCAGTTAGAAGCCACTTTTTTTCCGATTTAGGATCCTAGCTAGGATCCTAGCTTTCTAAATGTTATTCCACTTGACTAAATTTTTTAGGATCCTAGCTAAGACTTTCTAAATATGACAAGTGGAATAAGCGCTTTAATTAAACGTCGCACCTAAAGCGCTTATTCCATTTCACTAAATTTAGAAGTCCTAGCTAGGATCCTAAAACGAAGACTAATTAGAAGCTTCTTATTGCACTTGTCCTAATTTAGTAACTAAATCAGTTGTGACCACGCGGCGATTTTGGCCAGACGTCTTCTTAATGGCTCCAGTTCAGTCAAAGCAACAAAAAATTGGTCTTCTCATAGGCTTAGCTGTTGGCTCAATGAAAATCAAAATAAATAAAAGGCGAAAAAGATGGTTGAAAGAATTTTTGCTCCACGAAAAATTATGAATTATGAACTTTCTGAACTACTTGAACCAGCAGACTTTAGAAATTACCTACGAATGCTACGAATGCTATAATCTAGCTAGATTCTAAAGATTGATGAGCAGTTGCTGTCAAAATGGGCACTGTCCAAAAAAAAAATCACATGTACTTTTTATATTTTTTTTCGTTGAAATGGGTTATTTTAAGAATATTAATTAAATATTTTTTAATTCATTGGCTAGGTTTTTTAACCGACTTCAAAAAAAGGAGGTTATTTTAAATAAATTTTTAAAGTTTTCGGACCTATGACGTCATCATCGGCGGCCAGCAGCATTGAATAAATAAAAATAAAAAAAGAGCATTGTCAAGGATCAACAAGGTGTTAAATGAATGCAAGGTCTCTTATTTATGTGAAAACTGTTTCGAGAAGCATACCAAAAGTTCAAAACGTAATGTTGGTCGAGTTTATTGCTAATTTAACGTATGGCTTCCAGTGATGGCGTCATTGAAGGTCAAACTAAGGTTAAACATATTTGTTTCAAAATATAAGTAACTAATGGATATTTTTTGAATTTATGTACAGAATAACGATCACTGGCCTTATTCCTCGAAATGTTTTTGTAATGGGCACAATTAAAAAAAAATGGACAATCCCCATTTAACAAAAAAAATTACAAATGAAAATAATATACCTACTTACATATTTCTATCTTATTGCCATGTTTTTATTTTATTTTATTATGTTAAGGGCCTGTTTTACCACTTCCTGATAAGTGCCGGATATTCTATCCACAACTTAACTTGACAACTGATAAAGTATGGAGAATCTGTCAAAAGAGTTGTGGATAGCCTATCTGGCACTTTATCAGGAAGTAGTGGAACAGCCCCTTAGTGTGTTCATTTTTTTATTAGATTTTATTTTGTATTTATACTTAAAATAAATATAATTTAAGTATATTTTTATTTATTATACGATTATCACCTTATCAAGGCAATACGTATCCCTTTTTTCATAAAAATCGGTTGTCTGTAAAGTCGGTTTACTGACGATAGTTGAACGTGACAACGTCATAGCCTTAACCCCTCAGTTCCGGAAAAAATCTATGCAAAAAAGTTGGCAGGTCAATGTGCAAAAAAAATGGCGCCCGGCCTACCCTCTTTGTAAAATTAATGTAATATCCTTACATACAATCCATATTATATGTTTGTGTGAACTACATTATAATATATGTTAAATTTTCTATCTATCAAGCCATCATAATATAGTATTTAGTCCGATGTGATATTAGTTTCTCAATTATAAACTTTCGAAACTATAATTAGTGACTTGTTCAGAAGAACTAAACGAATACTTTATTCTTCATATTATATTAAGTCATACCTTGACACGTAGGAAATAGAGCACAATTTTGAATAGCCGAAATAATACTAATAGCTCACAGATTGTTTATTTATTTTTCATTCAGAGTGTGGTCAATGTATCTAAGGTCATAACTAACCAAACTTCTTCATACAAAAGTATTCTCTAAGTCATCGAAATACGTAATATAATCGAAACAAAGAGCGCGGCCCAGGTGGGCCTTACGGTTGTTGAGAGACTTGAGAGTGTAAATGGAACGCCTCAGAGCTGTCAGCGAGGTAACGCCGCATGAACTGTCATGTTTTTCGGGCGCGCACCCCATATCGAATTATAAGACATTATCACGTCAAAAAAGCGTAGATAATGATAAATAGGTTATTTTTTTGTTGACTTTAACCTCTTGAACCCCACCGGCACCTTAAGGGCCGATTCACACCGGAATGGCAGAGGCGAGGCGAGCAGTTTCAGTGTCATATGATTTTAAACTTTATCTTCATTATTGTAATACATAGTATCGCTTGAGAAATCTACGGTCGCCCGTGGACGCTCGTGGCCGCTCGTGGCATCTTGCGGCCGCCGGCGGCGTCGATTTCTCAAGCGATACTATGTATTACAATAATGAAGATATTAAAGTTTAAAATCATATGACACTGAAACTGCTCGCCTCGCCGCTGCCATTCCGGTGTGAATCGGCCCTAACGTGCCACCCGTAAAAATACCTCTGTGTACCACCGGCACGTTAATGAGCCGCCTGATACACTCGACCTCACGCAGTTTTTAAACTTATTTTAATGAACATAAGAATTAATTTCGTTTGTTCAATGCATTATTTTTAAGAGTATGAAGTTGGCTACAAAATGTATGCACTAAATTTTGTTTCTGCTTGGCGAATTTTTGTAAAATTTGAAAAAAAATATTACGAAAATTTAAATGGCGCCATAGAACTCGGGCTTTACGGCTGAATCGAATTTTGATATCCCGGTATTCGAGAGGTTAATTATACAGATTTAGCAGTTCTCACTACAGATAAAAGGTTGAAACCATCTGGCAACACTGATTTAGTCAGTTAAAGGGTCCATTCACTATCTTGCATTGCAGTCCGCCGTGCAGGCCTGCAATGCAGGATAGTGAATGGACCCTTTTAGAAGCCACACTTTTTCCGATTTAGTACACTAATTAGGATCCTAGCTTGCTAAATGTTATTTCACTTGACTAAATTTAGTCACTAAATCATTTAGAACTTCTAAATTTAGTGAAATGGAATAAGCGATTTACTTTTCTAAATGTTATTCCACTTGACTAAATTTAGTAACTGAATCATTTAGACGTCTAAATTTAGTAAAGTGCAATATGTGCTTAATGTAGAGTGCTGAGTGAGGCCTTTAAGTCTCCCGCAAACCATCAAACATCAAACCGTCAAACACGTCAAAACACGTAGTAAGCCCGGCCGCACATTGTCCGAAATTTCTGATACGAAACATTTGAACGTCGGCCGGACCGCCACACCGCACACTATCCGAAATTTCCTTCCGGCGAGTTCGAGCTCACTCGGCTCAGTACAAAAAGTAAGAGAGAGCGCGATCCGGTTTTCTGATCAGAAACATTTGAACTGCTACCAATCGACGTCATCTGACGTAAAATTTCGGACGCCCGCCGGAAAGTAATTAAAAATTTCTGCCATCCGATAGACGGCATCTGACAACTCATCCGGGCCGGACGTCAGATACAAAATATATGAGCAGAGTGGGAACGGCGGGCGTCTGACATTATTTGTCAGATGACGTCGATGAGTACTCTGTTGTTTCGTCCCAAGGTTTTTAGGCCCAGTGGACCCAATGACCAGATATGATTTTTAACATTTTTTCATCTGGCGATTGGTCCCACTTTTATGATCCATTGTTTTCTAATATTGTTTTGTACATTTAATCCTTAGATCGCGGATTCTTGGAAATCTATTGTTATTCTATTGTTGTCGCGGTCGCCGGTGTCCTTATGGGGGTTGATAGGTTAAAACATATCTAACACTATCACCTTAAAACTTATATTATTATTATTATTAATACCTAAACATACTGCGTCGAATCAAGTTTAACGAAAATACTTGCTATATAGGTACTGCGTGAAATTTTAATTCCCACAGTAAAATGATTCTATCTTAGTAGTACGATAGACTTGGGAAGTTTTTCTTGTATTCAAATCATAAATAAAATTAGGCCGGGTTATAGCTGCTCGCGCCCATCGGCATAAAGTTGCCATAGTACGGTCATATAAAATATTTTTCATTTTCAAATTCATGTTGTTGATATAAAGGTCTTATTAACTACTTAAGCTCCGTTTAGACCAAACGAGCGAATGCTCATTCTAGTAAAGCTCTTTTGATGTAAACAAACAACGAGCATTCTTTCGTTGTTCTAGTGTGTTTGCCACGTGTTCGGCGGTAAATAGGCAGAATGCTCCAAGAATGCTCGCTCGTTTGGTGTAACCGACGCAAGAGCGCTCGAGCAGTTGCCTAGAGCGTTCTTTCGTGCTCGGACGTGCTCGCTCTTCGAGGCGGTCACTTTAAAGGGATTCTAGTGTTCTTGAAAATTTTGACTTTTTGGCGGGTTTTTTAAATTATCAAGTCTTCTTCTTTGTGTTAAATTTGTTCCCCACCAACCACTCTTTCTTTATTTTTTATTTCTCATTAACTGCGTTATAATTATAACAATAAATGCAAACATCGCAAATATAACAAAAATTGCTATCACAGTCAGACATAGTGTAATGTGAACCCTACTACTTATCGTTGACGAATGCGCAATGAGCATTCGCTCGTTTGATCTAAATGATTCTCATCTAAAGAGCAAAAATTCTTATTCTTGATGTTCTTGTTGGTTCGATTGGTGTAAACGATCTAAAGTATGTTGTAACGAATTATAGTTTACACTAAACGAATACGAAATAATGTTCTTGTGCAGTTCTTGCTCTATGTTCTTTTGGTTTAAACCCACCTTTATAGTTCTAACATTCTGCCATAACAATGGCGCGCAATTGAATGAAACTTACTTATATAAAATCAATTAATTAATTAGTCGTTATCTTACAAAGAATTTTATATATAATGTGCCAATTAAACAAATATATAAGCTTTATATAAAAATAATAATAATAAATAAATTTTAAACTGAAACAACTATGCAATAATAATATATTTAGATTATTTAGAAAATAAATACTTTTGTTTTTATTTACGTCATAAGAGATTTTAATTTATTATACACGAGCTTTTGCGCGCCTTTCATCCCCTATTTTAACCCCTTGGAGGTAGAATTGATCAAAATCCTTTCTTAGCGGATGCCACATCATAACATCTACCTGCATGCCAAATTTCAGCCCGATCGGTCCACTGGTTTGGGCTGTGCGTTGATAGATCACCATGTCAGTCAGTCACCTTTGAGTTTTATATAATATACTAGCTGTCCCGGCAAACGTTGCTTTGCCATAATATAAAGTATTTCGCCCATATTATTTTATTGAAGTGACTAAATAAGTATGTCGCCATGGCAACGTTGATCACTATCCCGTCGTACAAACAATGGTCGCCGTCAGTCTCAGGTTGTAATAATTTACTATTATTTATTCAACAAATGCACTTATCAATAAATAAAGTACCCAGTAGCCGATTCTCAGACCTACTGAATATGCATATAAAAATTGGTAAAAATCAGTAAAGCCGTTTCGGAGGAGTTCGTGGACTAACACTGTGACACGAGAATTTTATATATAAGAAGATATAGATATATAGATATATATAGATATAGATGTCCATTGAATTATTTTTCTTTAAATATCATTTATTCATTCAGTGTGTAATAAATGTTTTCATACAAAATAATTATTTTGTTTTTTATTCAAATCTACAACTTATTTGCAAGCCCTACAGCCATAAGCCCAAAAGTCATAAAAAATAATTACTTGGGAGCAATCGCCAGATGAAAAAATGATAAAAATTCATAATATTATCTGGTCATTGGGCCCACTGGGCCCAAAAACCTTGGGACGAAACACCAGAGTACTCTGGCAGTTCAAATGTTTCGTATCAGAAATTTCGGACAATGTGCGGCCGGGCTAAATCCAAATTTTCTTCAAACACGTCAAACACGTAGTTTATATGGTGTTTGACGTGTTAGACGTGTTTGATGTTTGATCGTTTGCGGGGCACTTTACATTAATAAAAAAAAAAACTAATGTCATTCGTGATTCGTGAACTATATTTTGCATTTTGCGTACTAAAGTTGGTTAATTTTTGTTATGATAATATAAATTGCTGGGTTTTTCTTTTGTGTAATAAAAGAAATTGTGAAGTAAATTACTATATATTTTTGGTGTGTTAAATAGTGCTACACAAATTAATAATTTCGATGAAAAATAACGTTTTGTGAAAGGTGAAATGGACTATCTGTGCTTCTTGAACGCGAATTTATCGAAAACGATTCAAACAAGGCATCGCAGCTACAACTTCTAAAATTAACACAGTCGTAAGTATTTTTTAGTACAACGTATATTTAAGGTACCTATTGCAATTTTTGTGCATGAATTTACTAACTATTCCAAGATGGCTGCCTTGCATTTCATGTGGCGTTTTTATTTATTTCAATAGGTACCTAAGTATTGTATGAATGTATTCACATGGTAGTTTTACTGCGGAATATAATCATAAGTTGTGGTTTAATAATGATGACCTCATTAAAACAATTTTATGTTTCTCAATTCCCCTAGCATAAACTCTTGGAATTCTATATTGTATGTACCTATATCAAATTATTGTTTGTGGTGGACGGTGGTCTTCAAAACAAAACCCTCTCGGTAGTGTAAGGGGACAGTGCATATTGCAGCCCCAAATTCTGGCACGGGCTCTTTTTTCGTGATCCGGCACAAATACTGCAATGCCTGGAACTGGCTGATGATTTACGACAGCTAGGCGAACGAAGACGAAATCAGTTCGTCAAGGAACGTCACTATCGACAAAATAGGTGAATCATAGAAAGAAAATTAGAAATAGTAAAATAAAAATAGAATTTAAGTACATTCTTCTGGTAATGTGACAGTGGCTGGTGGTGACGAAAAGTCGATGGTATCATTACCAGTGATCGGAATCGTGGGTGTGATTGATATGAATAATATGGATATGACCACAAAAATCCGGGATTTCCCGGAATCAGGTTTTTCGGATTCCGGGATCCAGAACTGTAGTAAAAGAATTAAACACATTACTAGGATTAGGAACATGCATGATTTTACAGTGATTTGTAAGAAAATCTGTATAAAATTATTATTTTGTTTCAAAACTAGGCAACGAAAATCGATTACTAAAACTTAACCAAAATTAAAACAAGGATTTTTTGTAGTATATTATTATATTGTTTTCTTAACAAAACTGATCCTTACAAATAAACAGAAAAATAATCATTCTAACATATTTAAATTTTTCATACAAACAAACAATCAATAAAGTACAAAAACGAACAACAGCTAGTTATTAACATTCGGTATTCGATAAAACACGAATAAAATGACAGTTTCTAAAAATGATTCCTAGCTATACTTCACTCGGGCTAGCTGTCAAAAACTTACCATTTTCCATATAAACCGCGATTGACAATGAAGTGTCAGATATTGTCAATCGTGGTTTTATATGGAAAATGACAAGTTTTTGACAGGAAGTCAATGACCGCTAGCGACAAGCTAGCCCGAGTGGAGTATAGATCGATTTATCGCCCCCGAAACCCCCTATACTTATACTAAATTTCATGAAAATCGTTGGAGCCGATTCCAATTATATATATATATACACTAGCTGTCCCGGCAAATGTTTCTTTGCCATATTATTTATTTTATTTTATTTATAATATAAAGTATATCGCCCGTATTATTTTATTGAATTAGTGACTAAATAAATATGTCACCATGGCAACGTCTATCCCGTGACCCGCGTCGCATAAACAATGGTCGCTCTTTATAGACAAATAATTTGCAATAAAATAAAATTGCGACTATAATTAAAGATCTAAGCTATCCTATCTCTCAAGTTGGAAAAAAGCACACATTTAAAAAAAAAACATTAAAATCGGTTAAGTAGTTTAGGAATCCATCGCGAAGAAGACAGAAGAAGATATATACAAGAATTGCTTGTTTAAAGATATAAGATGTAATATTACAAAAAACCATCCCCACCCTCCCAACAGATTTTAAACCTATCTCAGTTAATAGCTTTTACCACGCTGATAATTATTTAGTATGACGACATTCACCTGAGGAGTGGGGTTTTGACAGAAATTGTATTTTAATTACTTTATTGTTTATATTATCGACCCACTCCAGCTTCACACGAGTACCACATATTATACATAAAAAGCTTTTTATGTATAATATGTACATGGTACCCGTGCGAAGCTGGAGTGAGTCGCTTATATAAAACAATAAAAATTGAATCCCAATTTCTGTGAAAACCCCATTCCTAAAGTGAATATCGCCATACTAAATAATTATCAGCGAGGCAAGAGCTATTAACTGATATAAGTTTGAAATTTGTTGTGGGTGGGGACACTGCCCATATTTGCAAGGTCCTTTGCAGCCACTTGGTTTACTTAAGTACTTACTTTTAGTTTTGGATATCAAACATTTCCTCATCGCTAGATTGCCTATGGTTAGAGGAATCAAAATAGATTATCACGATTTTTTCAATATTTTCGACAGTTAGTCTATTTCTTTTAACATTTGAGATCCATTTGTAGGTAGCGAAAGACCTCTCTACATCTGAAGAAGTGAGTGGTGCATATTTGTAATATTTAATGTCTTCATAGTTGTCTATTTCTATACCCTTTTCGAGTTTTTCTGAATAATCTCGAAGAATGTCTAAGTCGGGATTTCTTGCCATTACTTTTTCAAATTTTTGTTTTATTTGATCAGATGCACTCCAATTTAATACAGTTCTTACAGAATCAAATGCAAGAAATGCGTCACTAATAGATAAATTGCTTTTTTCTAATTCAAGTATTGAATATTTCAAAATGCTAAAAGTGTCATTTATTTTTTTGATCTGATTTTCTAAACCTTCTTTATCCATCACATTTTTTGCATTTTTTATTGCCAATGATTCTGTACTGATTAAATGGGACAGCACATCTTTTATTTCTGTGAAATGCTTGGCGTAGTATGATACTGCCTCTAACCAGGTGCCCCATCTCGTAATTACTGGTTGTGGAGGCAGAGGCAAAGCAGGGTATCTTTGTTTAAGAATTCTGATTCTATTTGGGGCCTTTAAAAATATTTTTTTTTACGTTTGAAATAAAAATATCTACATCGGGATTTTCCAATCTTGCTGCTTCTGATACTCTGTGAAGTGCATGAGCCAAACAAGTCACGTGTTTCATGGCGGGTAAAAAGGATTTTAATTGTCTTCCAGCAACCAACATGTACAAAACACTGTCTGTACATAATATTAAAATATTATGTACCTTCATATTAAATTCAAATGAATTGGACCATAACGACTCGAGACAGTCAATGACAAATTGGCTTATGGTTTGACCATTGACTCGCTCTAGGATTTTGCAAGCTATCAGACACGACTTGTTGGCTACGTTTTCACTTAGCGGTCTAACCAAGAAATGCACAATGTTTCTACCCCAAAAATCAGTTGTCTCGTCTAACGATATCCATAATTTTTCATTTTTTGTCTTTTCGTAAATTGTATTTATTTTACAATTATACAATTTATCTAAATATACTTTTCTCAATAAAGATTCGTCCGGTAGTGATTTGTTGCTGCAAGTACAACAATATTTCAGTTGACAAAAATATTTTTGAAAGAAGTATTTAAATCCAGGATTGTTGACTTGTGCCCAGGGTATATTGCACAAAATTAAAAATTGTATAAAATCCAAATAGAACTCTTCAACTTCTTGAGCTCTTCTGCCACAGTGAAGTTTGCTTTTGATGTGCTTTTCAAATATATTTTTCTTACTATTAAAAGAGAGATTACACGTGGTACAGAAAATTTGGTTCGTAGCGGCGTCAAACGTCAAATCTCGATGATCGGATATCCATCTTAGAATAGTCTCTTGCCTGACATTTGCCATATTGTTTGCTCTACCTATAAAACAATAACAATCTAATATAATTGAGTTTCCTAATGACTAGCTAAGAATATTTACATTAAAAAGGATATCTAGAAAGTCTCACACTAGAACATTTTTTTAAGTAATGAAACTATGTTTCCATAATTTAAAAGCCATTTGTCATTTACCAATGATAAATAGTTTATGGGTACAGCTAAAGTTGCGTAATGGGGGGCTAAATAAGCTTTAGGTATAAATAAAGTTTAATTAAAAAAAATATATTATGTGCACACTGCACTGCTGTTTTTGGGTATTTTGATTTAAGGGATACCAGGGTTTTCAAAGCTTTTAAATTTGACACCAATTTTGTTGACACCGCGCGCTATAAACTGAAGTCCACGCGGACGAAGTCACGGGCAACAGCTAGTTACATATAAATACAATAAACAAAATATACTTACCCAAACATTATCAGTTTATTTCAGTCGTATACAATTCAATTGCAAAAATCGTTGTCCGTTAATCCAAGCCAAAACTATAAAATGCAAAGAAATCCAAATCCAGTAACCAATCAGAGGTCAAACAAATAGAAGGAGCTTATTATGAATAATTTTAAAGAGAAGTGACACTGCTAATCGAGGGCGAAACGTCATTATTATTTGTTTTTAATATTTAGAACCAGTCCTAAAAGGAGTCCTAAAAGGTTCTAAGCACGAAGTAAGCGAATGACCAGAAAACGCCTGCGATTCATTCGTATTTCGTACCATAAAATAGAAAGAGACAAATTTATTTTTTTCATTTTATGTTTCCTATTTCATTCCGCCCTAATATTTGGAAATTTCTATTCAAATTATTTTATATAATATGAATCATTTTATAAACAAATTAATATAATTTTGATTCATTTATAAACTTAAAATTACATACTCGGACATTTTCTTTTCCTGGGATTCCCGGGATTACAAGTCTTATCCATATTATTCTTTACATTGAAAATTACACCCAGATTCCGATCACTGATCATTACCCAACACTATAATGTTACTTGAGATGGTCTCTGAAATATTAAAATGTTTTAAAATTATTGGTAAATGAGATTATAGAATCTACTAATATGCATTAAAATAACACTTATACAGTAAAGTATTTGAACCTGCGGTGGGATCAAAAAATATTGTCCGATATTCTGATAAGTATTCTTAATTCATCAAGCCCCAAGCGGCCACATCCGGCCGCGATAACAATGAAAAAGCTATTATGGCTCGTTTTGCCATGATCGATGGGTTAAGAAGCTTTTCACTTTCCGAAGGTTCCTACTACTACCTAGTTAGATTTCATACCCACTAATCTGGAACATACGAATGCCTAAATACTAAAAGGGCACTTGTCACACATGAATTTGCTGGTGAAAATTTTACAGGCGAAGGTAAAAACTAAATATTTCGTAACTGATAAGGTTTTACAATCTAGTCATTTTATATGTGTATATATGTATATTTAGCTATCATTTGGTAGAGAATCTTATTATTTGTTACAGCAAATTTCCCAGAAAAAAACACAAAAAAATATGGACGTGTGCCCTTTTAGTAATTATGGGTGGACATATGCCCTTTTAACATTTTTTGAAAATTTAATTTTAAATAAAAAACAGGTTTTTTACATTAATTATATTGCGAACTTTATTAAAATTAAATTGCACTCATAAACATGTTTAAATGAACTAATCTACTGTACGCCAATTGTAAATTCTTGTCCAAAACTCCAAAAATTCTTGTGGTATGTACTGTTCTAGTTTTTTCAAGTCAATCATTTTATTTTTATTAATTGGTACTACATCTTTGTATATTCGCTTGTCAGGAAAAGCAACCTTTTCATGCACATTTGTTTTACGCAGCTTAAATTTGTATTTTACTACACCATTAATGTATTCACTTGTTGTGACTAAATCCATTTCTGTGCAATCAAATTTAAATTCATGATATTTTGAAATTTGAAATTTTTCTTTCAGACTGCCTGGCACACTATTTAGTTCAATTTTAGTTTTGTAGTAGTATTTAGAGTACCAGTTTTGAAAATCAAGGATAATGTCTTTATCCACATTAAAAACTGTAAACTTCTCTGGAATCTCACAGCAATTCAATATGACATCCTGAATATATTGGTCTACAGTATACAGCCTGTCAGTTTTTTTCAGTTTCCTTTTTATCAGGCCAAAACTGCGATCACATGGCAAAAAAGAGTGGCCACGAAATGGGTATATCAATTTAATTTTTTTGAACACTTTATTTTCTATAAGCGCCATTAAAAATCTTACCATTGCATGATTTTTATTCTGCCCGGCGCAGTTGTCACAGAATAAATGTAGTTCCTCATATTCTTGGTAAACAAAATTATTCAGGTAGTGATAGAGAAATGAGCAAACATCATCTGGTGTCTTCCGTGCAATCCCTTCATGGTAAACGTAGGTGACTACTTGATCAGTTCCCAAATTATAGATACCGAATGTGTTGACAGACAGCTGTCTATAGTAATAAATGTCTTGAACTGGGATTCGTGGAAGGTCAACAACAGCCATGTAATCAAAGCAAATCGCTAAGATTTTGTTCTCTTTACCCAAAGCAGCGCTTTGTTGAATTTCTTTATAAAACTTCTTGCTTCTGCTTTGATGAACCATTAATTCTGCTGCATATGCTCGTTTAGCATTGTCATTTAAAGATTTATCTTTTAATTTAGTTTTGAGATTTTCACAATTTGAGCAAGTATCCACCGCTGGACGGCCAAAAGAAAGACTAAAATTAGTCTTGAAGTATGACCAGTAAAATTGATATTTTACGTCTTTAGTCTCAAGTTCTGGATGCTTTTGGAGAAAAAGCCTGTACATTTTCTTCACTGACAGTTCTGAAGACAAGTAAAGGCGACACTCTGAAGAATAATGACATTCTTTTGTTGGAAAAGAAGAAATGTGTTCGTGTATCTGTTGACAGACTTCACTGGAAATGGCATTTGCACATGGATGTTTTCCTCTCAAGTCTTGGGGTGTGATATCAGATTCGAGTAGATTAGCAATTCTTCTTATTCTCTTAGCAGTTACGTTGTGAGCGTTCATAAACGCTTTTTTGCAAACTTTTACCCTTTCACGGTTCACTAGTAGAAAATACTCAACAAACTTAGTTTTAGGCTTCCTTTCTGTTGGTAGTGTTGGGCTTCGGCCTCTTCTTCTTTGGACTCCTTTAATTTCCATAAGCCTCTGAAGATGTATGTCCTGTTCGTTTTTGGAAGTCATGCTGTAAAATGAAGCTAGTATATTTTCGACCTCTTCTGATGGGGTTATACTTTCGAGGAACTTTTTGTGACAGCTGAAAAAAATAATTACTTATGAGCAACGACTTTTCAATGTAAAGAAAGAAGAAGAAATAAGATAAGAATAAGAAGCCGCGAGCTTACATACCACTCTAGATTAATGCTTTCAGGAGTATTTTTTGCTGGAACATATCGACCACGATAGTTGTAGTGACCTTCACCAAGCACTTTTGCCTTCTTTATTTTGTTTCTTCGATAGCTTTCTTCATAGCGCACACGTCTCTTTCTCTTCCGGCTTGGTTCTTCACTCATTTTAAGCTAAATCTAATTATAATCTAATTATAATTTGCTAATATCCTCGTACTAATATCCGCTGCCAAAAGAAACCGTTAAATGAATGACGTGTGAATGACATTGATTGCTACGAACTGACTTCTACCAATTCGTTCAGAAATATTTGTAAAAACGGCACATGTCACGGGACAAGTGCCCTTTTAGTACCTAACAAAAAAGTTGATGGCGTTTCTGTGGTACTAAATGAACTCAAACAAGTGCCCATTTAACATATATGATGTAATTCAGTGCTGACAACACAACAAAGAAAAAAAAAGTTTTGCTGATTTTAATGGACATGTGCCCTTTTAGTATTTAGGCATTTAAACACACAATATGTATTACATATTGTGTGTTTAAATGTTATTATAACTTATCCCTTACATTGGATCATTGTTGAATTCTACAGTTAGTGACTGCCATGCCTCATCTCTTTGTTTTATCGTAACTTTGCCTAAACATAAATAACACATGTTTTAACACTATACTATAAACACAAGTAATAAACTCTGTAATAAAATTTATCTAACCTGTTTGCTTATTTGATTCAACATGCTTGTATTTTTTCATTAGAGAATTTAATAAAATTAACTCGTTATCATTAAGTTTTGCACTGCTGCGTTGTCTGAAGGAATACCATATCATTAGTTAATTTTCTTTGAGAATATTAGGCAAATAATTCCGTTTGTAAGTTACTTACTTTTCTTCATCATCTTCAAAAATAATATTTTCCATTATTTATGATAAAAGTATTTGGATCAAAACAAAAATCACCAGAAAAATACTCAAAGCTACTGAACTGACTGACTGACACAAGAATGGTATGTCTTTCCACATATAAAATAAAAACTACCATGGTAGTAAAAAACTACTAAGGTAAAATGGTAGAATTAACGCATCATAATAATGTAAAGATGTACTTATAGCAATCAATTAAACAGTAACTTTTACTCATGTTTTTTTGGTGCAACATCCATTTACGAATTCGTAATAGTAACGGAATAGTTTAAGTCATAAACGTAAGATGCTAAAGACCAACAAAGAGTGCGAGAGAGAAGAAAATCCTTTATGGAATTATAACAAGATGAAAAGAAAGAGGCAGTCTACTGAAAACTTTAACCACTTTCATTTGACAGGTCGGCCAAAAGTCGTCAACCGTTTTTATGCCCTTTCGGTATTTGCAATTTATTGTTTAAATCCTTTATTATTTTCGACAAATACTATTACATATAACAATGGTAACTTGTTCTGTGAGTGATTGCAGTGTAAATCATAGGAGTAATCCTGAAAAATATACATTTCACAGGTAATTAATCTTCATGTCCTATTTGCTACGATGTGTTTATTTTCGCTATATTCTGTCTATATTTCTCTATTTCAAATAAAATATTGTTAATCCTCCCCTTTACTTTCATATTTTGCATAACTAAAGGTACCATTGTTCTGAAATTACACAATTTTTGAAGAAACATTTTTCATTAAAATTGTTTACATATACGCTAGGGCTTAAATCAAATTTATCGATATGCCTATCGGTATTTAACAAGAACATAAAACTAATCTAAAAATGTAATGGGGGTGTAAGGGTATTATGATATGTATTTAATTTAAGAATAAATAATATACTATGTTTGTCGTTTACTTTCAACTTTATATTTGCATTTCTATTAATGTAAGGGCTGATTTGTCAGATAGTTTTTACCTGAATAATAAGTAAGTAACTTTAAAATGTGTATATTATTTACCCTTATAAGAACCTCATGTTAAAATATCCGACGATTGAAAAATCACTCCAACCAAAAATGTGTATCTACTTTTCAATCGTCACCTTTTTTCTGCCAAATAAAATATATGATACCTAATTTGAATTACAAAATCTGTCAAGTTTGCATATTATTTATTTCTCATATTAGAAACGCAGGTAAAATAACTCGATCGGACAATACTATCGATGGTAAAATTTACATCACTAGCACACGCACACATTGACAGATCAAAAATCGTCACGCATTTTCGGGTTGTCAGGTGGTCTATACGACAGTATATTATAAGATATATATAATAAGTCTATGGTTTAAGTAAAACGTAAAACTGACTTTGTAAATACACAGCAATTTTGGTGCAACCGGCTGTAAGGATGCAATTATACCAAAAAGTTAAGTAACATAAAATGAAATACTTGTTAGGGAGATCTCAGACGGCACACTTTTTGTGTGATCGAGTCTGCGGCGCACATACATTCTGCATGGCGCGGCCAATAAACGATCTATCTATCTATCTATCTATCTATAGATTTTATTGAATACCTCAAGAATACCTGGAATAACCAGACACAATAGCTTATATTTTGTTATCGCGGCGGCATGTGACCGCTTGGGACTGTACATTATAAGTCTATGGTTTAAGTAAAACGTAAAACTGACTTTGTAAATACACAGCAATTTTGGTGCAACCGGCTGTAAGGATGCAATTATACCAAAAAGTTAAGTAACATAAAATGAAATACTTGTTAGGGAGATCTCAGACGGCACACTTTTTGTGTGATCGAGTCTGCGGCGCACATACATTCTGCATGGCGCGGCCAATAAACGATCTATCTATCTATCTATAGATTTTATTGAATACCTCAAGAATACCTGGAATAACCAGACACAATAGCTTATATTTTGTTATCGCGGCGGCATGTGACCGCTTGGGACTGTACATTATAAGTCTATGGTTTAAGTAAAACGTAAAACTGACTTTGTAAATACACAGCAATTTTGGTGCAACCGGCTGTAAGGATGCAATTATACCAAAAAGTTAAGTAACATAAAATGAAATACTTGTTAGGGAGATCTCAGACGGCACACTTTTTGTGTGATCGAGTCTGCGGCGCACATACATTCTGCATGGCGCGGCCAATAAACGATCTATCTATCTATCTATCTATAGATTTTATTGAATACCTCAAGAATACCTGGAATAACCAGACACAATAGCTTATATTTTGTTATCGCGGCGGCATGTGACCGCTTGGGACTTGAAACTTAAAGCATTAATAGAACCTTTAGTTTTTACTGTTTTAGCATAAGTATAAATATTATAGAAAGTAAAGAGAAGGATTAGACCTTCAGCACTTAACTTTCCTTAAAGCGGGCTTAGCGGGCACGACATTCTCTCCGAGAATGGCCGAGGATAAACGAGAATGAGTGTGAGAAGTGCCTACTTAAGAAGATAAACATTTTTTGCAATACCATAAATTGCCTTTTGGAGCTTGAGAAATACATAAGTATGTACACATTTATAGTGGAACCACTCTATTTTACAATTCTTGTTGTCACATGCAATCATTTGTCCCCTTTCCGGTTTCTTACAAATACAGTATAATGTTATATCACTATCATCTGAATTTTCTGAATCATCATCATCATCGTATTCACTCTCCCTTTCCACTTCTTGACGATTGTCTGTATCTTCAACTTTTTACGCAGGTGACTTTCTTTACGTACTTGTTTCTTCATACCTTTAAGTTTTCTTTTCACAAACTCTACTGTCTCAATTTAATTTTTTTTTCATTATTTAATAACATTTTCTTCTTTCTAAGTTTCTTGATTATGAAATCCTTGTAATGACCACAAGTTCGTTCAATCTGTTTTTGGCTCTGACTATTGTCAATTTCTATTCCCTTCTTCTTCTGGTAAAACCGCCGAGAATTCTCTCGCTTTTGTTGTCTTAGACGTTTCTTTTCATTATCAGCTAAATCTTTTATACGTTTTGAGTTTTTCTTCACTCTCTCTAAATTTTATTTCGTAACATTTCACATTTTTCTGGATTACTTTTCAATCTTTAATAATAATAATAATAATAATACTTAAGCGTTTATTCAGTACATTACACTGATACACATTACACCCCATTATGCTAAGTACTCACATACGGTTTTGCTCAATAGTTTTACTCCAAATCGAGTAATAATTACTGTGTGGACCGCAAAACTGACAGCTCGAAGGCTCGCATCGAGCTGCTCGAAGGATTGATGGAACCGGATCGAGCCGGATTGATGGAGTGAAATATGGGTCATTTTCATTTTGTGCGTTATTTGGTATCACTTCACAAATCATGGGTTTTTTTATTCTTATGGCTAGATATTACGTATTAGAGTGTGCTATTATTAGTCCTTGTGCTTAAATACCTTTAGATACTGGAATAAAACACATCTGAAAAATTCAGCGTCCACGTCCGTGACAACCTATCCATGCTCGTGACTTATTCGAGCATGTTGGTGACTCATAGACATGTTTGTGATATTGGGCCTTATTTTAATAAAACAAATTAATTTAGATTCTTTTTTATTAGCATTAAAACATAGTAGGAACTTTTTTCGTAAAACATATCAATCTAACATATTATGTGTTTACTTAATAAAATAATTATAATAGGCAAAGTTAAACTTAAAAGCTATTTCACCTCGTCTGGTAGGCGTCGGTTCAGGCAGTACGCATATAATGTCACTACCCATAACCAGCGAAACATCTTCTGGTTCTTGCCAGACAAATATACCTAAGTCCAAATTTTTCTTGCGTAAAAATTTCACAACGTATCCTTCATTGTTATTCTCGATATTCATTACTTGTCCAACGAAATGTGGATTGTGTTTTTTCCCTTCAAATTGAACCACAATCCATGAGCCTACTTTAAAGCCAATATCATCAAAACATTGATGAGCTTTGCTTGTAGATGCAGAATTTGTTGCCGGCATTCTCATAATTAGTGCATGGTCGCGAAGATATTCATCATCAAGAGACAAAGGACGGCGAATGTCTTGATACTCAAACGATCCTTTAGCTATTGGAAAACGCTCACAAATAGTTTGCAAGCTACAGTCTGTACAACTCAGTTGCCTCAAGAGGAACTTTTGGGGATCGTCCAAACTCCAAATGATCTGATGTACTTTTGAAGTTTCAGGAATTGTCTTCAAGTTGTTTGGAATTAATAAATCTGCTTCTACTATGTCGGCTTCTTTAACTGTAAATATAATTATATTGGTTCGGCAAATTATTTTTGTAATAAATGTTTCATAATCCGGAATGTCTTCTCCATGTGCGACAATAGAATCCGCCGTTCTCTTGACTACTGCTCCTACTCCGTCAGCAGCACCTTTACCGTGGTCCGACTCTGAGAAGTTCCAGGTAGCGATCTTAATACCGAGGTCACGTACTAGATGCTGACTGAATAAGAAAAAATTCGTTTTGTTCTTATATTGTGTTGAAGGGCCATCACTTAGTACATGTAATTTGTTTATCAAAATGTTTAAGCCGTTGTGGCGTTTAAGTTCTGTCAGTGAACTTTTTAGATGGGCATAAATTGCGGCGGCATCATGGCGCAGGCATTCAGATACTGAGCAGGATGAAATGGTTTCAATATTTCCAATATCAACGCAGTAGTACAAAACACACGTGTGCAAGGAGAGTTGTTGTCGTGATGCGCCGAAATGAACGGACTGTGTTTCAGTCGCATACTTGCACTGGTAGTTTTCAGAGAAGTCTACATGAAGTAAAGCTTCATTTGGTGTTAATTGTTTCTTTATATGAATTATAGCTTTATATTGCTGCCATATGTTAAATTTGTGTTTACAAAACTTGGGTAACATTTCCAGGAACTTTTCGATTAGGTCTTTTTTTAGTAATCTCTTGACTTGCCTTTACAGTTCTCTTAATTTTCTTCACTTTTCCCTTTATTTCTCTAGCCTGTTTTAACAATCCACTGCTTGTAAGTTATTAGTTCTGTGTTGTCAAATTCAGTGAAATTTAAAGTTTTTTTCTCACAATTTTTGCATTGTCTCGTCATGCACTTAAAGTTATATTTACTGCAAACAAAAGAATCAATTATTTCATTATCTTTTTCTACGATTAATTTAGTCTGCCTCATTTTTTCTGTAATCAAATGGAAATTTTCATGTAAAATGCAAAGGCAGGTGTCTCGCTCAGAAACTTTAGGAGGTACAATCCAGAATGGCCGGAATCTTGTGAATGTTGTGTAGCTTATATTTTTCTCAGTCTCTTGTTTGTACTTCTTCCAAAGGTTTTCTAATGTGTCACAAAGATATCGCTTTTGTTTTTTTATTCCTCCTCTTGTAATAGTATCTTTTTTTCCAGGGCATAATTTACTGTTATTATCCTGTTCTAAGAAACGTTGAATGCTTATTTTGTTTCTCTTGTAAATAATTAGCTTTGGTGATAGAGTTACTCTCTTTT
The DNA here is from genome assembly GCA_963422495.1 of Polyommatus iphigenia. NCBI lineage: Eukaryota > Metazoa > Arthropoda > Insecta > Lepidoptera > Lycaenidae > Polyommatus > Polyommatus iphigenia. The sequence continues at coordinate 4,439,963 of OY730188.1, forward strand.
GAACACTATTCTTCGGCAGCCTAGCAAATTTCATTGATAATGCGTGCAATTTCTTCTTCAATGCTGTTATGGTATCATTTTGTCGCTTTATGAGGGCATCTTTAGTAATTCTGTTTTGCTTAACTATTTTCATACCAGACAATTTTTGTCTGCTAATAGATGGTGACGGCACGTCTTGGTCAGGATAGGTAAGGGTAGAGTGCGACGCAAATGATGTAGATGGCGATGGCACTTGTTCGGCAAAAGCACGTGTAGAGGGCGACACACATAGTGTAGGTGGTGATGGAACTGGTTCATCAAAAACTAGTATGGAGGGTGACCCTGGTCTCTCAACAATATTATTGCCTAAATCCACATCGCTGTCTGTCGGGGGAGAGTTTTCTTTAGCCTTTGTAGAAAACCTTCGTTGACTTTTTTCTTCAATCTGCTTTTTCTAGCTCGTTCACGCCATTCTTTTCTTTGTGTACGCTGTTCTTTAGCTGTTAAATCAGATATATTATTTGTCTTCTTTTCTTTTTTCTCGTCTCTCGTACTCTTTAACTTTATGTTGCGCATACAAATCTTTATCAGCTTTTATACGAGCTCGTCTTTTTCTTTCTGCTTCTCGTTTAGCAGCCCTTATTTGTTCTTCCGTCTTCTCTTTTCGTCCCATCTGGAAAGGTTATAAACAAAGCGTAAGCAAAGCGCAAAACAAGCTGAAAGGCAGGTAAGTTAAATCGTTCCTTTAACGGGCCGCAACAAACTTAGAGTTTTCCTTCAAATCTTCAATCAATTGAAATTAAATCACATTTATGTAAAGTTGTGGTATTATTTAGATTCAGAAAGTATTTGTCTAGGCTAAAACTACATTTCAATTCAAAAAAGTTGCTTTATTATAGTTGTAATTGTATAATAATTGTGCAAAATGATTTTTTGTCCACGTTTGTGACTGAAATTTCAAACCACGTTTGTGACATTTTTCGAGCGTGCCGCCAAAACATAACCTTAAAATTGTAGCCTTCGGTCAAGCATTAAATTTTTAATCAGTAACCCAAAAATAAAGTTTCATGTTTCTAATTCAAGAAATGACGGACTTTCATTCAAACTTTCAACCCCTATTTCGCTTTAACCTTAACAGTTTTTGCTCAGCGATGATGAATCAGTCAGTCAGTCAGTCAGTCAGGACATGTAATTTTATAAATATAAATATATATATATATATATATATATATATATATATATATATATATATATATATATATATATATATATATATATATATATATATATATATATTTATATTTATAAAATTACATGTCCTGACTGACTGACTGACTGACTGATTCATCATCGCTGAGCAAAAACTGTTAAGGTTAAAGCGAAATAGGGGTTGAAAGTTTGAATGAAAGTCCGTCATTTCTTGAATTAGAAACATGAAACTTTATTTTTGGGTTACTGATTAAAAATGAACGGATACGTATTTAAGCGTTTTTGGAAATCCTACCCCCAAGGGGGTGAAATTGGGGTTGAAAGTTTGAATGAAAGTCCGTTATTTCTTAAGTTAGAAACTTGAAATTTTATGTTTGGGGTACTGATTAAAAATGATTGGATACGTACGCTAATTAGGCTTATATATGGACAAAAGGCTTACTTGGAAAAAGCATATCTTCACCAAGAGATTGGCACTCAGCTTACAACTAAGAAACTTACACTGGCTAATGTCCCGAAAATCCCAAGTATCGCTAGAAAAAAAACTCTCTAGTTACAAAAGTATTCTAAAGCCAATATGGTCATATGGTGTTGAGCTTTGGGGAACTGCAGCCAAATATTGAAATCCTCCAACGTTTTCACAGACGCACCTTGGTAACCAACAAACAACTACACAGCGACCTCAACATGCCTCTGGTTCAGCAGGAGATCTCAGAATTCAGAAAGACTAAAATCTTACGTCAAGCGCATTGAAAATCATCCAAACCCACTAGCAAACCATCTAATGCAAAATCAGATAAAAACTTTTAATAGAATAAAGAGGAAAGCACCCCAAGATCTAATATAGAAAATATAAAATATATTGAACTAGTCAAAGGGTTAGATTCATTCAAGATAAATAAAAATTCATTACCTCCAGCTAAATGCCCTGAACCAGGCTGATTGCAAGAAAATAAAAGAGCCTTAAAAAAACCGTTTTTTCCAAATTTCATCGTAATTCGTTTCTGGAAATAGCGTAAAATTCATATAAAATAATAGTGACTTAACCACTTTCCTCCCCTTCCTCCCACACGTCAGTCCTTACATCATTTCAGGACCGCAAAAGCACGAAACGCATCTGTAATATACCGCAGCGTACTCATTTTTTGTTATTATTTGATAACGTTTAATGTGCCTGTTACCGCTACAACACTCAATGGTATCGACTCTTGCATACTTAGTACAAACTGCTTCCTCCGTGATGTAAAAACCTTAACTTGATTTCCGTGCTTGTAGGATCTTGTAGGCTGCTTCTGAATCTGGTATGTCATTGCCATAGGCTACCAACTGGTAACTGGTTTAGTTTTCTTTTGATTGATCCGCCAACGCCCAACTCCATCCGCAGGCCCCTTGCCATGAGAGGCTTCGAAAAAATTCCATGTTGCATATTCAAAAACACTTCCAGAAATTCTTCTTTTGTCGATATTGGGTTGTCGGCCCATCCGAGAAAAAATGAATAATTCTTAACATGGTGCAAATACTCTTGGCGTAATCAACGACGGGATTCATGGGCCCATATAGCACCGGGGTCGTCGGCAGTTGATGTACATGGAGAAATAGTGCAGATTGATATTGGTTGAGTGTCTTTGGTTCTACACTAATATTATAAAGAGGAAAACTCTGTTTGTATAATTGTAATGAATAGGCTCAAAAACTACTGGCCCGATTTTAAAAATTCTTTCACCATTCGAAAGCTACATTATCCACGAGTAGCATAGGCTAAATTTTATTTTGGAAAAAAATAGGTTTTTGTAAGATATTTTTGTTTTTCAGACACAAGGTGTAAAAAATCAACCAGAAAAGTTACTTATTTTGCGTACGCTGCCTAAACTATAAAAGATAGAACCATAAAATGTTTCATTTAGTTGTAGATTTTATAAATATCTACAAAAAAGTCCGCGACACACTATACCTGTCTATGTCGAGTGAGGCACAACAACCATTATTTTATTTAAAAAATCTCGAATTTTTTTGGACTACATTTAAACGCGTTTATTTTACTCATGCTATCCTTATCAAAATAAATTATTTCACCACTAAGTACAGTTTATGTAGATAATATTTGGTCTTTGAATGACTAAAATTGGACGTTTGGTTTTGAAGTTATGGCGAAATTAAAATATTACGATTTCTACTGCACGGCCCGTTGCAAAGTGGGGGTCATCAAGGGCGGGTGTGCGCGTGCGAGAGGGGAGTTTAGATCTTATTATAGCCATGTCGACACTGTGCACTTTCATCTTCAATTTTCGTCACCTTCTTTCATTCAACTGTCGTATAGGCATTTGGCGCATTCAATTATTTTCTTAAATGTTTGAAAATGCCTAAGAGATGGCGGTTGGACGACCATGGCGCCATACTTATAGTCACTCCAATAAAATAATATGGGAAAAACAACGTTTGCCGGGTCAGCTAGTATAATATATATTATGTATGCTGAATCGATTGTGACTAGAGCCAAAGTGTGCTGATTGAACTTGCTCCGACAATTTACACGTATAATTTTCGGAAAAGTCACATGTTATCGCTATTTCATCATGTTGTAAATTTTCAGTGCATTTTTTGAATTCTTCGTACTGGTGTAGTAAATTGTAGTAATGTTTTTTTTAATGTTTAACTCCTGTTGAAACTCTGAGACAAGCTCTTTAATATTGCCAGTAACCAATTCCTTAGTAACTATCTTGGTTGTCATTTCTTTAGGTCCTTCTTTAGTGGCTTTGGTGAATGAATGTTTGAAATGAATGTTTTTTAGTAAGTTCCCATTTAAACCATTGCACCTGCTTTTAATATCTTCATCAATAATTTTTATATCTATACATTGAGATGTATGGAGTTGCTATTGCTATTGCATACAAAAAACATGTCGCACTTAAGGAATGAGCGGGGAGGGAGGCGGGGCGTTGGTTGCTACACATAGATTAGTACCGCAGAAGTGACACAGTTTTGTGCCTACACTCGAATGAATGCAGAATCTATTTGAGTAAGTGGATGAAATAAAAATAAAAATTACTATTTAATAAAATTTATATAAGTAAGTATGGATCAACCAGGGCTCGAAAACGTTATTTTTAATAACGGTTTTGATTCGTTCGGAACGGTTCATTGCAATAACGTTTTTGGGAACAAAAACGTATTTGAGAACGTTTTGAAAACCGAAATAAAACGGTTAAATCCAAACAGCGGGACATAGGGCAGCAGATTTTCTTTGGTGAGTATAAGGGGATAACTTAAGAAATAAAAGTGGCATACTACCTACTTGCGCTTTTACCCTGGGGGTGAATGCAACCCCGTCTCGGGGGTGAATTTTTTAAGTAAAAAAGCCCTAGAAATCAATAGACACACAAAAGTAATTTGTTATGTACAATTTTTTTGATAATTCAATAATTAAATGAGTTACTTATAGGTAATTAAAGATCAAAGATTTTGCGTGAGAAAAATACTTATTGTTTTAAAGTTGTTTTTCATAATTAACTAAAAAACTATAAGTTTTTACGAAAAATAAAATGTTATTACTTATTACCAAATAAGTAAAAAAAAAACAAATTACTACTCTGAAAAACCTTCTAATATTATTTCAAATTAGTGAGCTATAGGTGAATACGGATTTTGTTTTTAGGCAAGTAATTAAATCTAAGTATTCAAACTTAAATAACGGTAAACCGATGCATATTATGACATGTACTTCCTGAACACTTTTTAAAGTGCTCAGAAATACCTTTCGAATGAGCAATATATTAAGTTGATAGCATGAAAATTGTGCAAGTTACGGTAAAAATAAGATGATACCTTGAAATTTTTTTGGCAAAAACAAAAAATAAAACCTTTACTATTCCTACAATAATTCTACTTTATGGTTATCATCAATTAGTCTCTCTCTTAGTTTAAAAAAAGAAATTATTCCCTCATTATCATTTTGTTTTGAAAATAACTTCATAAACATTGAATAGGTATTCGTAAAAAATGACTAAGGGAGAAATTGGAGTTCTTTTTGTGAAAAATATTTTGTTTTCTTTTTTATTTCTAGAGGATAAAAATAACCAAGGTAGAGCCTGACTACTGTTACTGCGAGAACCATGCAACCGGGACCTTTTAATCCATCTATTTTTTTTTTTATATTTTTCAAAATGTTCTAAAAGCTCGTAAAACTATAACTTTTGACATGCTTTTGAATGAACCCGATAACTTCAAATTAACAGAGCTTAAATTGTGATAAAACAAGTTTTTTTTTAATTTTGAAGGAGAGATCTGGGACGCAAATATTGTAATACAATAATTATTCTTATTTATGTTTGACAAGAAAAAATGTCCGTTACTTTTTCTTTTAACATAAGTTATGACCTCAAAAATTTTCCCTGGTTTAGAATGCGTTTTTTGAACTTGAAATAACCTTTGAAATGCTTTTTAAATGAACCCGACAACTTAAAAATTATCAGAGCCATTGTGATAAAATGATTTTTTTTTATTTGAAGCAGAGAATTGGGATGCAAATATTGTAGCAAAACGTGTCATTACGTTTTCTAATATAATATTATAAATGCGAAGGTGTTTTTGTCTATCTCTTAAGGGAACCCTAACGGCTTTACTGATTTTTACCTATGTGCACATATTTTTGTATATATGCATATTAATTAAAAGGTAAAAATCAGTTTAAAATAGATTCTTCTAGTATAATTAGCCGATTCTTACACCTACTGGTCTGAGCATTGGCTACTATCTATTTTTCATACCCCTTAGTGGTTGTTCAGTGTTCACCCTTAACATTTATTTTTTATTTTTGGTCAATTTTAATTTTTTTTATTTTTCTATAATGTGACATTAAAAATATATGTATACAACCCTTCATTTTATAAAATGTACATTTATTAATATACAAAAAATTGGCAAAGTGCAAGCAGAACTCGCGCACGAAGGGTTCCGAGTTCCGTACCATTAGGTACAGAGCAAAAATAGGCCAAAAATAGTGTTTTGTGTATGGGAGTCCCCCTCAAATATTTATATTATTTTAATTTTAAATGTTTTTTAAAATGTTTTCACTCTATTTCGATTAAAATTTCCCTGAGCTTTTTTTATAAAAATATTTTTTTTATTTATATTAATAAAGTTTATTCGTGATGAAGTAGAAACACCATATGGCAAAACAACATAATATTTTGTCGAGAAAGCTAGTAGTTATATAATAAAAAATCATAAATACAAATATTAAAAACATTTTTTTTACCTAATTAAACACAATTAGTTAATCCAGAATGGTTAAATCTGCATTTTTAGGAAAAGGGGTAAAAAAAAATTTAAAAACAATGGGGGTAAAAAAATCCATCCCTAAAAGCGCAATTACGTAGTATGACAATTTTAAATTAAAGGGTAAAACGTAATCTATGCTGTACCTGATTTTTAGGGTTCCGTACCCAAAGGGTAAAATCGGGACCCTATTACTGAGACTTCGAAGGCTGTCCGTCTGTGCGACCGCTAATATTATAGCTGGACTTGATTTGATTGTGTAGGTATATCTGTTGCCGCTATAACAACAAATATTAAAAAACAAGATATACATACAGTACTCCCAAAGTAATAATGCGCATAGAAATCTTCGTCACTGTTCGGCAACGGTCGTATGTCCCGAGCGTCGGAAGACGATATATATATAGAGTGGTTAAGTGCATTCATGCATAATTTAGTAGAATTATGTGTTTTGTTCTAAAAGAGATAAATATTGATTTATCAGTAACGAAATTTGATTCGATAATTCCATGTAAGTAAATAGTGAGGAAAACCACACGATTGCGATTAAGCTACAATATTTGTTGGATTGATTCACTTCGAAGATGTTATAGTACTTTTGAAGTGTCTTACCGAAGCTGGTGTAGTGATGGAAGAAAAGAAGGTTTAAATAACACAAGTTTTCAAACACAGGTTTACATTAAAATCTTAGAAATCTAATAATTAAAGTCTCAATTCAAAAGTATTTACAGCACTGATCATTCTAGAATAATATTACAATTAGAAAAAAAATAATCAGAATCAGGGAGGATCTCTATTCCTGACATCGTAGATTCATCAGAACTTTCACTATTCTCTTGTTCATTTACACTTTCCCCACTGCTATCACCTGTGTAAATAATCATTTCATCGGAAAAACCATCGATTCTTGGCTCAAATTTTCTATATTCATCTTCGCATTTAACAGCATGATCACAAACTTTTTTCCATTCTTCTGGTCCTATATTATTGATTTTTTCTAATATACCATCTTTAACTGACGTGACAGTCATTGCAATATTTTTTTTGGCTACGTGTTGCTTTATTTGGGACCAAATATTTTCAATGGGGTTAAAATCGGGATGATATGGTGGCAATCGTACAATTTTATGCCCATGTTCCTCCATTATACGGTCAATGGCAAATTCTGTGTATTTTTCTTTATGTCTTTTTATAATTTCATACAGATCGGGTTTCAGTTTCTTTGGGTCATGCGGAATGTTGTGTTGTTGTAACCAAGCTATCATTTGTGGTTTAGTTGTGTTTGAGTTTGGTGGTTTCACAGACAGCTTATTATGATATGGGGCGTTGTCAATTACCAGCACACTATTAGGAGGCAAGTTGGGAATCAATTGATTGCGTAGCCAAGTTTGATAACGCTCTGCGTTTATTTCTTTATGATAGTCACCTTCTGTGTCGACACATTTATGTAACATTAGAGCCCCTGGGACGAAGCCTTTTTCATTGCTTGCGTGTACAATAATTATTCGCTCTCCTTTGGAAATGGGTTGTTTGATACCTTTTTTGCTGCTATCTTGCCAAGTTTTACCCTTAGTATGTGATGTATGCACGTATGACTCGTCCATAAACACTATGTTTCTACCAGAATTCCTCATCTGTTGTATTTCTCTGAGATATTTGATCCTTTTTAAACGTATATCATGCTTTTCCATAAGTAAACGTCTGTTATTTTCAGTTTTCAGAAACCTAAACCCCATATCTTTCAAGATCAGCCTTAAAGACTCTGCACAGCCTTTGAAATTAATTGCTTCTATCAACTTTTTTCTCAAATTATTTATAGTTGGAAGTTCTTTGAGCGTCAACTGAAAATTGTATATCATATTACGAATCACACAGTAGTCGAAATCATCAAGCCCTAGCCGAGATCTACTTTTAGGTTTTCCTTTTTTCGGTGTGGAAAATTTCATTGATTGATTCTGGTTTTTTTCTTTTAAGATATTACTTAAAGTTCGTCGTGAAATTCCTGTAGCTTTTGTAACACGGTCCTGAACTTTTTAAAAATAATCATCATGGTCTCTTTTGAAAACATTAGCTTCATTTAAGAAATAAAGGTATACATTAAATACCATTTGTCGGGCTTGTGACTTAAGCGGCTTTCCACGTTTAAATTTATCCATTCTGGAAGAATTCGCCTGAAAGAAAATATTATATGTTAAGAAAATATAATTTTTATTTATCTGTTCTATTATTGCATTATGTACTAATATACTTTATAATATTATTTATTCCTATATCTATTTGTTTATTTATGCATGTGTTTATTTTTTTGTTTATTATTATTAATTTGAATAAAATAATTAAAGTTGAAATTAAGTTTACCTTTAAAAACAAAACCAAGAAGGGTGTGTTGTAGCAGCTCTATATAATTCCACACAGAAAGAACACGTGCAGTCACCACCAATATATAAAGACGACTGACGGACCTATAACTGACCGGCGACCGCCGCCGACCGCTCGAATTGTTTTCGATTGTATACACATGATATTGACTCCTATTCCTTTCGAACAAAGTGGAAAATGCAAGTGCGTCGTTTAGGGCTCTTACGATTCAATGATTCGGGTGTTTCCGGGAATACGACCACTAGCGGAGATCTGCATGCGCATTATTAATTTGGGAATACTGTATTTCATATTTAAGGGGGGCTCCCATACAACAACCGTAATTTTTTGGCCTTTTTTGCTCGATATCAATAACGATAATAGGTAGGCTCTTGAAATTTTCATAGAGTCCTTGACTATATGAGTTCTTTATTAATTAATAAAACTAATAAAAAATTCATAAAATTAATCCCATACAAAAAACACAATTATAGCTACAGCGACTTATGAGAGCTCGCACATAAGTCGCTATAGCTATAATTGGTATACTGTGCGGCTTATGCCCGGTTTCTGAAGTTCTCAGTTATACTCTCATTAGCTATTGATACAATAAAGTTATCTATAGGATAAACGTCGGTTAGCTGTCACTGGGTTTCTGAGTACGCAATGAACCGTTCAATAACTATCAAACAGTTAAGCAGTTCCACAATCTGCCGTTAGATGGGTCTTTTAAAATTCGCTATTTTTAATTCAGGATGATTACTAGTTTTATTAACGAATACGAATATTTACGAATAAGCGAATAATACGAATATTTTATTCAAGAGTAAATAAGTAAATAAGCATTGTTTTAGTTATAAATTATTAAAATTCGCTATTTATCAGCGGATGAATGAACGATCGTAGTCAAAATTTTTTATAATAAACTAGACGAAACTTTTTTGAACATCAATGAGTTTGACTCATTGATGTTAAAAAAAGTTTTGTCTAGTTTCCATTCCATTGCCATGTTCATCAAACTATCGTTTGTGCTTTATCTTTTCTTATAAAACCGCTGAACCGATTTTCATGAGATGCACACTGAATAAAAATGCTGAAATTTGCAAATCATTTACCTACTATGTAAGTAAGTAGTTTTAATACAACCACAGTCCACATTACAGAACACAATACATAATATAATTATACTAACGGAGAACCAAAACAACATCTGTTTCTGAATGTTTGTAGAGACAAGACTACCTGCTCTTTTATTTTGTTGTAACACTTGTTGCTTTGTTTAGGCCAAACAATGCACTTTTTTGGGTTTTGATATCTCACGTTCCTTGGCACCCGAATCGCGTCAGCCAAAATTTGACTATCGAATTTAATTAAAAAAAAAAACGCGTGTATCTACTCGTTATAAAAACATAAAAAAATATATGTTTACTTTTTAACTATTTTTTACGGTTAGGTATAACAGCTAATAATTTTTATCTGTAGATAAACCGTACGTTATTGAAAACGGCCGTAAGTTTCTAGGTAAGTAAGTACTCAAATATAAGAAATAAACTCCAATACTTCCAAATCAGACTCTGATGGGCTGCTCGTATTCATCACGTTAATTTTAATACTAAGTTTTCACTGACAATTTAATAATAACAAGCTTAAGCCTAAAAGTTTATGTAATTTGCTTGAAGCAAAGCGTCAAATAAAGTTATGAAAACGATAAACGGCACACGTTGGTCAGTTAAGTTAACCTTAGAATAAACGGACTTTATCTTACATTGCGATGTTCAGAAACGCACTTTCTTAGTTTATCGAACCAATAGCGCTATTGAATAGATAAACGGCCGTTAAAAGTTCCTCAGAAACCGGGCATTAGTTGGCCAACTTAAAATTGTAAGTCTGCGGTCGTTCTAAGACCTACAAAGCTGTAATTACAGCTTTGTAGGTCCTATAGTCTCTGAGTAAAACCGCGGACAGACAGACGGGCAGACAGACAGACGGACGGACAGACCGAAACTATAAAGGTTCCTTGTTGACTACGGAACCCTAAAAACATTTTACACGAACTCAAACATGCGTAAATTTAAAACCTGGGTGAATTTCCCAACCGCATTTTTTCGCGGCTACTGTGAAAATGGGGGTGTCAAGAAGCTTTTTAAGGTTAAATAAAATTTCATCGCATAGTTTGTGTCATTATCCATATGAGGCAACAGACACGTTTTCTAATTCGATTACTATAACATTAAAATAAAAAAAATTCTAAAGGTGGAAATTTGGGCCCTCGGTGACTGTCCCCAGTAGCCAAAAAAAATCAAGATTTTTAAATAAAAAAATGGTTATTGTGCCTCACTTGACATAGATAGGTATAGGGTGTGGCGGACTTTTTTGTAGATATTTATAAGTTCTACAATTACTTAGAACATTTATGGTTCTTTTTATAGTTTAGGCAGCGTACGTAAAATAAGTAACTTTTCTGTTGATTTTTTACACCTTGCGTCCGAAGAACCCAAATATCTTACGGAACTCTATTTTTTTTCCAAAATAAAATTCAGCCTATGTTCAGCAAAAATAATGTGGAATTCCAATGGTAAAATAATTTTTCAAATCGGCCCAGTAGTTTCGGAGCCAAACAAACAAAAAATCAAATCTTGCCTCTTTATAATATTAGTGAAGATTTATCGTTCCATTTAATATTAAAACTGCAAGTTTTATAGACATTTAGAATCAGTGTTTAAAATCCTTTATTTTGATACCCCACTCGATATGCTTGGTAGCATTTTTTTTTTTTTACCTCACAATATGGCGTCAAACATCTGCCATTTTGGTTTTTTTTTAAATATCACCTATCTAAGAACACATGGGTCCTTAAGACAAATCTAACGATACATCAAACGTGAAAATCCGTTTAGCGGTTCTGGAGATACAAGGTAAGGAAGAATATTACAAACATACAAGATACGCGCTAAACACATAACCCTCCCGGCAGTCGGGTAAAAATACGATTTCGCGCAAAAGTAATAGTTCTGAAGAACGTCTGGCTGTGTGTTTAAGGTAAGAAGAAAATTAATACAACACAGTAGGTATAAATCTTTTATTTTCTAATCAAAACTAATTTTACTTTTAAAGTTAAGAAAACAAAATCATTTCAATAATTGAAATCCTGGAGGTAATTACGAATATTCAGAGATTGTTCTGCCGAATAAGTATTTTGACTTTGCATTGCGTCAGGGCTATAAATATGACACCTTTTGTCTGCGATCTTCCAGCTTCAGAAAAGATTTTTGCTCCTCAATTTGATGACGCCTTTTTATTCGTTTTTGCACCAGTCGTGGTAATGTGGGTATGTCTGCTCTTGAAATTTGATGAGGTTTAACTAAATCGACAACCAATCGCTTCAAAATACTCTTCGGAGTGTATTCGAGTCAATTTTAGATTTGTAAATTACATATTATAAAAATATCACCATTGGCCATCTTTTGGTTCGTCTTCCTACATTATAATTGGCGTACATTCGATCATTCGTATCAACTCCTCCTTTTGTTTTATTATAATAATGAATTATTTCAGGCTTTCTTTTGTCACCCTCAATATTATCATCATAATGCAATGTCGATAAAAGTAGAACTGCTTTTCTTGGTTTCGTTACATATGAGCATTCGAGACACAAAGTCATATCATTTTAGAAACCAAACAAGCTAGAATTCACTGTCCGTTTTTTTCCGGAAGAAAACACTGGTATTTCATGCTTTTTTTTCACATTGTGCCCACCATAGTAAGATTATGTTCGTGCAAAAGCGATTTGGCCAATGGGACACTAGTAAACCAATTGTCCATGCTCACATTTCTTCCAGACCCAGAAATAGGTTCTATCAGTCTTGTTACTAAGCTTTTGGTATCAGAGGGTAATTTGAAAGGCCCATCAGGTTGTACTCCGACATAAACTTCAATTTTTTGTAAATAGTAAGTGGCCGAGTCCACGACAGCAAAATGTTTTATCCCATTTTTGGTGGGTTTGCTGGGCATATATACGAGACCACAAAATCTACCTCGAAAGCATTCAGCTGTTCACACGTTATACAGTTATCGACCTATGGTCGACCAAAGTGAAGAACAAAATGCTGTTTAACCCTAGAAAGATAATCATGTTGGGGGTAACGTTAAAGATATTCTTGCGCTTCTCGAGCGCACGACTTTTTTAGGGTTTCTCTGACACCTGAAAAGCTTTTTATTCAAGACCAGCCTGCTTTAGTATACAGTTCATACTTATTAGAAGTAAATAAAATCTAAACATTTTTATAATTATTTATTTTACGAAAAATATAACACAAACTTTTAAACCTTTAATAAAAATTAACAAAAAATATCAGTCTTCTTTTAACAGTATATAGTTTCTCTTTGTGAGATCGTAACAAGTATTGCTTATTGCGACTTAAAAATAACATAAAAGTATAAAAAAAAATATCTTTGAGACTTATATTGGTACACTAAATGCAATCGACACACACATCTTTTTTGTGTTCGCCACAGATGCATTTCTTGCATTTCGTGCAAGTCATTTTTGACATCCGCCTTTTTTTAGATGTGCATAAGTCACAATATCGCCTTTTTTTTGGTTCCGGCTCACCTTCTCTATCTTCAGCTTCATTTCTAGCCAATTTTGGTAATGTAGCTTCTATAGCGGCTCGGGCAGATCGTTTAAGAGTAGGAATGAGCAATCTGCTATTCATCCAGGGCTCTGTGAGTTGAGTGTTTAATTTTTTCATAAACTCTCTACGATTCAATGGCTTTTGTTGCATGACGGTCATATTATGGTGGTAAATAACGTAAGAATTAACAAAAGCCATATTCAACATCCCATAAAACATTGCCATAGGCCATCGATTAGTTTTACGTGAGCAGGACATAGAGGAGCACATTTGGTCAAAGCTGTCAACGCCGCCTTTAGTTTTGTTGTAGAACATCACCATTTCTGGTTTTCCTGAGGATGCATTTATTAACCCTGGCTCATCACATGAAGACAATAGAAAAACCATTTTTGAAGGCTTTGGTTTGTAAGACACCAGGGTCAAAGGGCCATCGTAACAAAACATAGACGTGCCAACAGGTCGAGAGCGAGTGTTCTTTATCTCTTCTGGTATCTCTCGTTTATTCGATCTTATAGTTCCCAGAAGTGTAAGATTGTAAGGTTGGAGGAGAAGAGACTTAGCAAGGGGAGCGGACGTAAACCAATTATCACATGTGATGTTACGGTTAGAGCCATGTACACTGCGAGACAGTTCTTTTACGTAGAATTCTCCTTGTGGCAATCCATTTGTTTTAGTGGCCTTACCTATGTATGGAATAGCGTCGATCATATAATTTGAGCTAACATCGCACATCATAGGGATTTTTATACCGTACTTATTTGGCTTGTTCGGTATGTACATACGAAATGGGCAACGACCACGAAACCCAAGTAATTGTTCGTCGATAGTAAGGTTTCTGTATTAAGTTAGTTAATTTAAGTATTTCCTGGCGTATAATTTATTCTACACTGCGTAATGAAAAGCTCCCAAACTTTCCTAATCGGTATGAAAGGATCTTCTTGACGAAGAGCTGGTCGCAAAGTCTTATCGTCCATCCTTAGACATCTTATGAGAAAATCGAATCTATCTCGACTCATAGCCGCTACGTATTTTGACCCTGAAGAAGAGGTGTCAAAGAGCTCTTCAGAAAAAAGGTGGTTATCTTTCATCGCAGCTGTAAATACTAAAACACCAAGCAAAGCTCGGATTTCTTGTACACATGTGTCAGAAAACGTTGCGCTGGTCATGTTTTCACGCCGTATATTAGATATTTCGTGATTTGTCCACTTAACGATCTCATCGATAATTTCCGCAGTGATGAAAAGATCAAAGCATAGTTTTGGATCCACGATATTCCTACACATCCTTGTAGGACCCCGGGCAGAACGAACAACATTTATCGCCGATGTCCTTGACCGCCGCTCTCCTTTTGACGTAGTCCAACAATGTTTGTTTTTTCCTTTGAGTACCCTTTTGCTCGGTATAATAATTCGCGTGTCTTGTCTGGGTAAAGTGGCAACCGCAGGAACCTCAGGGGACCCAGGAGGTGAGGCATCAGTAATTTCATTTACTAATGTTGTACTTACATTTACAGATTCGCTAATAATTGACTCGTTACAAACTTCTTCTTCGTCACTCTGAACGTCATCCTCACTCAAATGATCCTCTTCTTCCTGATCACTATCCTCACCAGCAAACTGGATATCATCGCCACATTCCTCATACAACGCATTAGTTATTTCCTCCTCAGCCAAGTATCTTTTCTGTGCCATGATTTCCAAATCCTATAACACATAAATAACTGTAAAACATCATAGAAATAATTACGAATTAAACTTCATGAATGCCGGCGAAAGTTACACAAAAGATAATCATGCGCTTCTCGAGCGCAACACCTACCGAAAACAGCTAATCTAAAGCACTTACCGGTGACACACGTACGCCTAGCTGTAGCACTTGGCGACCACTGAAATTACCTGCCACGACAGGATCGATGCGCGCTATTTAGAAAGAGACAACTGTATATGCATTTTGCGTGCGCCTCTGAGGCGCAGATTATCTTTCTAGGGTTAAAAATAGTGTAGTACAGGTTGTATGTAAAGTCTACTTCATCTGTGGTTGAATGGTGTGTGTTCCCATGATTTTTTCGTTTTCGAACTTTGCCAGCTCTTAAAAGCCTGCAAAACGTCTAATTTTTGCCACCTTTATGTCATAAGTATTCAAAAATGTAGTTTTGTGTACCTTATGTTTCTTTCCATTAGCAGCAGACGTAAATGATACACAAATGAGGCAGACCGAGGTTTCGGTTTCTGTGAGTTGTTACGCGGTCGATGTCTCGCGATTTCAGCTTTAGTGATTAATCCCATCAAATGGACATCTTGTTCAATGCTCGATTCATATGAATAGTATTTCACAAACTCAGATTCTTGGTCATCCATTGTTAGTTTTGAAGAGCACTTGTATTTACAACCAGTAGAACAAAATCCTTTAGCTGTACGTCTTGGCACATTGCGTCCTGATGCTGAGGTATATTCCGTTCCTGTGACTCGGGCTTTCGCCCTCTTGTTTTTCTCGTATTCACAGGCATGTGCTATACCTATTTACGCTTTCTAGAAGACTGAAGGTTTTCCAGTTTGTTCAACGGTAAATTCAGTTTCATGATCCATTATTTCCGTTTAATTTGTAAGTAAACTCTGACGAAAAAGCGAGCGAATAAAAGAATATGCTGCACTTGCACAGCTTAGTTTAGTTTTTAGACCTATTCTTAATGATTATTGTAGTCTTAATAATTTCTTATTATAATTAGAATAAAACATTTGTAGTAAGTATATAAAATCAACAATATTGACTTCAGCTTGAGCTAAAAACGGTTTCTAGAGTACTATATTTTTCAATATCGACATTATTAATCCTTCAGGGCATAAGAGCACCGGTGATCGCGACAAGAATAGAATACAATAGCATTTCCAAGAATCCGCGATCGAAGGATTAAAAAGCAATTCACCTCGCCTACCAGGTGTAGGTTCGATCAAAACTGCAACAACGTCATTACACGGAACAGGAAATATATCTCCAGGTTCTATCCAACAAAAAATAGTGTGTTTGCTTATAACTTTTATTTTTTTCGTGAACTTGACTTGAGGTTCTATGCCGTCGAATCAAATTATTTGACCAGCAAAATGCTCTTTCTTTGACAAAAATCTTGTAACTACCCACATTCCTTCCTTTAGAAGAGCTGCGGAATGTGCATTGCCATTCTTTTTTTTTTTAATCTTTATTGGAGTTTTAGTTCTTACAAACTACGGTTGTTCTTCAGTTATAGACTGCGGAAATGTGGATAAATCGGTCTCGTATCTGGAACCACTATTATTGGTGGCTTCAGATGCCATACCATTTTCCTGGATAGTAATAGGTGGATCATTCGTGAAATCGTAGTGGCTTAGCTTAGCTTTAGAGGCCTCATACAAAGCAGCGTCAGCTTTAATACGTGCTCTCAGTTTTCGGCGAATTCTAGTTTTAGCAGACGTATCTCTTCCGCAGTTTCTTTCGGACTTTCTTTGGTTTGACCATCTTAAACAAAAAATAATAACAATGCAATGAGAGTAGAGACATAGTCACTGGGAAGCTTTATTTCCATATTGTTTAGTTTTGTCTGGATACACGCATGGACAGAGTCTACTTCCATCTGTGTATGGCCAACCTCAAGATATTTCTGGTATATCAAAACTCCGTGAAGTATGCTAAAATTTAGCAAGGCATTTATCATTATAGTCCGTTCACTAGAACAATTTTTTTTATTACTATCAAGCCAATTTTTGTGAGTAGCTTTATTTTGATAAGACGAACAATAATTATTTTATCTGCGAAAATCTCGAAAGTGGTAGCTAACAGGATTTCATACTTTGATCTGATGGTCCTAAAATATGGATTGTTCTATTTGTAGGACAACGTTACTTTTAAATAATAAAACTATTAACCTATCAATATACATAAAATCAGCTGGTTAGGGTTTCGTTTTAGGGTTCCGTAGTCAACCAAGTTTTGTTGATTTTTAATATATTTTTATGTATTTTGATTTCAGAAATGACGGACTTTCATTGAAAATTTTAATCCCAATTTCACACCCTTGGGTGTAGAATTTCCAAAAACGCTTAAATAGTATCAATTCATTTTTAATCAGCAACCCTAAAATAAACTTTCATACAATACAATACTAAATACAAAAACACTTTATTGCACACCAAAAAATACAAAATAAAATCAATTTTACATAAAACAAGTATATGATTCACAAAAGGCGAACTTATTGCTAATAACTAATAAGCAATCTCTTCCAGTTTACCTTTTGTTTATCGAATTGTCTATTAGAGATTGAGAAGATTGTGTAGGTAACTTGTATTTTTAACTTAAAATATAATATAGAAACAAATTTAAGCCTTATTTAGGAAATGACATCTTAACTTATTTTTAAAAATATTAAAATCGAATTAGCGCGACGAATTTCCAGTGGCAGTGAGTTCCAATGTACTGCAGCATGAACGGTAAAGGATTTGGAAAATAGAGTAGAGGAATGTGAGGGGATCTCAAGAGTCAGAATGCTGGAAGAGCGTAATGACTAATGATAATTGGTGGGTGTCACATAGGAAGTTAAAGCAATTTTTTAAATACAAAGGTGTGGAAGGGTCACAGGATATTATATTATAGAGGAGCAATAGAATGTGAATGTCACGTCGGGATCTAATAGGAAGCTAGCAAAGCTTTTTGCGGAATTCCTGGGGTCTCTTTCCTTGGCGTTTCTCAAACATGCCTCACAAAACGCTTGGTCACATAGCACTGTTCTTTTTTTCCCGTCTATATTCACAACAAGCTGGCCAAAATAGTTCCAACAGTAACTGTTGGAAAGATTATTACATTTGTGGATCTTGGTCGGTTTTGCATTGAGGGTAACAAGAACTTCATATGGTGTTCACATTTCCATGTATATTTAGATGTTGTCGCTTAACCAGTCACAGTTTTTTTAGACAGTGCTTAACGATGGCCATCGCCCATCCCTTAACTTTTTCCAAAGAGCTCGAGCCTCCTTAACTATAACAAATATATTTGTCAACTGGTGATTCTTATCGAAGTATTGCCTTCAGTTATAGAATAGGCGAGTTAACTGTCAAAAATTGTAAAAGAAGTATGTGATGCTTTGTGGAAACATTTAATACCACAAGTTTTGCGTGAACCTGATCAACATGAATGGAAAGAAATTACCAAAGCATTAAAAAAAAAATCGAAGGTCTGTGTAATTACGAAAACTCCACTAACCTGTTACGCAGACAACCGGCTCCGCTAAAGTAGATGCAAGCAAGCACGTGCAGTCCAGATCTTTGAAGCTTAAGTAGTCTCCGGCCGGCCACACAAGGAACTTTAAAAGCACAGTCACAAACATATCTTAGAATATTATGGAAAGCACTTAAAATTATAGCAACATTTCCAGCTGATATACCAGTCTTCCTTTGGAAAATTATCAAATTAAATTCACCTCGATCGCCATTAGTAAGCGTCGATGGCAAACAGGACGAGAGTGTTCTTCAAAGATTAACCCATCAAGCCCCGTACGAGCACCGCTGATCGCGACAACAATAGGATACAATAGCTTTTCCAAGAATCCCCGATCGAAGGATTAGGGTGTAAATGGTGTTCTTATCTTCCGCCAGTATACGGCGAGTCAGACGCGAACCAATCAGTGCTCCGTTCCACACTACGTTCTGACGTCGACGTCGCGTCCTTGAGTTTTGGTACCATCAATGCCATTTAGAGTCCGATGAGCAAAAACTGCCATAAACTATAACTGCCGTAGACTATATTAGTGGAATCCATACATAAAACAGACAGTAGGGGAGGTCGCGCTCATTTTGAAAAGTCATTTCATACCGAGCGAAAATCGTAACAATAATACTATTCTATTAATACATAAGAGTTTTGATCTTCAGCTATTTCAGTATGGGTGGAATAAAAATTGAGAGTATCTCAAAGTTGTTGTTGGTAATCGTATTGAATTGACATTAAAAAGATCCCAATTCGCACCCAGTAAAGATTATACACGTTTAGGTTCGGTAGGTGTCATTTTAGTTTTAGTATATAATAGGGTTGCCAACCTCAAATTTAAAGAAACAGGATTTGAAGTTGGAAAAACCAGGACAATTCAGTATAAAAACAGGACACATTAAGGGGACGGCTAACCCAAAATTGTCGATTTTATAATTCATTTTCATACTTGAAAATAAGCCCCAAATTGTTCCATTTTCTAAACATAGATACTACATTATATTTCCAAGAATTTGATTTGAGCGAAAACACGATATCTTAAAATTTTCTCGATAGAAAAAAATCACAAAGATGCAACTTATTTTCACCAATTTTTCATATATTGCCGTAACCGTGCATTATACTAAATTAACATTTTAACACATTGTATAAGATTCTATCATTGAGACACTGACCTGGCGGATTTTTAAAATGTTGTATATTTATCGATTTATTAAGAAAAAACGAATTTGGCGATGATTCCGCGTCGTCCTTTTTCACCTGGCATATGAAAGACGGGCGTGAGTGTAAAGAGAGAAGGACGATGTTTGTTATTTTGCGTTAGTTTTATTGCTTTGATTTACTGCGCGACCATAGTAGAGCGAAAGAGATATCATCAAGTGGCACGTTGCGCCTTTGTTTTGAATTTGAAATAGCATGGCAGCGCGGCAACGCAACTACTTGCGAGCCGTGCGGCCGCTCGTAGCGTAAAAATTTGAAAAGAGGCACGCGAATTTAAAAATTAAAAAACCCAGGACAACCCAGGACGCTGCTTAAAAACTATTCAGGACGTCCCAGGACACTACAAAAACCAGGACATGTCCTGGGAAAACAGGACGGTTGGCAACCCTAATATATAACAACAGAGGGCGCTTTTAAAGTAAAATGTATATAATTCTTTTTCACAAATATTTACTATCGAATTAATTACTTAAAATTGCTATGTGAGACAATTTTATGGTTAATTCAAACGAAAATCGCCGTCAGCTGAATGTTTGCAGGTGGAAATGTCGTCTACGCGACGCCCTAGGATACATTGAGCGCGAAGTAGGGCTATATTGGTTATAACTTAAATCACTGGCTGACGGTTTTTCCACCGTCGTATTAGCGACTGACGGTTTTCTTTATTATTTACAAAGTAGAAACATTCACCTGTATTTTTGTACTGACTTTATATTCAAAAATTTTTTACATGTCCAGTAACGCGACTGACGTTGAATCCTCCGTCTGCAATACGGCTGACGGTGATTTTTTGGTTAAACATGACCTCAATAATCATCCATCAAAGTTTCATTCGGTATAAAATCACTTTTCGCAACTATTTTTTTTACAACTTTGAAATACTCTCAGTTAACATTCCACCACGGGTGCGGCGACTGACGCTCATTATATTGATTATTAAATATTAAGCTACCGCTGGACAAAAATTTGGCCGGTATGAAATGACTTAGCAAAAATAGCAGTTCCCTATTAAGATCCAGAGTGTTATTTGAGAGCTTTAATTAACTAATGAATTAAAAAAATATTTAATATATATATTATAATACAG
The DNA here is from genome assembly GCA_963422495.1 of Polyommatus iphigenia. Lineage (NCBI taxonomy): Eukaryota > Metazoa > Arthropoda > Insecta > Lepidoptera > Lycaenidae > Polyommatus > Polyommatus iphigenia. The sequence continues at coordinate 4,460,957 of OY730188.1, forward strand.
CCAGCATAACATATTGCAAATTGAACGCGGTAATGTTAATGTCATTAATATTAGCTCTATCTTTTTTTTCTCTACGCAGCATAGTTTTTTTTTTCTCCCAGATGTTTCACATAATTTGGCTTTATTTAAATTTTTCTTGTCTCGTGTGCAATTTCGTATTCTATACAGTGTCGCATCTATCTTTCTTAGGTTGAAAAAACCCTAAATAAGACATATATTTAAGATAATCACAACACAAATTCAGTTGTTATCGTTGGGAGCTGTACTAGTTAAAACTGTGACACAGCTCCCCCCAGGAATAAATGAATGTGACCGTGACCGGGAAAATAAGTACCACCCTTTTTAGTGATCTTGGTGCGCTGCTGCTGAACCATTTGGAAATCATTCCGATAGTAGTGGAGTTCTTATTTTGGCCTGAGCATCCATTAGCCATTAGTCGGAGTACTTGTATACCAGTGAAATCTACATTGTTTTGTAGGCAGTGAATATAGTGCACTTGATAGTTCGTTTGACCCCTTTGCATGAACAACTTTGGTCCATACATAAGAAAATACATTTTCTTTTGTCAGTTCTGCATGGGAATGACCTACAACTATTGTATAGTTGTAAATATATAATTGGCGGGAATAATAAGTACTTACTTTGGTCAGGTACTTTTGGTAACGGTTGGTTTTTACCACAGTCAAAAGAAAATATTTTTACTGTGGGGTCCATGTCTTGCAGGAATATAAAAAAACAATTTGCTTATTTTTTCGTGAACTGTCAGTTCAACTTGAATTTGGGCCTTGGTTGAATCGTCCTTCTCAATTTTGATTTTTTCCTTCATTTCTATGCATGTGGAACATATACCACTTCTTGGATGACTGATACTTAAGTTAAATTTCGTGTTAAATATTCTTCTAAAATATGACTCCTTGCAATGACAGAACTGTGAATTTTCTTCGATAAACATTTTGAACATTGATGCAATGCTTAACTCTGATGGCAGATAGGTACGTCGACTTTTAGATCGGCAGTAGTGCGATTCAACACCCTTAAATTTCTTTATAATTAATGAGGTAATTTCATCTCTCAATCTCACGTTTTTGATCGACTTTCTGTCCCCACCACGTTTTTCTACAGGCACAAACCACGTATTTCGCCACAGAAGCAGCTCAATTCCCGATATTCAATCTGATTTTTTATTTTTGCAGATATTATTTGATGAAGTTTCATCGTATCAGGTATAGCACGAATCTCCTCCGGTATTAATTTCTTTATATTTTTCACATCTGTCGTCGACTTCACTATTCGACTTAAACTTTACAAATTATATCTAATACTTAGGGACATTGGTTAAAATTACACAAAAATTACAACTAAGGAGAAAGTCGGCGTGGGTCGCTGAAGCCCGGATGAACGCAAGTCACCAAGTGGTCAACACATGTCGTCCGAAACCCGAATGCCTGCTACCTGGCGAGGCGTGGGCGCGAAGCACCGACCACACAATGTGGTCGGTGGCGCGAAGGCAAATATAGCCGAGCGGCGAGCACCCCCCGAGTGAAGCCGGGCAACCGGACGCTATTGACTAAACTCATTACAGCCTTCATTGTTCTTTGCAGCGTCTGGTGTGCATCAGTTGCATTTAAAATGTCCTCGCCATAATTCACTCTTCTATCCAATTGCCATTTTACGGATCCACCGATTTAGTCGTGTGCGTACAAGACAAAAAAACGAGGAATACGGATTTTGCTGAACCAAAGATTTCCTTTGGTAGGATTGATCTTTATATCCCTAAGATGGGTTTACGATGTGGAGCCACCTGAATATTTCATGCAGGTGGGGGGGGGGGGTTAGCTTTAACAAGGTATGAGGTCAATAACTGCGTGGGATTTAGGTATATAGGCGAGTTTGGTATCATTTTCGATTGAATCGAATGTTTAAATGCCAGTTTTTTAATAATATTTAGATAAAATATAGTAATAATAAAATAAAAAATTTTGAATATATGATTTTCAACCAACGAAAACGCTGTTGACAGGGCTTAATTAATATAAGGAGGCTGTTAGCCGCATTATTCTGCATGCCAAAGACATGGTGATGAATGGAGCAATAAACATATTAATATTACTAGACGTACCGCGCGGCTTCGTCCGCGTAAATCTGAAATTTCACGGAAACCGTATATTTTTCACAAATTAATAACCCATATCTCACGTAGTCTACTATATATTCGTGTCAAATAACATAAAAATTGTTCCAGTAGTCTGTGAGATATTAGCCCTTTCAAATAATTTTCCCCGTTTTTTTTTACATTTTCCTCTGTATATTTGCTCTTATTGGTCTTAGCGTGATAAAATATAGCTTATAGCCTTCCTCGATAAATAGGCTATCAAACACTGAAAGATTTTTTCAAATCGGACCAGTAGTTCTTGAGATTAGCGCGTTCAAACAAACAAACTAACAAACAAACTCTTCAGCTTTATTTTCACATAATATTCCTCTGTATCTTTGCTCCTATTGGTCTTAGCGTGATAAATATAGGCTATAGCCTATATTTATCACGCTAAGACCAATAGGAGCAGTGTTTGATAGCCTATTTATCGAGGAAGGCTTATAAGCCTTCCTCGATAAATAGGCTATCAAACACTGAAAGATTCTTTTAAATCGGATGAGTAGCTCATGAGATTAGCGCGTTCAAAAAAACAAACTTTTCAGCTTTATAATATTACTAGACGTTCCGTGCTGCTTCGCCCGCGTAAATTAGATATTTCACAGACAAATTGAGGCCGTGAGAACCAGAGTGGCTTAACTTCTTAAACACAACTTTACAGTATTAAGGAAAAACAATGAGCCCTGATTTAAAATAATTGTAACTTTTACATATGAATATATTCCATTATTATTTGCTGTCTTTCTCTCTTATTATGTAATATTCCTTACCTTTTAGTGATTTGACTAACCCTAGGGTTCATATTTTATTAATTAATAGTTACATAGGCCACTATGGTATTTTGGGGTTCAGATTAATTGAAGAAATATAAAACAGTTAGTCCAAATTATTAATTACTAAAAAAATACTTACAATAAAACACATTAATTGCACTTTAATCACTATCCAGTTCTTCATCTTCCACATACAAATCATTATGTACTAAAACATTTGCCTTAATATTCTTGTAAAAGTCATGGTATACCGGGGGAATGTATTGCAGAAGTTCTATTAAATCCTTCTTCTTTTCAACACTTATTTGTTTCCTCATGGGATACAAAAGGTCAAGCTTCAAATGCTCCATATTAACAGAATTTCTTTTCTTTATGTTTACATTTTCAAATAATACCTCGGGATTATTTGAATATTTGAAAAATATTGAATATGGGTGGGTCTTGTGATAAAGAAGCCACTGAATACTCAGCCACTTTACTTTTGATTTTTCTGCAGTGACTTTTCGATTGGTAATATTATTTTCCAGCTTTTTTGTTGAAAAAAAAATCATCTTTTGTCATTTTAACAATTTTAAAGGAATTCTTCTTTCTTGCAGCTTTTATAACTTCTAGCCAATCATCCGGTATAAATATGTTCTTGAATAACTTTTTCTGCTTTTCTATCAGCCCAAAGTCTTGATCGCATGCTAAGTAGGAATGTCCACTTACAAAAAATTTATGGTCAATTTTTTCTACAACATAGTCTGGATGACTAGTGATGTATTGACACAGAGTAGCCATTTTTATATTTCTATTCTGACCACCACATTGGTCCGAATAAAGAATCAAATTTTTAGTCTTAACATTTTCTTTAAAATAACGCAATAAACAAGACCCTATTTCTTGCGGCCCCCTGGATGCTACTGATTCATCCCAAACACACATTGTTACATCATCTGTAACAGCATCATGTATTCCAAGACAGTAAGTCCAAAGTTGCCTCTTGTAGTAGCAAATTCCTGTGGAAATTACAGGGGTTGGCAAAGTTTTCATTAAGTCGAATACTAATATAGTTACATCTCCATCTTCCTTTGCAGATTCCTTGTCTTTATTATAATTATTTCTTGCTGAAGAAGCTTTCAATAAATGGAGGTTTTTTTGCGAAATTTGTTCATTATTGTCATTTTCATTCTCACAGGCTTTAATTTTTGTATTTAACATATCACACCGTTTACAGGAATCACTTATAGGGGCGTGGAATGATAAATTAAAATTTTCATTAAATATTTTCCTGAATATAAAATAAGAAACAGGTGTTGCATTTTCAGCACTGTATAATGAATACATTTTATTTAAATTCAAATCTGGAGCAAGATACATTCTTTCGGTACTTTTATGCAAAGTGTAGTGAGATTCATAGCGAGGAAATTTTTCTATAAAAGACTGTACACTCTAAAACTGTTCTGCATTTGTTTTATTTTTAGGCTCATGTTTGCCTCTTTTATCCTGTGATGGTACAGGTATAAACATTTTATTTTTTAGAACCCTCGTCAACCTGCCATCGCTGACCTGAAATATTTTTTTGAAGAATGTTTTACACACCTTTATTGGTGCTCCTTCTGAGTTAGGAAGTGTGTATTTTCTTGTGTTTGCACGTCGAGACTCTGAAGCGGCTGTACTTTGAGTTGGTCTATTTTTAGGAGCCACATGAATCAAGGAAAATAGGTATGATGTCTGTAAATCAAATGAACCCAGCTCATAAAATCTTTGAAATAGCACATTTTGCTGAATAGGACTTATTTTAGTGTGACATATTTCAACACATTGACATGGCTGATTAATATCAATTTGTTTACATGGGACTAAATTTCCCTTCGAATTAGTGTATTCGATACCTTTGTTTCTCTTCTCTTTCCTTATGTTCTTTTTCCACTTTTTTGGATCACGTTTACGTTTTCTAGTCTTCGGTTCGGGATTTTGAGATACATCTTCGCTGGATAGAACATTTGGAGGTAAGTTTTCATCACCCAGGATCTCAGCCAAATCGGCCGCAGTTTGAGGCAGACTTGATGCTCTTGACCACAGAACACATAAGAGAGGTTAGAATGGCGATCTTCCGCTGTTCGTACCGAAACCGGTGTCGCCGATTCCGCCCCCACCTTTCACCGGCCACTACATTTGTGCGTAATAAACATGAGGCTTACACACACATTCGCAACTTCAAATCTAACCAATCGTGACGCCGTGCAATCACGTCATTTAAACAGAACGAATCACGCGTGCAACACGCGTGTGTGCGGATTTTTATAGCTTATGTGTGAGCGACCGTGTAAACTCAACTAGGGATACGGCTATCGATAGACTGTTATCGATATTAAATTATGAATTACACAGTTGCATACAAAAGTAAGGTATCTAGCTAGTAATATAAAATTATTGGCCTAAACGTTAAAGAGACTAAAAATTATGACAGCCTTATATTAAATAACGCCAGTATTCAATGCAAATAAATACTTTATATGTATGTAGTATAATATATTATGTCCTCGCATTTAAGGGGCCCCCCTTAAATTTTAACAACAAACGTGATTTTTTTGGGCCTTTTTTGCTCGATATCAATAATGATAACAACTAACAGGTAGGCACATGAAATTTTTACAAAGTCCTTGATTATATGTATGTGTACTATATATAAATATAAAATAAAATAAAAAAATTAAGGGGGGCTCCCATATAAAAAACGCAATTTTTGGCCCTTCGTGAGCGAGTCCGACTCACACTTAGCCGATTATTTAATAGTTTTTATTTACTTTTGCTTAGGGAACAGTGCAAGTTTAATAAAAATCTGTTGAGTAGTTTTCAGGATATAGACAATTATAGGCATCGTGGGCATCGCCGTCAGTGATAGGGCGTGGGGCGTGGAAGTAAAACCAAACAAAGAAAATGAAACAAAATTCTTTTATTAATTATTATTGTCCTTGAAACAAAATGTATTTATTTAAGAGTTGTCGTTTGGTTTGTTTTTCTATAGAAGTTTTTAGTAGAAAATGTATACGAATATCTAAATATTTCTCAATAACGACTTTGATTAAATCGGTTACATGGTTAGATGTTGGGAATTCATCAATTTGATGAAATGATATATCATCAATCAAATTAGTACCAACAAAATGTCGTAATATTTTTGCGACTAAGATATATTTTTTAATATTTTTTAATTTAAACGTATGTTGTCGTATGACAGATTCTGTACTTTTGCATATTTTAATCACGTCACTGGATGGATAGATCAATCCACCTTTATCTTTTTTATTTATAAATTTGTGCATAGGATCACTTGAGTTTGACAAAAGTGCACCAACACAGATTTCACATTTAATTTTTTTTATTAAAGCGTGGACCACGTTACCTGCAATATATCCAATAACTTGCGCACTGAAATCAGAGTAAAATGGATTATCAGGTATTTCTAGGTCATCTTCACTGTTAATATTTTCGTCACAGGCTTTTTCAGCAGATTGAGTGGTCAAATTTATTCGCTCTATTGATGTACAATTTAAAAATGATATGTTTTCTAATGCAGTGCAGTTTCCGTTTCCGAAATCTTTGAGTTCTGTGTGAACTAATATTTTTCTATACGCAGCCTTAAATTGCCTGGCTGTAGGGTTGTTATTCGCGCCGCCATGCGACCTTATATTACCAAAAAATAATTCAAGGTGGTCTTGACTTGTTTTATAAAATGGAAAGAAAATTAATTCCCCAGTTGCAATCAGCGTTTTGTAAAAATGTCTTACTGCTTCAGCACATCCAATAAACCCCAAAAATCCGACTTTTCTTTGACTTTGTTTTAGCAATGGCCCTTTGTCACATTTTAAATTAGAAATATATTTAACTGCTTTGTCCAGATTTTCAAAAATTTCGGTTGCATTTCCTTCATTTAGAGCTCTCTTAAAACCATATTGTGACATGCTTCTTGAATTAAAAATATCGAAAAGGTTATTTATCGTTCTCAGAAATCGTGTTGTTGGTGCACTTTCGCGAAAAATGGGTATATGAAACTCTTCTCGGCAAAAATCTATAGCATCAGCTACGCTCAAACTAAATAACTGAGTTGCCAGTTTAACCTTCATTTTTTGATTATGGTAATGTATGTGTCTGTGTCTTAATTTATTTGCCAAATGAAATTTTTCTTTTTTTTGAAGTCTGTTTAATTGTTCTAGGTACGACCACTCAATTTTATTTCCATTTTCATCTATGAATATTTTGTAAACCTGTAATATGAAAGAACATTTCTTTATATCCATATAAATATTATAATTGAAAAGCGTGTTCGTTTGTTTATCCTTCCTTCACATTTGAACCACTGGACAAAAGAAGGTGAAACTTGGCACACAAATATGAAGGTTAGGTCCTGTAATAGGACATAGAAAACTCATTTATCCCAAATCACAGTGTGAATTCTAGTATAATTACATAATATATTATTGTTACTTCACCAACAACTAATAAATTATTGTGGAAATAACTTATAACAAATTTCATGACGGTACCTGAAATGCGTTTCTTATTAATTTTATCATGTGCGCTGGGTCTAATATTGCCACGATTGGAAACTTAGTGACTGGATCTGGGAACGTCATTATTTGATTTTCAAAATTGCAGCCCAGTGTTTTCACCATGGCTATATTTGATGCACATCCATCAAATGTGAGGGAAACAATTTTTACTCCTGTCTCATGGACTTTTTCGAGACATTGTTTCACCAACTCTGCACGTTGCACCCCTGTTACACCATCAACGAGGAAATATGCGACAGGCACCTTAAACTTACTGTTTATGCCAGTAACCAAAAAAACCAATGCTTCTTTAGCCTCAGTTACACAGTCCCCTTCTAAGCCACTGCCGATATCTACGTGGCCATTAAGTTTCTTTCCATCCCACTCAATTCGACGTCTAATGGCCATTTCATCAATCATCAACCCAGCTATTATCGGATATTTTGTTGTCTTTGATTTTACTTCAAGGGCTGCAAAAGATTCACTCGTAAAACCTGGTTCACCATCAACACTTGAATACCATTTTCGAAGCGTACGTACATGAGGCAAGCATGTATTAAACGTATCGCGCACGTAGTTATATGCCTTCGGTGAATAATAATGTAAAGTAAGTGCAAACGTGCGGAGAGCCTGAGAATACTGCTGTTTATTTACTTCGTCTGCTTTATTTTTAGTAATGTAGCGAGCAAATAAATCTTCCACCTGAAAAAAAAAAACAACTTTATGCCGAAGAATTGCAGTGGTCATTTCGGTTTATGGGGCGCACGCGTGAATATTTGTATTGCCCTTAAATAATGCCACACTATTCCAACAAAAAATAAATAAGTTTTAAACCAACAATTTACGAGTTTAATTTTTTTTTATATATTTAATGGCCTGGTAACGAGACCTTTAAAATTAGTATTATACAATAAATCACCTGCAAATTTGTATTTTTCAGAGTACTCAAATCCTCATGTCTTAGTAAAAATTTATTTTCCTAGTCATTAATTATGTCATCCATTTTAAATATTTTTTTCTTTAGTCGGCGGTTTTGCGCTTGTATTTTTTTAATCTGTTTTCTTTGTCGTTTTATAACAGCATCTTTTGTAGTTATTACTTGTTTGAGTTTTCTTTTTCTTGGTGTAGACGCATTTGAACTGAACTGTAAAAAATCCATATCCATATAATGATATACCCATATTCCATATTTAATATAAATGTTAAAGTGTGTATGTCTGTCTGTCTGTTACTGTCTTATAAGATGGAGGGTTTTGCAAATGGTCACCACGCTGGGCAGGCGGGTTGTTGACCGCAGTACTATATTTAAAGTATAAATATCACTCATTAATTCATCATACAACCTAATCTATACATATTATAAAACAAAGTCGCTTTTTTCCCTCATGTCCTTTGTTCCCTTTAATCTCTAAAACTACGCAACGGATTTTGATGATTCTTTCAGTGTTAGATAGCCCATTTATCGAGAAAGGCTATAGGCTATATTTTATCACACTAAGAGTAATACGAGCGAAAAAATAGAAGAAAATGTGGAAAAAACGGGGAAAATTATTTGAAAGGGCTAACTTGAACGCGCTAATCTCAGGAACTACTGGTCCGATTTGAAAAATTCTTTCGGTGTTAGATAGCCCACTTATTGAGGAAGACTATAGGCTACATTTTATCACGCTAAGACTAATATATATAGAATGTGGAAAAGACGGGGGAAATTATTTGAAAGGGCTTATCTCGCGAACTACTGGAGCGATTTTTATGTTATTTGGCACAGATAAGAATTAGACCACGTGAAGAATCATAGGCTATCGATTTTAATCATTTTTTCAGTGGCTATATATTTTATACCCGTGCGACGCCGGGGCGGGTCGCTAGTATAATATATAATATGCAAAAGTCGAATTGTATAATTATTATATAAAAAAAAAGTATTATTTCATTTAAATACCTGTGAATTTTCTTCAGATTTTTCTTTTACTGCTTGTGTCCCTGAAGTTGACGGTACATTGTCCTCGTTATCCTAGTAAAGAAAACATTAAGGTTTGCATTCGTGTTTCAACTGTAGTTTAATAAAGTGATTAATTATAATAAATAAAAAAATACCTGTAATTCGATCCGCTTTATAATTTTCTGGTCGTCTTCAGATTCATTAAGATATTTACTGTCAATTTTGTCTCCTGATGAAGAACTTCTTTGAGCCTAAAAATATTAATAAGATGAGGTTAGTTCCAGATTAACAAAATGACAGGTAACAGGTTGTCAGCCCTTTTCCTAAATTGCAATTCACTAAAAACTCGGCTCCCTCTCCTCATTTCAATGTATGGCCGGGAAGAGAATAAGCTAAAATATTCTATGTTTTTATCAGCAAGGAACATTGTATTGTTTATTGTTAGTTACATTATAATTAATAATTATGGTACCTATTTAAACTGAAAACCAAAGTGATACTTACAAGTGACTGTATGTATACAATTTTTTCATGAGGTATTGCACCGTCTAATAAATATTTCTTCCCAGTCTTTTTAATTTCATAATCATTTTGAGTAAAATGTGCAGAGCAAATGGTGCTATATTTAGTAGGAATCCAGTGTTCTCTACCTGTTGCAGCGATCCACTGTGCTCGTATTGCCGGATCTTTCGGGAAACTAAAATTAATTGAATTGTATTATATTTAAAAATTAAAATATCCAAAAATATAGAATCCAAAAATTTCATAGTGATATGTATATACACGCAAATATAGATACAAAATATAGATTCTAACAAAGTAACAGACTTCGATCACTTATTACTATATATAACTACTTATCGTAGTTTATCATGCCCACTTGAAATGTTCGGGTTATAAGCTATGTTTCTGTTCCATTTGTTGGAGTCGCTATTAATTTTTTTTTATTGAGGAATTTTTTTTTAGGTTTCCTCGAGATCCAGTTAGATGTGGAAATTGGATATCAGTTATAGCACAGCAAAGATGCGAAGAATTTTTCAAGCCGACTTTAGCGGGCGTTGTATGTTTTAAGCATTTTTTTAGAGTGACGTATATGTGACTCCGAAAGGCATGAAGAGACTACACAAAACAAAAAATGGACTATTAAAATTATTACAATCAACAAAAAATGTTGAACAGTTCGACTCCACTCATACTTCACTTCGCCCATTGCTTCGCCCTGTTCCGGCGCGGTGAAGTGCGGCCGTAAAATTTATTGCTTTGTAAACACACATGTACATTGTTTTGTAAAAACAGGACTACCTAAATACCTAACACAAGATTATTTTTCCAAAAACCTAATTATTTAAAGACTATGATCGCTACGACGTGTAGGTACAATATTTCAATGTTCATTTTATCTGTATATTATGCATAAATATTAAATTTATCAGGCCCTATTCATATTACCTAAAAATGTTGCTTTCATTATAACTTCGAAAGAATTTATCGATATCGTATTGTACTACGCCCAGCACTATATCTGATACCGCGTCGTAGCGCTGTACATTACGCGTTCGAACTGAAGTGGTAAAATAAAGAGCGCATGCAGCCCGCAATGTATATTTTTTGTGACAAGAATTATTTGAATGACACTTTGAGAGATTTTGGCTTAAATATTGTATTTATTAGTAGTTTTTTTACTTACCGATGAAAAGAAACGCCTCCTTTGTCGATACTAAGCACTTGGCTTCTTGCTCTGCAAGTAATTACCGCCTATGAAGGCATTTTTACTTATTTTTTGCGCAGCGCGTCGCAGTACTTTCCTTCGTTGGAGATCGCGAGTAACTAGCCGGCGCGAGCGCGTGATATGAGCGCATGCTCCATAGATTAATTATTGGTCTCGCTCGCGCTTCGACTAGATTGCGCGCTCTATAGAAAAAACAGATTCCTGAATGCGGCAACTCAATATTGTAGTGTGTGTAAAACAATGCACAAATATTGTTGTGTGCGTCGATAATCGGGTTGCCAGATACGTGACTGGTGCCCAATCAATGGGAAAAAATTAGTTGCTGTGGTCTTGTAATTTATTATATTGTATAGTAAGTGCTGATTTTTCAATCATCAGATAAAATTTACCATTGGAATAAATTTGGCATTTTGACAGATTTTTTATATGCAAGAAATGTCTGTGTCATCCGACGATTGAAAAATCGGCCCTAAATCAAAAAGTCTTTTAAGACCTCGATCGTGGGAGTCGCAGATACACAATAGATTTTCAATTGTTATGCGACAGCCGGGTGCCGCTTGGGGATTAATGGGTTAATATGAAATCATAATTATTTTTATTGAGGTATAGGGATTATTAAATTATATACATATATTTATTAGGCGTATTTCAATAAGGTTTTTATTTGAACATCTTGTCGTTACAGTTTGTTACAAAAATACAAAATGACAATAAAATATTATTTTAAAAGAAATTATTAAGAACTACATTCCACTACTTTGAACAAGTTTACGATACACTTGCCTTTTTGACCCTACAAATCTCTCTAAATTTTCTCTCTTTGCTATATAATGAAGCCGAATTTGTATATATTTTTCAACTACTAGTCTCATCAAATTTATTTGATGTATAGCACCATTAACATGACTTATGTCGAAATTAAAATATTGTCTAGAACTAAACTCACCGGCACGGAAACTTGGCCAAGTACAAAAGATGTGATAACTGTCTTTTTTTTGCACTTAGCTCTACAAATTTTGATTAATTAAGATCTGAGTCTATCCAGTTAACGTTCCTGATCACTTTTTCTCACAGTTAAAGGTTTTTTAAATTGATAATGAAGTTTATGCAAAAAAACACGTTTACACAAAATTTAACACTTAAGTTTAAAACACTACGAATTTAAAATTGTTCGATTTTTTGTCGCTTTCTGTCCTTTTTAATAGCGCGTGTTACCTCCTCTAGCCCTTATAACCGCCTGCATTCGGTCTGGCATGCTTTGGATGACGTTCTTGATATCGACTTGTGATAAGTCGCGCCACGCTCTCAGTGCAGCATCTCGAAGCTGGTTAATGGTTTGTGGTGGGTTCGATGATGATTTTATTGCTCGTTTCAGCTTATCCCATATGTGTTCTATCGGATTTAAGTCCGGGCTGCGAGCTGGCCACTGCAATTTTTGAATACCAGCCTCTTGAAGGTACTCATTTACTATGCGTGCGACATGTGGACGGGCATTATCATGCATTAAAATGAATTGTTCATAACCAATGAACCCTCCAAAGGGCACAACATGTTCTTCGAGAATTTCCGCGACGTACCGAGTCGCATTTAAGGCGTTATTAACGATGACCAATTCCGTACGAGCATCAGAACTCACGCCACCCCATACCATTATAGAGCCTCCGCCAAAACTGACCGTCGGAGTGGTTGTTATCGCCAAATAACGTTCGCCTTTCCTTCTCCAGACACGTTGTCGACCATCAGGTGCATTTAAAGCGATCCTGCACTCGTCAGTAAACAAAACCTTTGCCCATTGCTCATAAGTCCAGTTAGCGTGTTCGCGGGCAAAGTGAAGTCGAGCTACTCTGTGCTGAGGGTGAAGCTGTGGACCACGGGCTGGTCTTCTTGCCCTCAAATTAACTTCCTCCATACGTCTTCTCACCGTACGCTCGCTAACATTCACACCTCTGGAGATTTGAAGGCGCTGACGGATCTCGACTGCGGTCAGGAAGCGATTTCTTGAAATCTCTAACACAATAAAGCGGTCATCACGAGCTGATGTGCATCGTACACCACCACTACCTGGTCTTCGGGTGTAGCGGCCAGTCTCTTGATATCGTTTTAGTGCATATTGCATCGAGGAACGCGGCACGTTTAGGATAGTAGCCACTTCACGATGAGTCATCCCCTGTTCCACTAAAGCTACTGCCTGCGCTACCTGACTTGGTGATAAAGGCATTTTTATGAATCCTAAGGGGTTCTTAGGTGTTTATTAACCACAATAACAACAAAAATCTTTGTCAAATTAAAATTCAAAATGTTCAGAGCACAATTCAAAACTGCGACTTCGCCGGATAAATGACACGATTTAACTAAACTTTAAAACACAGACCAATATGCACTTCAAATTAGTGAATTACCCTCTTGAGATTAACGTGACCATTTTTTCTACCCACCTACACGATAAGATCCACGTTAGAACCGCTTAAAAAAGTGTTATTGCATATTATGAGTTTGGCCAAGATTCCGTGCCGCTAAGTGTATTACCAATGAATTTTTTCATGACATCTATGACATTTTTTTTGTAAATTACATTAGACTTTATGTGGGAAACTTTATCTATTTTATGAATAACGGATTCGGCAACCAAACATATTAAATATACATCTTCAGAGGCATAGTGTAATCCACCTCTATCTTTTAAAGTTACAAATTTATGAAACCAAGACTTGACGACAAATCCGGCAATATATGCAACGACATGATTTTTAAAATTTGACATATATGGCACATCCAAGAATTCTGTTATCTCGTGGAAATCATCTTTAATAGTTTCTATAGCATATAAAAATTCCGAATCCTCTTCTTCGAAACGTTGACAAGTTGTTGTTCTATTTTTGCATTTAAGAGATGAAGAGCAGTTTAATACAGCAATATGTTGTAATGGGATACAATTACCTGTATCGCTCGTTTTGAGTTCTAAGTGACATAAGAGTTTTCTATATATACCTTTAAATTGTTTGGTGTTGGGGTTATCATTGAAACCTCCATGCATCCTTATTGCACCAAATAATAGCTCTATATGATCTTGAGTAAATTTATAAGTTGAAATAAATTTAAGCAAATTTTCATCCAAGCAAGTAGTTAGGTGTTTCAGACTTTCAATACACACTAACATTCCTAAAAATCCAGTGTTTGCTTGGGTATTTAAAACAGGCGTAAAACTTTTAAGAATGATTTTCTTCTGTTGGTTATGTTCTTTAAAAGAACGTTTTCTTGTTGTTTTTATATTTAACTTTAAAATGTATTGTTGTGCTTGTTCTAAGTAACCAAGGATATGGGCTTTATTTCCATTAAATATGGGATGATTAAACCCATGTTGTTTTAAGTCTCTGGTATTAAATATGTCAAATAAATTATTCCAAAGTAAAATGAACTTTTCAGTTGCCTCACTATTTTTAAATTCATTAAGATATAAATCTTCTCTGCAAAATTTAAGGGCAATTGCTACGCTTCTGCTGAGCAATTGGGTTGCAAATTTTACTTTCATTATATTATTGCGAAACTCTAAATGACGCTTTGATAATTTGCTAGCCAAATTAAGGCCTTCTTTATCTTGCAACTCATGTAATTTTTCTAGAAAACTCCAATTAATTTCATTTTCTTCGTCATCAAGAAAAGTTTTTTTGCTCTCAAAATGATTTCGGATCAATTTGCACATATGGACTGGATCAAGAAAAACAGCCACGTCGTAATTAGAAGAGGGGTGTTTGAAGGTAGTCTTCAATTTTTTGGGATCTTTTAAGCGACAACCTAATATTTCCATTGCGGACGTATTTGATGGATGCCCATCAAATGTAATCGATACGACACGTACGCCCACTTCATGACATTTACTTAGACATAGAGATATTAAATTAGCTTTTTGAGATCCTGTAAGGCCATGCACTAAAAAGTACCCTATCGGCAGTTTCCATTGCTCAGTCAAGCATACTAATAGGAAGACATATGCCTCTGAAGCTAATACAGAAGTATCATTTACACCAGTGCCCATGTCAACATAGCCGTAATTTTGATTGCGGTCCCACATACTTTGCTGGCGTATAGCCATTTCATCTGCAATTAGTGCACAAACAACATCACCTCTATCACACTTTAGTTTTAATAAAGCAAACGCTTCTTCAGTAAAGCCTGGAGACCCATCGATGCTACGATACCAATTTCCTAAAGTCTTGGCATGTGGCAAGCATGTGCTAAATTTACTCCTCACGTAATTATATGCCGATGGGGAATAAAAGTTTAAAGTTAAGCAGAATTTCTTGAGTTCATTGGAATATTTTGGTATAACTTTCTTGGTGTTTGCATGTTTTTTATATATATTATTAAACAAATCCGCTGCGACAAAATTTTTACTAAGAATATTATATATATCATTGTTAATAAACCGTTCTTGCTTCAAAATTTTAATTATACTCTTTAAATTACAATTAGCTTTTTTTAATCGACGAGTCTTTTCACGCAAAGTTTTAATTATTCTCCCATGTTTTTTTTGTAAAGCCGTTTTCCTATCAAGATCTTTTTTGAGCTTTATTTTTCTTGGCGTATCAAAAATATAATTGATGTCGGGGAAATCGTCTAATGGTGGAGTTTCCTTATCTATTGCTTCTTCGATGACTGAAGCTGGTGTGTTGGGTTCAGCGGGTACTGCACTTGTATTACAATTTACAACTGATGTTGATGTGCTAGGTTGATTACAGATACTATTCGGTGGGATTGATGACAAAAATAACGCATTCTGTGGAACAGCACCCTTAAGCAATCTTTTATAACCACATTTTGTAAAGTAGAAGTCGCTGTCATTAAAATGAACAGAACATATAATACTACGTTTTGCTGGTTTCCACCATGTTTCTTCTCTATTAAGTCGCACTACAGCAGTCCAACGATCACAGATAATAGGATCAGCAGGAAACCTGCACCAACCAAACAAAATATGATAATACTTATTATTAACTATAAACTGAGTAAGTCCATTCGAAAAGAATGCGATAAAATAACAACGTTTTTTAGGTCAACGAAATATAATGGGTACAATATTGATGAAAAAACAATACAAAACAATGGTAGGAAGTTTAACGACTAACTAAGTTAAGAATGAGTCATAAAAAGCAGATGTTAAATTATAGCAGATGTTAAATTTGTAATTTGTTTTCTCATTTGTTACTGTATATGTACATAAAATATAAACTGTATTTAAGATTTTTATTATAATATGATACTTATAATTCATATATTTTATTATTAATACACAATAATCCTGGAACTTTGAAAACTTTTTGTTCCGTCGGCGGGATTCGAACCAGCGACCCTTTCGATTAGAGATTCTAATGCGCTCATCCACTCAGCCACTATGTATATACTTATCAATAAAAATAACATAAAATAAATAAATAAATAAAAATCACAATCTCAGAAAAATTTGGGAATTTTTAGTTTATGGCAAATGGCAACACTGAACATCAAGCAGTACTCCGATCCGAATTTTCTGGTTTATATTATTTTTCTGTGTTTATGACGATTTATATAATACTTACTGGTGGTATGTGATGCCAGTATCTTTCTTGTTTCTTGTAGTGTTATTATTGCATAGTCTCAATACGCAAACTGGCATTTTGCTACGGACGTAACTTAAAATTTCGAAAATTATCAACACATGTAGCTCACCCGAAGCTTGCGGCGTGACTGGCGCGGTTACGCCATATATGGCGTATGATTTGTTGCCGCATTTTTCAAGTACTCCGACGGGATCTAGTCGAAGCGCGAGCGAGACCAATAATTAATCTATGGCATGCTCATATCCGTGGCGCGCCTGCCCCGCCTACATCGCCATTCTAACCTCTCTTATGTGTTCTGTGCTCTTGACGGTACATATTCCGAACCAGAATCTTCGAAGGGTTCATCTTCATTACGAAACAAATCTACAGCAAAGAAATCGAATTCGTTTAATGATTGGCAACTGTAATAATTAGGTTGATATTGATTGTGGATATAAACGGCAACACACAAGTGGTTTGAGTTTTTCCTTACCTTCCAATTCTTGTTCTAAATTGTTTATTATTTGTTGTCTGCTACGTCTTGCTTCATTATCCATTTTTTTATAATTTTTAAAAGTTTTTCACAACAATTAAACTTGTTTACAACCAATTCGCGCTCAAAATTGAAGTAATGTAATGTCACGTTGACACTTGACAGCTGACCTAACTGACAGGTTATCGAAAATTTTTAAATATTGCCTGTGCCATAGTGGCCTATTAACTTAGGCCACATTGGCATTGAGAATTATGCAAAATTAATAAAATGTTTAGGAGGTGATAGTGCTGCCACCTTGTATAAAATATTGATAACTTTCTTAGGCCACTCTGGCTCTAAAGAAAGGCATAATTGGAACCAGTTCATGCACATAAACTATTTTTCACAATTTGCTGGTTAGGCCACTCTGGTTCTCATGGCCTCAATTAGTCCACAATAAATAGCCTATGATTCTTCACGTTCCTACTTTTTATCTGTGCCAAATAACAGAAAAATTGCTGAAAAAATCGTGAAATAAGCCATTTCAAATAATTTCCTCCGTTTTTTCACATTTTCCTCTATTTCTTCGCTTATATTAGTCTTAGCGTAATAAAATTTAGCCTATAGCCTTCCTCAATAAATGGGCTATCTAACACTGAAATAATTATTCAAATCGGACCAGTAATTACTGACTCATACTAAGATTAGCGCGTTTAAATAATGCTTCTTCTTCTTCTTCTTTTTACGTTGTTTAACATCTTTATCGTGCAAATATGGTTCCTAAAATGAATATAGCATTCTGAAGTCATCCGAATATGGTACCGAACTTGGAATAGTACCATAATTAATGCCTCTATACAGATTGAGACTCTATTTTCCTCCAAAGCAGAAGCTGCTAAAATTAAAAAAAACTGACATCAAAAATCGCGGTGGCTCTACATCTTAAATCCATCCTTGGACCATAAGGACCAATCCTACCAAAGGAAATCTTTGGTTCATTAATAGCCGTATAACTCACCGTACACACGCAACTAATTCCGTCAGTCAAACTTTTACCATGACCTGCTTCCGAAAATGACCAGGTCGTATAAGATAATTTCAATTTCAGCGTGAATAAATTTACCAAAAAAAAGTTTTTCTCTTGCCTATATTGGCTACTTGGTCCGTCCGAAAAAAAAATGAATTATTTTCATTTCAGGATTAATCGTCCTTGCATGTTTTATGACCGGCAATTGATGTGCCCATATAGCATTCGACTCATGGCAATTATCATCCGATATAGTTACAAGACGTGGTTCGAATTCCTACAAGGGCTGTATCTGTTTAATTGTTTGCAATTTGCATGGTGACACGAGCTATTAGCACTTAGAAGCGGTTTCTGATTTGTCTGCCAAGGGTTTTATTGCTGCTTTTAAAATAATTGTAAATTTTCAAGACTATATTCTCAGCGTCTACTGGCAATAAGTCATATCCATGATGAATGGCGTTGTTAATAACACTGGTCAACAGTAGTTTTGCGGCCTGAAAACTAAAAGCTGTTTCTGTAAGAACTTTGTGCCCTGATCATATGTTTCTAAGAAATTTTCTTTCTATCGGCTCAGGTTTTTAAGATATTTCATTCCAAAGTTTCAAAAATCTCGAATTTTAGTCTATTTCGGAATCACTTTACAAGTATTGAAATAATTTATTTTCATGAGTTTTGATATAATATGTTTAGTAAATATACACATCTATTATTTAGATCTCAATTTAAATTGCATATTATATTTTTTATTAAAATATGAGAGTTGAAAACTAAAGTTTCTTTTTTCATACAAAAATTGTTAGTCCACGTAGTATGAGCTAGGTAAAGCATTTTAAAAACCGTCATAACATTGGGGAAATTAGTCATAACTCATTGAAACAAGTTACATTCTCAATAAGAAGTGTCTCCCTCTGGCATACATTTATCAAAACTAATAAAAATGAATGTGTCTGAAATAGACTAAAATGCGAGATTTTTGTAACTTTGGAATGAAATATCTTAAAAATCTGAGCCGATAGAAAGAAAATTTCTTGGAAACATATATCGTGCACACAAAAATCTTATAGAAACTGCTATTAGTTTGCAGGGCGCAAATTTTTTTTTCGATTTTGTTGACCTGTGTAATCTGTGCAGAGCAACCTACACCAACCAGGTTAGGGTTTAGATTTTGTTTTAGCTTATAAAAGACATTGTAGACTCCTTGTCGTTCTATGCCCCCAAAGCTTGTATTGCAGTTATCTCCTCCGAGAGCTACACACTTAGATAAAATATCATGTTTTCGAAGTTGGTTTATGATCAATTCAGAAATGGTCTCGGACGTTTCATTTACTTCACGGAGTTTCGTAGTAGTTTCTTCATTTCTTACATCGAAACATTATCTTCGGGACTTATGTTTTCTACATTTGCTATTGGGATCATTAAGTAGGGCCGTTGAAGATGACTTGAATCACCTGAAACAAATAAAATAACTTCTATGAAATTAGAATGTACCGAGTACTGGGTACTACATAATGATACTCAATTGGTACTAGAACCAACGTAGTAAGTATGCAGTCTATCCAACATAACAGAACTTACCAATAAAACATTTCTTGCAAGAAAGCCTCGGCAGTAAAATCTATCTTCATTTTGCCGCGGTCTTATTATTATTGCAACTAGGATTGCCACTTTTTTTTTTGCATTTAAAGTACATTGGTTACTCTAAGTAAGAAAAATAAAGTACACAGTATAAAAATAAAGTACAATTTATTTTTCTTTATTTTTTTATTTAAAGATATAGTTTTATTGATTTTTTCAGTAAATATATCTTTATTAAAAAATTACAGTCTATAATTCAATTATAATTTATAAATAAGTAATTCTATTTTTATCAAATTAAAGTACAATTTATTTTTCTTCACTATTATATACTTAAATATATTTTCATTGCTTTTTGTATTGAATTAAATCTTTATTTAAAATTACACAGCGTCCTTACAGTCTATATTTAAATTATAAGTAAACAAGTAATTCGTCTTTTATTAAATTAAAGTACAATTTTTCTTTGGTATTCGCTGGGTGCGAGGGGGTGGGGGAACTCGAATCGATCACAGCGCGCACTGTGGCAAAGAAAGGAACATTCGGCGGCAGACAAATTGTCACTTCTGTTTGAGTAGCAAAATTTACTTTACGTATCATTTAAAAAATAAATAACAAACATGCGTCACGATACCTGCTGTGTAGTTAATTGCAAAAAAAAATGGAAGAAACAGTGATCACAAATTTTTTAAATTTCCACAAGCAAGTTGGAAACGCGAACAACGTATTAAATGGATAATCGCCGTCAAAAGGAAAAAGTAAGTAAGATAACCTATGATTTTGTATGTTGTAGGAAGTAGCACGTTACAATGGTCAAATTACTATAATTCATTTATTGTATTACTTCAGTGCCGATGGATCTCCATGGTCGCATTCAATGTCCGCCATAATTGTGAACGCTAGTTGGCGCTGTCATCGCGCACCCGGCGAATTATATTTAAAAATATATTTTTATTGCCATTTGTAGTTTGTATTAAATTAGAATCTTTATTAAAAAATGCACAGCCTCTTTACAGTCTATATTTAAATTATAAGTAAACTAGTAATTAGTTTTTTTATTAAATTAAAGAATAATTTTTGTTTGGTATGTATATTTAAAAATTATATATTTATACTGTCATTTGCAGTTTGTATTAAATTAAAATCGTTATTTAAAAAAAACCAAAAACCTCCTTACATTCCATAGGTATTTAAATTATAAGTAAACAAGTAATTCGTTTTTTATTGAATTAAAGTTAATTTATTTTTCTTTGGTACTATATTTAAAAGTATATTTTTATTGGTTTTTGCAATTTGTATTAAGTAAATGACTTTCTTGATTAAATAATTGCACGTACTCTTTACAATCTATATTTAAATTAAAGTAAATAAGTAATTCGTTTTTTATCAAATTCAGAGACGCTTTGTTTCTTTCGTCTCGTCATTTGCTATTCATCACAGAAAAAACTCTTTCTGTAAATGCTGACGTGGCGGGAATTGACAGTAAAAATGAAATTACTTTAAACAAGTTCAAAAAATTATCATTGCTTTTACTAAACCCTCGCTGCCATTTTCCAGCAGTTGAGAGTTCAGTAAAACCCTCAGAAGTATTTATTATATTAAAATTTTTATTGAAGAAAACAATTTCGTTGTATAATATATAACATCAAGTTTTTTAAGATGTAAATTTTCAATAATTTTAACAATGTCATCAAATTCTATATTGCTTTTTAAATTTAATTTTTCAAGTGTAATTAGCCAATTTGTGTTATTAAAGTCAAACCACTTACTGAGATATTCTAGGGCTTTGTCAATAAATAACAAAAAAATATCTTTTATTTTTTTGGTCAGTTCCGAGAGCCATCTTGTTCCCACATGCCGTTTAATTTCATGAAAGTCGCCATTAACTGATGCTACAAATTTCTTCAGCTCCTCTCTTCTTACAGCAGAATGTGAAAAATGGGCATACATTTTTAAAATCACATTTCTATGTCATAGGTTAAAAAGTTCATGGCATGTGCCCTTGATCAAATGTGGTACAAAATTTTTCATATTTGTAAATAAAGAATGATTGACACCAAAATTAGCATTGGTATTATCAGCACTTTCATTACTATTTTCATAGAAGTCTAATAATTTGTTTTCAATCCCATTTTTGACCGTAAAGTATTGTATCACCAATGGAAACATATTTTTTTTTGTTAGACGCATCTGTTTGTAAACAGTAAAACAAATTTTGTGTATTAATAGTATCTATAACATTTTGTAAAGAATATGGACCCAATACCTCTGTAACCAAAGCTTCCATTTTTGTTATAGCTAGACGAATAGCGGTAGCTGTAGCTGAATTGAAATAAATAGTTTTATTCAATTTTATAGTGCAATCCATGCTATTGTAGGATAAATTATGTTTAACAGTGTGGTATGTTAAGGCTAATTCAGATGCAACAACATTTTCTTTATCAATGCTTTGGATGGATAGATGATGTGGAAGTAGAAGAAGGAATTTATCAAGTAGTCCAGATGTTCTCCTCATTTCTTGCCTTGATTTATGTTGCTTTGTTTTTAAGTGTTGTTTAACTTGAAAATAATAAGAATGATCCCGTCACCTAACCCATACCCACCACATTACCTCTCCCATACCCACCACATCACCTCCCCCATACCCACCGGCCACCACATCACCTCCAGTCACCATAAAATAACACAGACAGACAGTAGTTTTGTTTCGTGAAAACTAAAAGCTGTTCCGGAAAATTCCTTTCTATCTGCTCAGGTTTTAAGATATTTTATTCCAAAGCATAAAAAATCTTCTATTTTAGTCTATTTCTGAATCATCTTACAACTGCTGCAATCATTTATTTTCATGTATTTTGATTAAACATGTTTAGCAAATATACCTCTACACATCTTTTATTTATCAATTTAAATTGCATATAATATTTTTTAGAAATATGAGAGTTGAAACTTGAAACCTATAATTTCTTTTTTTTTTCATAGAAAAATTGTTACTCCACATTTATCAAAAGAAAACTAATAAAACTGCATTGTGACTATGAAATGGGCTAAAATGATAGATTTTTGAAACTTTGAAATGAAATATCTTTAATCTTATAAGCCAGAGGTGATAGAAAGAAATCTTTTTAGAAATATATACTGTGCACACAAAACTCTTAAAGAAAGTAGAAACTGACATTAGTTTGCAGGCAACATTTTTTTTGCTAACCTGTGTAATAATTATTATACTTACTTTCAAAGCTATTGGAAAAAAATCCATTTATAGCATAGTTTGTATGTTTCATGCAACCATACAAAGTACTGAACTGAAGAAAACTGACGTTTGTACACATAAAATAAAATAATCTTATTTGTCTTATTCCTGCTGAACCAATAGTAAATGTGATTCCACACAATTTGCATCTTCCATTGTACTCATTTTGTGGATCATTAATTAACCATTGATATTATTTTTCCCACTGAGTTCTATACTTTTGTAATCGATATTTTTTCTGATTTAACACTTTTGTCTCATCATTACTTGTTTTTATAACTTTTCGGTGTAACGTATAATTCGGCATCTATTGGATCCATTTCATTTTCACTATTGAGATTATGTAAATTACGTTTCGTAGGAGTAAGTGGCATATTTAAATTTTCGTCCATGATTTACTTCAGCATAAAACCGGTAAGGTATTTTGAAATGTGATTTGTGAGTAATTGTAAGTTGTAACTTGTAAGTGTTATAGTTGTGACTTGTGAGTTGTGACTACTGACTTGTGACAATGACGCTGCGCCGGCTGCGCTGACAAGTGACAGCTGACTGATGACAGCCCGGCATTGTTGACATTTGATGTTCAGTTGCGTTCAGAAATTGCTAAGGTGGCGCTGGCGAGTGGCGACATCGATTCAACATTAACCGATAAATTTCGTTTAACGAAAAATACTTACGACTTCAACAGAAATCTCAAATTATGGGAAATAAAGTATTTTCGCATACTTTATTATTAATATAAAGTACAGAGTACAATTACCTGAATTACTTACAATGCTTTGTTATAAAATACGGGTGGCAACCCTAATTGCAACAAATGTCCCATTAATACAACCTCAGAACAGGAAAATAAGATACAACCTATGACACCTGGTATGCCAAACTTTTCCTAAAACCTGTACGAGAAAAAAGGTTTTAGCGAGATTTATTTAAGAACTTGGTGAACAAACTGCTGTGTGTGTCTAAATACCATTATTTGTTGCTAAAGTATTTGCATTATGTAGAATTACTTAAAGTAGGTACCTTATACCTAAAAACTTACTTTTCTTTTAGTCTTGACCTTTCAGCTGAATTTTGGGGAAAGCGTATATACTTTCCTTATACTCGGCTGACTTAGCAATCTTACTATATCATCTATAGACCTTGATATTGATGGTTGGGACATAAACGTACTTATATTCCTTCCTATAATCCTGTGGTAGCTCCCAGTGGCTAAGAAAGCAAGAGTGCACATTAACTGAAAAGGTGTAATGTTATTATGTTATGTGTAGGCAGCTGCAGGTACCTTAGATATAATATAGGCAGTTATCACCTAGGTATGTATAAAGGTGAAATTAGTAGGAAATGTATATTATATGTTATTTACAAGTTTAAACTATAATGAGTTAAGTATAATTTACACAGAGCCAGTACTGGCTGCCAATAAGACTGGCAGCCAGTATTGGCTTGGTATATGCCGCGTGTGAACAGTTTGTTTTTCAAGCCAGGCCAAACTGTTCACACGCGGCATATGCCAAGCCAATACTGGCGGCCAGTCTTATTGGCAGCCAGTACTGGCTCTGTGTAAATTATACTTTAGACAGGTAAGTAACCTACAGTAAATTTATAAGTTGGATGTCTTATCATTAAATGCTTACTTTTAACCTAATGCTCAAACTTCATCTACTGACGAGATTAGATATTTCTTCCTGTAACTCCTCAATCATGTCCTCGCTAAGGCAGTATTGGCGCTCATAGTCATCTTCTGTATTCAGCAAAAGCAGATTTCTGACACGCCGGGCTTGGCGTCGAGATGCTAATAAATCCAAGTAATTGGCTTCTTTTAATAAATACAGAAGAAGAAAAGAGCGTGACATCTGAAAAATTTAATATAGGTAAGTATTATGTAGTTTCAGAAATTGATAATAATTCATAGAATACTTAAATCTTTGTAATTCGGCACCTAATAATGGTTATTTTATTGTTTATCAATTATTTTAACGAAAGAAACGTATTAACGAAAACAAAATAAGCGTAAAGGCTGTCACAGACAGAGCAGGTAATGTAAAGATGTATATTATAGCACGATACATCTCGATACATCTTTCTATAGAAATCGTCAGGAGACCACACACAACAGCTATAATGTATATGTTTACATCTTCGTATCTTAAGATACAGAGCTATGTATATGAAAATATACATTTACATTTTGATCATCTAAATACATCTCAATAATCCGTGTAAAATATACATATCTTCATAGGATGTTCAAAAATTTCTGTGATTATATTATTATGTACTAGCGACCCGCCCCGGCGTCGCACGGGTATAAAATATATAGCCACATAGTGATTATTTTATACTTTCATTTCATCCTTGCAAGTAGTTCTTCGGAAGATATACTTTTTCGCACGTGTGTATTATTTTTCCTAATATCTTCTTTGATTAGATCATGAAGTTCTGAAAACGTTGATCTTGACTCCCGGAAATAATCACAAAATTTTCGGTCTGATAATTCATCGTATATTTTAAACTCTCCGGAATTTTCTTTATGCTTTATATGTGATCTTCAATCCACATCGTTCTGTTTTTGGCACATGTAACAATGCGCGCATCAAAATCACAATTCGAATCATCTTCTGATGAACTATCTAGTAAATCTAATAGCAAGTAACTCGAAAGGTCCATAGTATTACGATTTACGACATTAAAAATAAGAACAGCTTGTATAACAGCTCAGCAGCTGAAATGTGCGTCAAGCGGGGCGGCTACCATTGAAATGTAGGGAAAGATACATAAAAGTTTGCAAAATGAGTAAAATAATCAATAATATTTAAAAAGTCGTCGCATCCATTTATTAAACGATAAAAATCCAAACACAAGCACCAACCAACAAGATTTCACTAGAAATTTAGTAACCTAAAATCTGACAGATGAATTCGTTAGTGGATTCGAAGCGACTGCTGAAATAACGGCGGAATTTATTTCTGAATACCAATTCCTCTAAACAATTACTGTCAAGTTCTCATTTTGTCTAGTTCACTTCACCTGCGTTTCCGCTCGGGCGGCGCTAGTGTCGATTTCACATTGTTTCTGAATACCAATTGTTCATGTAGCGCTAATTCCGCTGCGAATTCACAAATCACAGGCGACTTCGCTTGTGACTATTTCAGAATAGCTATGCAGGTTTAAGCTAGTGTATCGTCTATTTCTAATAGACGTCCATTCGTCCAAGGATATTGAGAATTTGTGGTTGTCTTTTAACAGTCTCTGAATCTCGTCAATTATTGATTGCTTTTTTTATCAGCCTGTTTTATCACAATATTTTTGATAGCCGTAGCAGACTTAGGCAAATTATGAGCGGAGTTTTGAAACAGCTTCCTCATATCTTTAGATTCGAAACGGACATCCGTCTTTAGCTGTCATACGCGAAACCATAGCTTCCATTGAAGGATTTGCTTCCGATTCATAATAGTCGGTCATTTTTAGCTTATTTTTGGGTTTCTATCCACAGCATTGTCTATTCTTTGACTAACTGGTTCCTCTGTTACTGTAGCAAGACTTTTATGATGCACGTTATTTATATGCTTTATTAAGCCACCCGTGCTACCTTCAAAATTCTTTGGCACAATTTACATTTAGCATTATTTTTGTCTTTGGCGCGCAGAAAGTAATGCCAAATGGAGGACTGATCGGACCGATTATTAGCAAAAACAAGAATTCGATTGTTTTTATGTTTATAATCGGCGAACATTAAATTTTCAAATTTTTTTGGCAATCAACATTACAGGCTTTATGGAATTTAAGTGTTGTAGCACCAAGCGATTTAAATTTAGGCAATGGAGTCACTATCCCTCTATGTCAATCCCTTTATCAACAACAAGCTTTTGTATAATATCGCCAAAAACTTGTGTTACTGGCTTGTCTATAATTTTTAAGCGTTTCTTCGCATAAATCAAAATATCGATCTGCTTCCATCTCTGATTCTTTCTGAGGTGTATCTGTATGGGCAGGGCAGTCTCTCGTAGTATTATTAATGGTTTCTTATTCAATTTAAGAATTGCGTTACGCTTGTGTGAGTCCTTGTTTGTGCACCTCCATAAGTCAGAATCATCTGTGTTCGTTCTCTTCAACACATAGCTATATCCGGCACGACATAGCATTTGGCTTCCTCTCTTTGTTTTATGAAATTTGAAAGTGGAAAGTCCATGTGAACGTGCTGCCAGATAGGTCCAACCCTAAAAGTGACCTAAATAAATAAATAAATGTTTTATAACTAATCTAACAAAATGTTATTTCCTAAAGGGTCTACACAGACGGACTGCATTTCAACTGCAATCCAACTGCAAATTGCAGTTGGATTGCAGTTTGAATGCAGTTGACACGACTGCAATAGAACTGCAAACCAAACAGTTCACACGACTGCACGCCGACTGCAACTCATACCCATACTACGATTAGCGCGTTTAAATAATGCTTCTTCTTCTTTTTACATTGTTTAACATATTTATCGTGCAAATATGAGTCCTTAAATGAATTAAGCATTATTAAGTCATCCGAATATGGTACCGAACTTGGAATAGTACCATAATTAATGCCTCTATACAGATTGAGACTCTATTTTCCTCCAGAAAAGAAGCTGCTAAAATTTTCAAAAAACTAACATCAAAAATCGCGGTGGCTCCACATCTTAAATCCATCCTTGGGCCATAAGGACCAATCCTACCAAAGGAAATCTTTGGTTCAGCAATAGCCGTATAATTTACCGTACACACGCAACTATTACAATTATAGCAAAATATACTTTTGGTTATGCGCGTTTCTTGTAGTAGCATTTCCCACATGTTTTTCTTTTCCGTTTTTGTCTTGAAGAATTTTGAAAAGACTCTTCTTCGTTCTCTATTCCCTCCAAAGAAGCTTGGTCCGAAGACAACTGCTTTGCGCACTATAGTCGATGTCTGTTTAGAAAGAACGCTTCTAAATATTTATTTTACTAAGCTCTTGGTTTAATAAATTATTTATAGCATCTTTAATTAACGAAAACATGGTAAAGAAAAAAAAACAGTTTACGTCAAAAATAAATACACGCATTTCAGTAGAAAAACTAACGGTAAAGCTAACCACCCGTCGAAACGACGGGCAAAGTCTGAACATACGGAAATCTATGGCACTTACCTGTACGAAGAGTGTGCTACTGTAACGACCTCACTGG
This sequence comes from Polyommatus iphigenia, assembly GCA_963422495.1. Taxonomy (NCBI): domain Eukaryota; kingdom Metazoa; phylum Arthropoda; class Insecta; order Lepidoptera; family Lycaenidae; genus Polyommatus; species Polyommatus iphigenia. Next base: position 4,489,182 of record OY730188.1, read on the forward strand.
CAAATGAGTTAAATAGACGAAACAAAATATTCGGACGCGACATTAAAAAAATATGGCGATATTAGTTTGCGCCGCCCGTCGTCTCGACGGATGGTTAGCTTAAACATGGTCTCCCAGAAGGTTAGCTATCTAGAGACCTAGGGTTAAAAGAGTACTCATCTCAACCCACTACACTCAGGCAGAAATTGATAAAAGCTTTGAGGTTGTGAACTTCAACAATGTCAAATTGACAAATCTATTAGTAGGCATTATGGAATGCATAACAAAGAATGAGATGATAAGGCCTATCACACCATTACCGGAGAGCAAAAAATAGTTAAATGGCTCTCTCCTTCAATTTTGAGAGTGTGTAAGGTAAAGAAGGTTTTTGATAAAAACAATTACAAATGTGAGAATGGTAGTATCTATGCGGGTGGGTCCTATCACACCACAAAAAAGTACAAGTGCCCTGAAGTGGGGGAATTGCAAGATACATATGATTTAATTAAGGGACTAAAGAAACTGAATAACACAACCACAATCGATATTGAAGATATGGGAACAACCAGCAGTGAGAAAATAAACAGAGAACTCCTGGAAGATAAAATCAGAGAACTTGAAGAGAAAATATCTTTATCTGAAGATGAAAGCAAAGGTAGTGGCTCTTCTTCTTCAAGCCTTATTCCCAACTATTTCAATGTCTCTAGTGTTTTCTCTTCGATAAATAATTATTTAACATACATCAAAACTGGTTTGATAATCATATTTCTACTAAGGGTCTACACAGACGGACTGCATTTCAACTGCAATCCAACTGCAAATTGCAGTTGGATTGCAGTTTGAATGCAGTTGACACGACTGCAATACTGCAACTGCAAGCCAAACGCGCAGTCGGATTGCAGTTGAGTTGCAGTCGGCGTGCAGTCGTGTGAACTGTTTGGTTTGCAGTTCTATTGCAGTCGTGTCAACTGCATTCAAACTGCAATCCAACTGCAATTTGCAGTTGGATTGCAGTTGAAATGCAGTCCGTCTGTGTAGACCCTTAGGAAATAACATTTTGTTAGATTAGTTATAAAACATTTATTTATTTATTTAGGTCACTGTTAGGGTTGGACCTCATCTGGCAGCACGGAAACGCATTTGTTCCGCCTGTGCTACCACGTGCTGCAGTGTGCTGCCGCATGCGAACGCGCGCTGTCGCATTCCGCAGACAAAAAAGGGCGATCGCACGCGGCTGTGAAAGGATGCGTTAGCATGCTATCGCGCGCTTCAGCGTTCCGGAGTCTCCCCAGAAGACTAATGCCTGCATCTGTTGTAGACCGACCTTTAGTAAAACCAAATTGATTATTATGTAATAAATTATTTGAGTTAAAGTGAGCAAGTAATTGATTTAAAATTATTTTTTCAAAGATTTTACTTAAAGTCGGCAATATGGATATTGGTCTATAGTTGGCTGGGTCTGATTTCTTCCCAGCTTTAAATAGAGGCATCACCTTGCTGTGCTTCATTAAGTCTGGGAACACACCACTTTTAATACAATTATTAAAAACTAAAGCTAGGTAAGGGGCAATGATGTCAATTACTGATTTTATAATTTTTGTGGACATACCCCAGAGATCAGTGGTACTTTTAATATTGATTGATTTGAAAGTCTTGATAATATGTCTGGAGTCAATATCTTTAAAAATAAAATTGACATCACATTCCTTGACATGTTCTCTAAGTATTTTTTCGGCAACTGTGGGTGATGAATTTAAGTTCTTTGTAGTTGAGATTGGAATGTCTGCAAAAAATTTCTCAAAGACTGTCGCAACCTCAAGATCAGAATTGATTTTTTTATCATTAATTAAAAGTTCAAATTTATAGTTACGACAGGTGACTTTTCCAGTCTCATCCGCAATTATTTTCCAAGTGGTTTTCACTTTATTTTTAGAGTCTCTAATTTTCTCTTTAATGTGAAGTGCCTTCGCTGCTTGACAGGCCTTTTTAAAAGTTTTCGAGTATTTCTTGACGTACAATTTAAAAGCTTCACTCCGGTTTATAGTTTTCTCGTTATACAAATCATATAATTTTTGTCTACTTACAATAATACCTGTAGTTGCCCATTTTTTGAAATTATTTCTTTTATTATTCAAGCTGACCGTTTTAGAAGTAAATACAGCGTTATATTGCTGTTTTACTCTATTGAATATATTGTTAAACGCTTTATCTGGATCATTTGATACATTCAAGTTCTTAAAAATTGATAATAATTTACTTCTAAACTTCTCAATACGTTTTGTATTTATAGGTATATATTCAATTTTTTCTTTAAAATTATTATCACAATTTATATTAAATGAAGCTAACTGTCCACAGTGATCAGAGCTTAAGACATTCCTTTCTATAGGGAGTTATGTTGGTGAAAATATTATCTATGCAAGTCGCAGTTGTATCACTAATCCTTGTCGGCTCGTTGAATAAATTAATAAGGTTATACGATTTGAACAATGATGTGAATCTAACATTTGACAATGCAGATATTTTGCTGATCTCTCTTCAACTGCACATATCCAACAGCTTCGTCGCCATACGTTTCTCTTACTGACCTGTAAGCAAAGATGAAATGTTACAATATTTAAACATAACCTCAACACTTATCGTGATTTGTGATACAACGAAAATACACAATATAATTTTGTCGTAACATAGTTTTAGAAAATTAACCCTTTAGGTTCGGCCTACGGCTACAGTTCTTAGACTGAAACTTAAAATATGAATCTTCACGCGTTAGAACGTTGTAAAATACTTATATTGAAATAAGATTACTATAAAAACTATCTAGACTTTTTCTAATGGCTGAAATCTAGACTTTTAACCATGGGACAATATGTCCCATCAGTCTTGAAACCCATTGTATTTGAGTAGGTTTTCCATATATTTTTTGGAAATATTATAAATTTAATTTTATAAATGAAAAAATAATGTTATATTTACAATTTATTGAATGTAATTTAAAAACATTATGTCTGCTGAGTATTTTAGGATAATAAAAAATTATATGAATTAAAAAAAACGGGAGCAGAGGGCAAAATACTGAGAGAAGATATGGGCATCAGGAAAGGTGAAATGATGCAAAAGAGTTTTTACAAAAAAAAAAAACTATCTTCTCTCAGCGATTTTTTCATAAATTTGCGTTTTGAAGACATCCTGAAACAAATACACAATCATGCAGAAGCAGCAAAAGCAGTATTTCCATAGAAATTGTAAATCCGCATATAGCAATGAAATCTCCTTCAATCTAAGGATAAGTAAGTTTAAAAAAGACTGATGGGATCCAGTGTTCCGAAATCAAAATTGTGTATCAAAATCCCAATGTTTTGCAAAGAAAATATCGTTAACATAAATTAATTGGCTTACAGAACGTAATAGATATAAAAACTTACCTGAAAACAGCCATACAACAATTTAAATCTTTTATCAAAAGTGTAACGTCTTTTCCGTGTCCTTTATAAATTATCACAGACTAAAAAATAATGTTGCCAGACAAAAACTACCATTGTCAATGTATAAAGTGAAGATCCATTTACGATATGGGATGTATAATCCCATTTATAAAGTAAATTTAAAGCCTCAGTCCTCAGTTACATATCCATGGGATTTTATGTCCCAACAGTCATCTGAAGTATGGGACATATACATATCAACAGGTCCGAAAGGGTAAAATACACTATACTTACGTAGCCGTTTTTAATATTCCTGCATTCTGCTGAAAAAAATCGGTATTAGACGCAAAGAACTTTGCAATCATTACCGCATCTATTTTCGGTAGATTTGTAGTTTCGGCTTTAACAAATCCGGCGTCCATGTTGAATCTCGTATTCCAAATAACTTAATGAAATACTACGTATAAATTAAGGGTCTCAAAATACTTTATACTGTTAAATTGTGCTCTTTGTTTACTTACGTCTTACGCAATGACGTCATGACCACAGAGCAAACATGGCGTCCTCTAGCGGAAGCGTTTTTGCGAAATACGCGCGAAATTTGAAATTATGTAAAAATAATGTTGTGTGACAACGTCTTATAATTCGATATGGGCTGCGCGCACGAAAAAACATGACGCAATATGCGGCGTTACCTCGCTCTGAGGCGTTCCATTTGAGTTGTTTAGCAGAAATGTACAGTCGGGGAAATGAGTTGTTTAGCAGAAATGTACAGTCGGGGAAATGAGTTGTTTAGCAGAAATGTACAGTCGGGGAAATGAGTTGTTTAGCAGAAATGTACAGTCGGGGAAATGAGTTGTTTAGCAGAAATGTACAGTCGGGGAAATGAGTTGTTTAGCAGAAATGTACAGTCGGGGAAATGAGTTGTTTAGCAGAAATGTACAGTCGGGGAAAATTGTGCTAAGCAGAAATGTACAGTCGGGGAAATGAGTTGTTTAGCAGAAATGTACAGTCGGGGAAAATTGTGCTAAGCAGAAATGTACAGTCGGGGAAATGAGTTGTTTAGCAGAAATGTACAGTCGGGGAAAATTGTGCTAAGCAGAAATGTACAGTCGGGTAAATGAGTTGTTTAGCAGAAATGTACAGTCGGGGAAATGAGTTGTATAGCAGAAATGTACAGTCGGGGAAAATTGTGCTAAGCAGAAATGTACAGTCTGGGTGATGAGTTTTGACGTGACAACGTCTTATAATTCGATTTGACGCTGACGTGCTAATCGTCAATACAATTGCTGTATTGACGATTAGCACGTCAGCATCTTCTTCAGCTTGCTTGACTTCAATAGCGGCTTGTTCCATTTTCTTGTTTCAGCATTGTTATAAGACGGCTTTTGTTGTTAGTATTAGCCAAAAATCTTTCTTGTGATACTTGAGCTGCCATCGTTTCATTAAAATGGGCATCTACTGATATATGTTTCTTCGATCGTCGTAGTCTTTCTGCAGACTTTGTATTTTCCTTTGCGCCATCAGATGGATATCCATCAAAAATAACGACTGCATTTGAACCATAATGGTTACGTACATATTGAACGTACCTCTCACAAATTGCCTCAAACTGGTCATTAACATGCCATACTACTTTGTGTAGTAGATATCCTCCATCTAAAACGGTTTTTGTGTTATTTGCGCTGTCCATTTTTTCTGGGAGTTGTGTAAAAGCTGCATACAAAGAAGATTTTGTGCCTTTGCGCATGCCTTCTTCTGAGAATAAGGATAAAGGGAATGGCGCAAGCTCGAATTTCAGGTAGTCTTTCACTTCATCACCAGTTTTCCTGGCGATACACATCCTTTGGAATAATGTTAATGGTTCGATCGTAAATGTGTCTTCGCCGACCTTTACACTGTTGTTAACTGCTGCCAATAAAAGTACCTTGTCTTTGCGTTTTAATTTAATAGACTCAAAATTGTCATATGTGTGTACCATGGTCGACATTCCTTCATTACCTTTTTCTCTAGACAAATGACAATTTATATTTTCATTTCCAACTACTCCGGTGCTAATAGAAATGAGTGAATCGATTTCGGGAAAGGGAGGATGTTGTGATAACCAATCCAACAGTTTTTTTAAGTCTTGATTGTCACGAGATACGCGTGAAGTCCTTGTATCGACATGTTGTTCTGATGTAACCAAATGAATATTACAATATTCTTCAATGGAATCGCAAACATTGTGAAGTGATATCATTCCTAAAGTCCACAGTACGAGTACGCTGTCACTGATTCCACGGCCACGAGTAAGGCCTCCACAGCTGTGCATCGTCCGCATTAAGGTTTGCTCGATTGTCATGTCACTCCAGATTCCTGACCAAAACTTATCTGTACGTCTGATCGTAAAATAGCCAAGCGATGTAAATTTGTGGTATTCAACCGGATCCATTTCTTTTTCCAAGTCTAACATGCTTTGCAGATAAAGATGAGCAGATTTTGCATAAAAAAAGTGGCCGCTTGAGTGGAAATAAGGAAGCATTATTTGAATTGTGTCTAGATGCAGTTGCCAGTTTCCTGATCGTTCCGCTTCAATGAAATGTTTTACTAACGTGATCATTTGGAAGTACTGAATCCATAGTTTAGCTGTAGGACCATTGCCTTCTAACTTTGTAAGCGCTTCTTTGAATTTAGCAGCCACAACTCTGAATTCATCGCTTTCATTTACTCTCAGGATCGTCGATTTGATCATGTAATTGTTTCATCACATTACAATCGTCGTCTGTAAACTCAATGGATTCCAGAATTATATGTGCCAAAGCAAGATGACATAATATATGTGCACGAATTGCACGGGCGTAAGCATGACCAGCCAGCATTTTTTCTACACTATGTTCAGCGTAAATAGTAGTAAACAAATCTTTTAGTCCACTGCCTGCCATTATGAAGCCAATAGCACCCAAGAAAGACATGAGTAGATGGAATCCTCCAAGTCTCAGGACAACATTTCGAAATTCGGTGTTGTTTGCGACAATTTCCTGAGCTTTTGCATATAGTGGCTGGTCCAATGTAACGAAGACAGTTTTTTGGTTGGAACATTTTTCGACAGCTAAGCGAAGAGCCGTATAAATCGTATCATATTGGTTAGGTGGAAAGTTTATGAACGGAAGACATATTATCTTCGATTTTACGAATGGTTCTTCAGCCGTTGCCGTCTCCATAAAGCCGTTCCATCCTGGTAGTTCCAATCATTTGCCGTAAAGCCATAGCAAGTCTGGACCCGAAGGCAATATGTCTTTTGAAAGTGGATGTATTTTCTCAGCATCTAAAATTTTCACCGTTTTAAACCCGTATTCTCTTTTTTATTGAAAACTGAAAGACCTACGCATCCAAATTTTCCTACTACTTGAGCCGATGGCAAATTAGACAATCGTAGGATGTTTTGATCGGGTGATACGGCATCATAAGGGGTTACGCACTGGATAGCTCCCATAATGTGAACAGTATGCAAACCATCTATTGTATTGACATTGTGATCCGCATTATCACAAATAACTTGAGAGAATGAATCTGGGTCAACCAAGGTGCCAGCCGCATCAGGACGAATAACGGCAGATTTTTCGAAGAGTGTAGTTTCAAAGTACGACGCTGCGAAGCCTAACGAAGACAGTAAGTCGATAAGTTTCTTTGATCCAAACTTCTTGTACAAATATGTACTGATACCGATTAAAAGTGGCGACAAAAAAGATCTAGGTCTTACTGCTGAAATTACAGCATGAGATATCGCTTCGCATATTCTATTCCATTTGTCAATAGAGCCACGTTTTTTTTTCACAATTATTTCTTGCAGTAAAACTTATAGAGTTTGTGGAATGAGAGAATTCACTTCATTCAAAAAGCTGTCAGATGGTGGATATTTTGACGTATCGTAGTCCTGTGAACGGATATCCGCTAAAATAATAGCAGCAGCTTCTTTGACAACTCTGAGACGTTCTTCTTCAAGATTAGATTTTTTATCGTTGTACCAGTTGTCCGACAGTAGTTTATATCCCGTATCTCTGAAGCAGATGACAGGCGACTGATTGTTTTTCTCAATGATAAGAATATCATCACCATACTTCTTCAAAAGTCGTGATTTAACGGTCCTCGAATCTGGGCGGTATTCGCCCTCTATTTGGTTCATCAGGTCGTCGAGGGACAATTGGCACTCTTCGGAATTGTCGGCAAGGTACGAAAAGATATGCTCCATTGCTTCATCTACATTATTCGCGGGCCGATACCCTCTCTTTTGTCCCGAAGGTCTTCGAGAATAGAGCCGTTTTAATCATGAATGATGGTACCTTCCACCCACGGCAACTAAGTCTATCACATGTTGAATGCGATCTATTATCTGTCGTCCCCATTCATCACCTCGTTCAAGCGCTGTTTTTAAGATTGTGTCTTTCACTCCTAATTTCTCCACGAGGCAAATTTTATCTCGATCCAATAACCCTCTTTTTGACTGTTTTTTCAAAAAGTCGTCTGTTATTTCTTCAGCACATATAAAACACTGCGTATTAAAATTGAAACTTGGGATAACCGATCGACGTGACGTTGACGTCGTTGAGGGCGCTTTAGTTTTTTTATTGTACGCGGCGATCAGTTTTTCGTTATTATAATTCTTTTGACATGCGGAGTGCACCATCACAGACGACAATGTTTTCAAAAAGCGCGCATGTTCTTGATGGCCACGTTTATCACTCGATTTAATAAGAGTCTGCACGCCTCTCTCTTTCACAAGAACTGAGTCACTTTCACTTAAAGTTTTATTGCAAATAAAACATAAATTCACTTCCGTAGATGACATACTGTAGTAACTTGCGTGTGACGAGGATGTAAATAACTCACGTACGGTTAATAATCCTTTTTATTGTCCACACCACCACTAAACGTCACAATATTGTTCATATGCACAGAAGGATACGGATCACAAGCACAAGCAGAATAGATAGAAGAAAGTCAGTGAAGTAGCAGTATAGAAAGAAACAATAACGATTAATACAAGCGTTTTGATTGAGCTAAGAACTAGGTAGCATGTATAGCATCCACGTCGCGAAAGCGTATTAAACGGACTGGCGGTCAAGCGAGTGGGGGCGGCCGGCGGCGTGCGTCGGCGCAGCGACTAGCCGGTTCTCGGACACGCTCCTCGCACTCGTATGCTCCGTCTCATTGATGTCACCGCGGTCACTTGTCGTGCTCGGTTCCATACTACGATTTTCTACAAGCAACGGCACGGACGTAATCCGAATGGTTTTAATTAATGATGTTATTAGTGTAAGTATTATATTATTTAATTAGGATAAGGTTTTATGTTACTAATATAATTTTAGTGTTATAAATATAATTTTGTATACATAATGTAAATATGTAAATAATAATTTATTAAGTGTATATATATATATATATATATATATATATATATATATATATATATATATATATATATATATATATATATAAAAGTTTTATTGTAAATAATAAACATAATAAATATTAGGAGGATCCCTACACATACTATAGAAATTATATAAATTCACTTCCTTAAACGACAAAATTACGTGCAGCCGATAGCGAGCAATGAGCGCACTGAGGCTGCATCGTCCATCTTGACATGACTCACCCATTGGTATGAGTTAAAACAGGACCGCGAATGTGCGTCATGATGCCGTCCCGCTCTCTCGCGTAGTTAGAGAATGCGGAACGGCAACATTTCATACACCTTGGCCATCACCACGCGCCACGTGATAGCTAGCTACCGAGGCCAAAATAAACAGTATATATTTTTTGAAAATATTTGCTTGTATCCATGCTTGTAACCAAATGCTTGCATCTATATGAGTAATTTTGTGTTTTTTATACTTCTCATAGACACTTTTGTCAATTAAAAAGTAATTGCAAAATCTATAAAAATTTAAGTACCTACCTAACATTAATGATTTTTTCTTACAGATGTAACTTTTTACCTATAAAACTTACAGAATAAATATGTATGAGAAAAATGTTGGTAATTTTGTCTTCTTTCTACTTCCCATAGACTATTTTGGCATAAAGTAAACGGTTGAGAAATTATTTAAAAAAAAACGTAATTTTGGCACATTAAATTCAAGATGGCGGCTCGCGCCTTTTCTTCCCAAGGTCGAAAATTTGGATTTTTATTAGGCCTTCATACCTTAATAACATAACATCATAAACGCTTCTACTCCACCTTTTGTAGGGCAAAAATACTTACAGACTGTATTATAGGCAGTTGACAGACCTACGTCATTTGGTCTGATTATGTCAACTAGTTGAACGCTTTTGTCGATATATTATTGACAATATTAAAGTCTATACATGGTCTATACCATAGACTTATAATATATTATACTGTCGTATATAAGTTTATGGTTATTTTATTACCTACCTAATTATTATTTATTACCTACCTAAAATCATGGCTAATATTGTAAAATACAATAGTTCAATCATGTAGTTGTTTATTCGTAAAAATGATATTGAAGTGATATAAACAAAGTAGACACCATGGTAACCGTTATCGGTATCACAGATAATGTAATAATTATGTGACAGCAGTTGGTAGGTACCTATTTAAGATTCAGTAAAAAAACTACAACTTGTCATTTTCTATATAAACCGCGATTGACAATGTAGTGTCAGATGTTGTCAATCGCGGCTTTGTATAGAAAATGACAAGTTTTTGACAGGGAGTCAATGACCGCTACCGCCATGTTTCGCCGTACACTATAGTATGGATTGATCGAAAAAATACTGAAAACTATTCAACTTACGAGACTTGATGTACTCTGCCGTGGGACGCATACACTGCTTAAAAATTCTGCATGTTTAAACCAGTACAGGTTCGGTACATAGACATCGTCAGAAGAGCAACCGCTTTTAGTAGACTGCTTTATTTTGGTTAATTCTGTTGTATAGCGAGTCCTTATCGTCTTTATCTTATGTTTAATATCTTCTTCAGAAACCTCTAAGTTTAAATCACTAATTAGAGATTTTATACTGTTTGCCCGCAACGTTCGGTCTTTGTATTCATTAATTTTGTGGTTCCAAAGGCATTGATAGTTTTTAAAGTTCTCCAAAAAAAGCAATGTATTTTAATCGTTCCATTTAAGCACCATTATGCCGCTTGCAACCGATGTGAGGCAACGACAAAATACAGAAAAAATATCAATACAATAATTATTATTATGACGTCCGTCGGCTACAGGACTCGAGACCAAATGGCAAAACCCGAATGATCGTTCTTTCAGTGTTCAGACCGTTCATTTCTCGTTCATTCGGAGTGGAAGTGAAAGATGCCGAATGACAATATCCAACACAGTTGGATCGGTTCACTGATGAATTCATTCGGCACTAATGTTTCATTTTGTGTTCAGATGTGTCACTTGGAGTGAAGATGCAAAATGAAAGACGAAAATGAACAAAAAATGACCCGTCTGATATCAGCTTTACAAGACTCCGTCCGCCTTTTTTTCTACGTTCATGGTCATATTATCACTATAAAATTATTTTTAGATACCGTAAAACGGGGTAAATTGGTCCAATCTTGACTTTCAACTGGAATTTAAACCATATTCCGTAACATATAGGGTACTTTTGGGTATATATAAGAATGTATGGTATGATCTTTTAGATGTTGAGTGGCTTAAAATTCTCCAATTAATGTCATATTTTGAGAAATTCAACAAAAACCCTATTGGATTCCAATTTACCCCGGACGGGGATAATAGGTTCAAGAGAGGGGTTAATCAGAATTTTGACTAGGGCTGTCACTCTATTTTCCAGAGTAAATATATATAAAAGAGAACACTTTAGGTAAGGTTTGTATTTAACCACACTACTTGCCCTTTTGAATGAGTTTATTAAAAAACATCGTTTATGTCATAATTATATTTATTGAAAATAAGTAACTTTAACTTAATGTCTAGGTACCTAACCAAAAATAATAAAACTTAATATTCATCTTTCAAATTAGGTAACGAAAAGTCTCTGTAAGGTATCCAATAGGTAGAAATAAAATTATTTTATGTATGTAATGTGTATGTACATACTGGCTGTACGCACGTTACTTTGAGGTTCGCTCTACTAGTTTCGGTCTCCGCATGATAAGTTGCTTATGCGCTGAGATCGCGAGCGCTCTGCGGCTCATGAACTATGACTGATGATATGACCCTCCGCAGCTCATAAGGTCTCCGTATGAGACAGAAACTAGTCGAGTAAACCTCGAAATTAAACGTGAGTACAATCGGTACCATCATAAAATAATGAGTATAACGCTCACGACAATTTAAATGTAAAAAAATATTATTCTTCTTCTTCTAAAATTTTCAAAATTTCTTCTGTGTTTTTATAAAAATTCAGACTTCTTTCTTGCTTTGGATGGGTTGAGTTATTTTTTTGGCGATTTCGTAAGGTGGAATTACTATTTATCTTCTTCAAAGGCAATGGCAATTTAAGTTTGATATCAGATATGATTTTAATTTCTGGCTTTGGTTTGTTTTCAATTCTTGTGAACTCTTCTCTTTTTTCTTCTAAACTCGTATTTAGAATTTTTTGGCTTTCGTTTTCAGTTTCGATAATAATTTCTTGACCATCAAAATTTTCCGCAAAAATAATTGGCATGTCTTTAATGGAAAGACCTAAAGGTATCGGATTCATTACTATGTTTGGGTCCCTTACTCTGACAGGCATGTCAAGTATATTAGTGTCATTTGTATATTTGCTTTGACCGCATGTTTTAACATCGGAATTTTTGTTTTCAGCGATTTTAGGTGTTGATTTTTTCCCAATGCCCTTCCCTTTTAAAGATAAAAGTTTTGAAGTAGTTTCTGCTGTCTGCTTTATTGTTCTTTTCTTTTTAGGTTTTTCAGGTTCCTGATTTTCATTCCTTTCTATTTCTTCAGCACTTACACTTTTTCCTGCCACCACATCTAGCTTTCTCTTCTTTTTAGGTTCTTTAATAGCTGTCATGGATCCGAAGCGCATTTCCTTCAAAAATTTTAAAAAACTGTCATTTAAAGCAGTTTTTGCATCTTCATCATTCATATCATCTTCAAGAGGAAGTCTGGCTAGAACTTGTTGAGCATCCAAGGGGACAATTCCACATTTCCTAAATCCAGCGGCAATGTTTTTTTCAGCATTTATACTCAGCTGATCCATTAATAATTTTAATAACATAGGAAAGCATCCCTTTGGAACACATGATTGTGTTCTCCCATAGTCGGTTTTTTTCCATTTATCCAATAACTGGCGCCAAATCATCTTCATAGGTCTAAAAACGGCAACGTCTAGGGGTTGTGTTAGGTGCGTCGAATTAGCCGGCAGAAAAATAAAAGCGATATCCTTCTCCTGGCATAGTTTTATAACTTCAAGAGACAAATGTGAGGATAAATTGTCTCCTATTAATACTTTCTTACCTTCTTTGTTTTCTACGAATGGTATAACTACAGTCTTAACCCAATCTACAAAACTGTCACCATCAAACCAACCAGATGAAGACCTGTTATATCTGGCGTTTTCCGGCCCTCTCGTCGTCCACGAATTATATAAATGAGCTGCCTTGTAGACGATATATGGCGGCAGGAAATCACCATTGGCAGTCGCTGCCATCATCAAAGATACTGAGCCCTTTGAGTGATTTACGATACGTTCTGGGTACTTGCACCCTCGTCTTACTATCACCTTTTTGCGACCGGGATCATCAGTCAGATTGGTCTCGTCATAGTTGATAATATTTTGAGTTGGCACATTCTCCAAGGACTTTTCCAATTCGGCAAAATATTCTTTTATTGTGTCTGGAGACACTGCCGCCCGAGATCTCTTAATATTCTGACAAATTCTTTGAGATATTTTATTTGCATGTCTCTTTAAAAACCCATTAACATAGTCTATACCGGGCATGTTGTTTTTGAATATTTTGTGCTTAATATTCATGGAGTCTAGATACATTTTTATTATATATCTAAAATCCGTTGTATCTAATGGGTAGCCCCAATCTCCACATATATTTAATTTTTCTACAATATATGACTCTTCTTCTTTGCTTAGTGCTATTGGCCTACCGTGAGGTTTCATATCACGATTTTTGTGGCGGCATAAAACTGATTTTGAAATATTAAATTTTTCAGCAACAGTATTTAGGCTATTATTTGTCAAAGCAAGCTCGTCCAGGGCTTGTTTTATTATTAATTGATCGTATTTTTTATAACGTTTAGCCCCTGGTTTGGCGACGTAGTTGCGAGGCATTCTGAAAAAGAAACATAATTTTTGACCAAAAAAAAGTTGCATTACCTATAATTTCATAAGCGTGAATGAACAAGAAAACTAAAAAGACAAACAATAAAAAAAAACCGCATATTCAGATTCGTGCCCACTTAAATGTCGAAGTAGGTAATGGTTTATAGCCAAAATAAAACAATGCGGTTCTTATTAGTTTTGTTAAAATCAAATATAATTTACTGTTTTATTAAGGTTTTGGTTTTTGACAACCCTATTTAAGGATCCCAATTTACCTCTTATGCAAACCAAATAACCCCTGTGTTGTTCCAATTATACCTCTTCATGTGCCAATTTCCCCCCTTCGCGTTCCTATTATATCCAAAATAACCTAAAAATTAGTGTTCGTCCAAAACTAATATTTCCAATGAATTTACTCAATTATTTAACTTACCTTCACGTTTTTTCAAACCACAACCCACTAATATGATCCAGATTACATAAATGTTAACACTTTTCTCAATATAACTCGTTAAAACTCAAAGTTAAAAAGCACATTATTCACGTGTCCACAACGACCTCACTTTGAATCCTTTTTTCTAGTGAAACGTGATTGGCTGGCTTCGTTACTAAGTGTAGCCAGTAGAAAAAAATATAAGTTCGTTCAAAAATACAAAAAGTGTTAACGTGTCTTCAATAGTATTGTTACCACAGAACGTTTAGAAATGTTACTACTTTTGTTCCTATTTACCCCGGCGTTCCTATTATCCCCGTTTTACGGTACAATATTTCTAAAATTCATGTACTTAATACCTTATTTTGACTATAATATTTTTATTGTTTCAGATGGTTGTTCGTTGGAAGAACTACACATAGTGCAAAATATTTTTATACGATGGGGCAGCAAACCTCAAGAAAGAGTAAGTAACATTTAAAATATAGGTATAATTATTGTGTTGTGGCATTTTATAGTAAGTGCAGTTTTCAACTCTTGTGTTACAAAAATATCATTAGTATCAATATCATTCTTGTGTTGTCGAAACTTGTCTTATATTTTCATTGTTTTCTATTAGCTCAGTTGCGATAGACGTATTTTAGTCAGATTTTTTGCGCCAATTTTTAGGGGAAGTCATAATACAATAGCTCAGTCTGAAGCGACAAAATCAGGATACTTACTGATTTTATCGCTTGTAAAAAGTACTATTATTGAATGTACAAATTGTTACAGGCGGCGAGTGTACGTGTGGTTGCGGGGCATGGGAGCGGCGGAGATACGTGGAGTCGCCCAGCAGCGTTCATAGATACGTTAGCGTTGTAACGGACAGGTTTGTAACCCGCCTATTACACATGCGTCAGTCTGAGCTAACCTGCCCCCGTAGACAAGTGGCAAAACGCTAACGCTAGCGCTACAAAATGTATGGATTTGACATTAGTATTCGCTAGCGAAGCGATTACTTATGTCAAATCGCATACATTTTGTAGCGATAGCGTTAGCGCTTTGAAACTTGTCTACAGGCCCTGTCTGTCTGTCCTCGGCGCAGCGCAGACGACAGACTATCCGTGACGCACGTTTTGTCTGTGGAAATAGAATCTATGCAATTATATGCGGACTTTTTGCGCGTCGTGTGCGTTACTGCATATAATTGCATAGGTTCTATTTCCCACAGACTAAAAAGTGCGTCACGGATGGTCTGTCGTCTGCGCTGCGCATTTTCTTCACGCCCTAACCGTTGAACCGATTTTGCTGACATTTGGTAATGGGGATAATTTGAGTCCCGGGAAAGGGACAATAGGATACTTTTCATCCCGGAAAAATGTCGTATTGTGCCGCAACGGACTTGCGGGCGTCATCTAGTAAGTACAAAAAAGTAGAGTTATAAGGATGTAGATATTTGGACGCTTAACATGACCATCATAGAAAGGGATTTTTTCCAGAAAATATGGAGAGACAGATTAAGAAAAGAGCGTGTGCTCAGAGTACACGTGGCAGAAGGGAAACTTCTGTCTAAAATATTATTATTATTTCGACCCTCTCTTTTCATGAGGCGACCTTGAAATTTTACTGTCAACGTGCCTAAAGAAATTTCACTTAAAAATAAATTCAAAAGTGTATCAGATGTAATATTATAAATACTTAAGTATTGTATAATTCTTTTGTATTTCTACTGCAGTCATGCTTATCGTATCATGCTTATGGCGTAAGCCTTCTACAGACGAACGGCACTTGTCGACGGCAGTCGAGGACAGTCGTCAACTGTCGACGGTATCCGTCGACTGCCGTCGACGCGTGCCGTCAACAAGTGCCTTTCGTCTGTGGGCACTCTT
Source organism: Polyommatus iphigenia (assembly GCA_963422495.1). Classification (NCBI taxonomy): domain Eukaryota; kingdom Metazoa; phylum Arthropoda; class Insecta; order Lepidoptera; family Lycaenidae; genus Polyommatus; species Polyommatus iphigenia. The sequence goes on from OY730188.1 coordinate 4,505,162, forward strand.
AAAGTTAAAAGTGTTTTGCTTTTCAGGCTGAGTGGTCGAGAATGCGCTTGTCGGCGTCGCAGGCCGGCTTGTGTCTGCACTGCTTACAGAAGAGTCGGCGATTCTTGTCATGATGACAGGTAATTTTTATGATAAATTCATAAAAGAAACCATATAAACCTAACCAAAGTCACAAGTTTATTAGATCCACCACTATTGTGATCGTTGTATCTAGTAATATTTTTGTTGTACTATCAGAGAAGTTGATTCCTAGGCAGATGGGGGACCAACGTGGTTTGGTCGCGTCGTTACGTCAAATCCAGCCGACAGATCACAATTAACATTGAATTAACACGATCCGACCAAATAGCTATGTCCATATTATGCGCTTTCGTCTTCAATTTTCGTCATCTTCTTTCATTCAACTTTCGTTCTGGCGCATTCAATAATTGAATGCGTCAAAGAACGCAACGCCAACTGTCATTTTTAATAACAAAGCGAAAGTTTTGGACGGTCAGAGGGCATGCTCCGCGGGCATGCCTCACGTTCGCTGTTGACCGCGCTATAACGCATGCCCTTGACGAACAGAAAAAGGCACAGTGTGGACAAAGCTATTGACGTTGGTCTGTCAACTGCCTAGTAATCAATTTCTTCAGTGGTACAATACCAACTTTGAATGAACACATTCGCTTCAGGCGGTAATTTTTTTTCTTATGCATAAAAAAGATGACCGTCTAAGCGCCCTTGGAAAGATAGGTTCATGTTTATCCAAAGATTCGAACTTATCTTGATTAGCCTTATATGAAGGTAAACCTTATATCCTAAGATCCGACCGTAAAATCCTGCATGAATCGTTTTTTTCGATCAAATATATTTTAAAATAATCTTTAGAACGTATAGAATGGATTAATGTTGGGTTGCCTTGTTAAAAGTAGCCGCAAGTACCTCTAACTGAGCAAAATGAAAGCCCGTAATACAAACTTGCATGTATTCAATAGAAAAGTAAGAACTAAGAAGGAATGACATTGAGGAATGACAGGACACTACGCATAAAAATAAAAACACCGTTAAATAAAAATAGTAGAGATGTGCCGATAATGACTTTGGCCGACTAGCCGACTAGCCGATTAGTCGGCTGCAAAGAAGCCGACTAATCGGCCGACTAGTCGGCCAAGCCGATCGTGGTTTCGGAAGTTTCTGTAACACTTTTTTTACTGCTGACTCGCGGGTAAGTCACACACGCCGCCTGCGAAGGTGTCGGATCGTGTTATGTTTACTTCGCGTAGACGTGCGTAACTTTTTTTTATATATAAAAAAAAAAAAATTTTACTAGCAAGTAATTTCTGAAACACTAATTTAATTATTCATTCAATTTTAAAATGTGTAAGACTTATGAAGTGTTATATTATGAACACATTATAAATAATCTAATTTTTCTATAATGTAATTTCAATAATTAATATAGCAAAAATTAACAAAAGTAATAAGCCGGATAGTCGACGCTTTTTGCCGACTATTCGCCGACTAGTCGCCGACTACAAAAGTGGCCGGATAGTCGGCTTTACCGACTAGGCGGCGACTAGTCGGCACAACTCAAAAAAATAGCAATCTTGCGGGTTATCGACGTCATTAAATCCTGCCAGGCATAATAATTGTAGGCCTGAACATTTGTCATATACAAAAGTGATGTCAAACCCAGTTTGCGGCTATCGTGCAAATGGCAACCATGAATATTCATGTAAAAATGCATAAAACTTTAATTTTGTATCAAAATTATTAAAAAATCGATGCTTCAATTTTGATGAAGAACTATGTCCGTTTACGGGCTGGCAACCCTAGGTTGCTGCCGACTTAGAGCTGGCAACCATTTATACCTTATTTTGTCACGTCATTTTCTTCCAAATGATGTAAAATTTATTGAAGAAACATATACATGCAACATTAATCCATTCTATACGTTCTAAAGATTATTTTAAAATATATTTGATAAAAAAAAAAAAAAACGATTCATGCAGGATTTTACGGTCGGATCCAATACTATTCATACTTTATAAAATACTTAAGTAGTACTCTTCATAGGTAGTTGCGGTGAGTTTCATGATTCATCGTTTCTGCAACCATGTTTCAGGGGGTAGTTACAACGCGGGGAGTCCCACATAAGGCCTGATTACATAGGCTGCTATTTATGTATCCGGAACTGGCCACTTACAAGAACAATATTTAAAAAGTAATTACAACATTTGAAAATAGAACTCTTTGGTTGAAGAATACATTTTGTTTCATGTGACTGTCAATTATTTTTCCATTGTGGCGTCATTTTGAAAATTGCGTGTCTTCATTTGCCATGGATTTAACGCGTGAACATTTTCGTGCAATGATTTTTACGATTTTCGGCGTGGGCTAAATCAACAACAGTGCTTTATTCAACTCACCGCAACTTTTGGAGATGAAGCACCATCAAAAACCACTGTTTATCACTGGTACAGTGAGTTTAATCGTGGGCGGTCTATGCTCACGGATGAAAATAAAGAAGTTCGCCCAAAAACAGCTGTTGTCCCACAAAATATAGATGCTGTGCGGGAACTAATAATGCGTGATCGTCATGTTACATATCGCGAGATAGAGGCGTCCTTAGGCATAAGTATGACGAGCATACATAAGATATTACACGAACATTTGGCTGTAAAAAAAATATGTTCACGTTGGATTCCGCACAACTTGACAATCGATGAAAAACGGGCTCGTGTCGATTGGTGCAAAAAATGATAAAAAAATACAACCGTGGTACGTCAAAAGCCGTTTATAATATCTACACAGGTGATGAATCTTGGACCTATGCATATGACCCCGAAACTAAACAACAGTCAAAGGTGTGGGTGTTCCAAGATGAGCCGAAACCAACAAAAGTTACTCGTGCAAAAAGTACTTTGAAGTAAATGGTCGCCTGTTTTTTTGGAATTAATGGACATGTGCCTACAGTGCCATTAGAGAATCGTAAAACGGTTAATTCTGAATGGTATACGACCATTTGTTTACCAGAAGTCTTTGAAGAAATAAGAAAGGACAACCGACAACGCAGAATCATATTACACATTACACGACAATGCTAGCTGTCACACCTCAGCTGAAACAACTCAGTTTTTGGAGGGTCAAAAGATCGAATTGACTGGTCATCCGCCGTACAGCCCTGATTTGGCACCTAACGATTTCTTTTTATTTCCATACGCGAATAACAAATTACGTGGTCAACGTTTTTCGAGCCGCGAAGAGGCTGTTGATGCGTTCAAAATGCACGTTTTGGAGATACCTCAATCAGAATGGAAAAAGTGCTATGAAAATTGGTTCCAGCGTATGCAAAAGTGTGTCGATCATCGCGGCGAATATTTTGAAAAGCAATAAAACCATATTAAATGATATGTTTGTTTCTTTTTTTAATTCCGGATACATAAATAGCAGCCCTCGTACACCTAATAATAATAAAAAAAACTATAAGCACACACTTTTTTTTAATTTTAACAAATTATTGCATTGACATTGGCTCTTAATACGTGTGCAGTTTCGAATTAACCCATCAAGCCCCATAAGGACACCGGTGACCGCGACAACAATAGAATAACAATAGATTTCCAAGAATCCGCGATCGAAGGATTAATTAGACTACTAGATTGATAGCTAAAAATCGTGCTCAAAGATCCCATTACATACATACAGCCTAAGCTAAAAAAGTGTGTTAATCCTTCGATCGTGGATTCTTGGAAATCTATTGTTATTCTATTGTGTCTCGCTCACCGGTGAGCTTATGGGGCTTGATGGGTTAAAAAGGACTGCTTAGGTAGAATGACCAGATATTAAATGGTTTGTCGTATTACAGGTTAGCAGCAGTGTTGACACTCGGTGCGAGGGACCTCCAAAGAGAATTAGATGCTCTAGTCATAAATACAGGTCGGTTAATGATCTAGATGGTAAATTATTACATAAAGTTGAATAAATAGAAAAACTACATTCATTGTTTTGGCAGATTCGGATGCTAGCAGAGAGAACGGTGAAACCACAGCAGAAGTTTATGTACTCTCCGTAGCAGCTAGAAGGTAATTTAATCAACTCGTCATACGCTTACATACAGTGGCGGCCTTACCCATTGCGAGGTCTTTGGGAGGTCCTTTTTCTTGCTAAAAAATACCTTGCGCCCCGGCAAGAGCGAGGCCCCGGGCGATTACCCTGTTCGCCAGCCCCTAGGGCCGCCACGGCTTGCACAAAAAGTAAATGAGACCGAGTACAATATGTGTTTTGAATTAAAATATTCGTTCGTCGTTGCAGTGACGGGGAGCCCGCGCAGGAAGGGCGGGGGAACGAACTAGCGCAGGCCGCGGATGGCTCCATCAGACGGTTTCAGGTATACAATAAGGGTTTTGCATCCTTTGTTGATGATTTATAAATATCTGATATAATATATGAATAATCTGATAGAAAGAGCGCGTCCGTGGACTAATGGGTTCCGTCCGAGACCTTTGATTCGCACTCGCAGAGTATGCAGGTTCTATCCCAGGCGTGTACCAATGAGACATTTTCTGATCTCAAAGTACACAATATGGACGCTCGTACGGTGAAGGAAATCATCCTGAGGAAACCCGCTCATAGTTGGTCCCAGACGAATTGACCTGCTCTTTCCTCTGGACTAGGCTGACTATGTTGCGAGAGTGCCATATGCGATTGGGCAACCACACGGGCATTTAAAGCTTGTCTTAATGAAAATAGTGTATTAAAATAGTGTATTAATCATCCACAATTGATGCATTAAATGCCTAGTTTTGTCTGATAGAAGAAATCTTTAAATATCAGTGCCTGGAAGATGATTTGAAATGGTCGCCATTGTATCGTGAACTACAAAAGTAAATTTTCAGGTGGTGTGCGGTGGCGAGCTGCGGGCGCTGCTGCTGCGGGCGCCGCCTCTGTCCGGCGCGCCGCACGCGCACTACCCCGCTGCGCACGCGCACAATCCCTACACCAAAGTACACACGCAGGTCAGACGAATGAGAATATATTTAAAGGGCTTTTGTCAGGATAGGTCTTCATTGTAAAATGCTAGTTCAAGACAGTGGCGTGGGAGACGGGCGAGGGAGAATAGTACGAAATACACCTTATAATCCCTCTATTGTAATTCTTATTGAGCTTCCACTATTAGAGATTATGAAACAACGACAATTAGTCGTAATAATTTCCAATTGAAACTATGGAAATGAACTATGGTTCCAGCGTATGCAAAAGTGTGTCGATCATCGCGGCGAATATTTTGAAAAGCAATAAAACCATATTAAATGATATATGTTTGTTTCTTTTTTTAATTCCGGATACATAAATAGCAGCCCTCGTATACGAATTATCCTCATCTATGTTCGCTGAGGCACATACAGACTGTTGACAGACAGACAGTCAGAAAGAGATGTGCCTCGCTCTGGTCGCTAACACTAAAGTAAAGACTAAAGACCCATTGTTACTAAAAGTATGGATGAAAATCTAAAATAAATAAATCGAATTGAATACATTTTTTTAACGTCGAGTCTGCAATGGTGCCTCCCATCGGTTAGGGATCTAGCCTGGCGAGAAGAACCGGCGTAAGAAATGCTAATCTCATTTCAAAATAAAATTGAGGTTGTGTTGCATGATGGGGAGACAATGAGGTATCTCCATCATATTTTATAGCATTTCTTTTTTATTTTTGTTTTATTGTATGATTAACAGGTAAAACAAAGACCTTTTAAGTAAAATCTGGAATTTTTGGCTATAGCGAAAAATGCTGGAAGGAGTTGCCATCTCGATTTTATTAAAAATAAAACTATCATTATAATTTTAATAATCCATTTTTCTAGCTAGAATTTGTGCTGACTGTCGTTAATTATATCTCCTTATTCTATAATTATTTCATTGAATGTAATTTTGGAATATGACATAGAATTTCATCGTAGTTGCTGAAGGAGAATTCTTCACTTGTCATCGGGAATAGTCATAATTCAAGATTATGAATCATTATCGATCGTTGTATTCATACAATATTAGGATTATAATAACTTTCGTGTGACACGATATGAAGATTGCTTAATTTTTTGTGATTTCAGGTGGACTATAAGCATTGCTTAGTGCCTGATCTGCAGGAGATCACAGCTTGCTCGTTCTACTGGGGCAAGATGGACAGGTACGAGGCAGAGAGACTCCTCGACAATAAACCTGAAGGTATGTCAATTATAGTTCACTACTAGCTTTATAATAAATTATTATTTTACTTTAAAATTACTTTGTGCTTCTATACTTATTCTTATATATAAAATTCTCGTGTCACACATGTTAGTCCGCGAACTCCTCCGAAACGGCTTTACTGATTTTTACCAAATTTCATATGCATATTTCAGTAGGTCTGAGAATCGGCTACTGGGTACTTTATATATTTATTGATGATTGATGTATAAATGCACTTCATTTGTTGAATAAATAATAGTAAATTACAACCGGAGGCTGACGGCGACCATTTGTGCGACGGGATATCGATCGACGTTGCCATGGTGACATACTTATTTAGTCACTTCAATAAAATAATATGACAAATATATTATGGAAAAGCAACGTTTGCCGGGACAGCTAGTATTATTATAAAAGTGTGTGTATCTGTCTTCAAGCCGAACCGATTTTGCTGAAATAATTAATTTTAGGTATACAAGACGTCACCAATTAATTAGTTTCACTCGGGGTCCATTTTAAGAAATGAAATGGGCATTAGGCATTTCCACGGTAACTTACGTTACAAATAGAGCGCTGGATTGAATACAAGACAGTCTTGTATTATGGATGCCCTTTTAACATTTTTTTTTAATTTAATCTTATATATAAAAATGGTTTTTCAAATGTGTTAGTCGCGCTAAAACTCGAAAACGGCTGAACGGATTGGGCTGATTTTAGTCTTAAAATATACGTAAAAGTCCAGGGAAGGTTATAAAGTGACACGAAGTTCACCGGAACAGCTAGTCTTCTTCTTAGGGCCAACCCACACGTACCACAACCACACGACAACCACAACCACACCACGTGGTCGGGCATATGCCGAAATATATATTTCGTATTGTAAATGAACTGGATCATTCACACGTACCACATTTTGCAGTCGTTGTCGACCACTTGTCAGATAACTTGTCAGACGCAACCACATCGCAACGACAATGCGCGCACACCGCCCGCGCTCTTCTCCACATTGAAAACTAAACTTCTCCGGAATCTCACAGCAATCCAATATGACCTCCTGAATATATTGGTCTACAGCAAGGCTGCTCAACCTTTTTTACAGCGGGGCCAAACGGTGGATTCCGACATTTATAACGGGCCATTAATAAAATATAATACCAATTAAACTTCAATGGGTTATATAAGCATAAATTTATTTTTTGATATTAATGAGAATTTTGCAGTTGTATGTCTTTTAACAATTTATTTTGTTGGGTGATAAGATAAATCTGATGTTGACAGTAGCAACAAGTCAGGAATATTATGTTGCTCAATTAATGATGTGCGGTATTTATTTTTAACATACTTAATTAAGGTCTGAAAACACTTTTTCACAGACATAATATGTTAATGGAAAACTACATAAAAACTGTAACGCTACATCAGTTATTGCAGGAAAGTCTTCTTTTGGTACCAATTTCCAGAAATCTGCAAAATCTTCTTAAGAATTTTGAGGTTTCGACGACACTTTTTCGACAAAAAGGGTTTTCAATGATTGATGATTTTGCAGTTCAACGAGTTCTAAATGAATATTGGCAGGGTAACTAGTTATGTCAGTCAAACTGATTAAGAAAAGATTTATGGTATATTATCCTTCGCGGCAGCCAATTTGGCGGGATTTCTCAGTTTGGCGGGATATTCAAAACTTCCTTGTGCGGGCCATTTAAAATTCTTTCGCGGGCCATAATGTGGCCTGCGGGCCTGGGGTTGAGCAGCCTTGGAATAGGTAATGAGTACAAAATTAACAAGTGGAAATGACGAACGGAAGTATGTATAATTTTTAACCCAAGTTTTTTTTTCAATTGTGAAATAAATACATATTAGTTTGAAAAAACTAAAATTATTGCAATTTGCATTTCGCAGTACGTATGCAAAGTTTCGAATTAGACTACTGGCGAGAGGTAAAAATCATGCTGAAAGATTCCGTACATACATACAGCCCAAGCTAATAGAAGCGTGTTAAAACTTTTTATTATGAAAACTGCAAACAAAGTTAACGAAAATGTTGATTTAAAAAATAACGTCCATTAAAAATTTTATGGACGCTATTGTTTCCATTACACTATTAATTCTGCAATTTAGCGTCCATTACGGAATCAGTATCTTCGCATCTTTCGTTTGCAGGCCCGTACATTTTTTCTGAATTAAATTTTTAATCATTTTTGTAGTTGGGTTAAAATTAATACATCCTTCCGTTAATGTGTATCTTATTCTTAAAATTGATTGCGCTGTCTGGATGGCCATTTTGTTTCTTAATTTATCTATCATTGGTGAAACCTGGGAGAAGGCTCTTTCCATAGCTCCATTTGAGAAAGGCATAGACATAATACTTAATGCCAGTTTGCTTACGTGTCCGTAACTTCTTTCTCCAACTGCATTTTAAAATTATAAACTTCAACCCAGAAACCTCCGTATCTTGATTCTTGTGTGGATATCCAGGTCGAACGATGCAGAGAATTCCACTCTTGTACTACAGAGTCGACATCATTGCAAATGGTCCTAAAAGATTTTGCTAAGTTACATGTCCGTTTTAATTTGAGATGTTGCATTTTTAGGACTCATTAGTTTACAATTTTTTTAACGTTTTTCATATTATTGGGTAATCTTTTTTGTATGAGCTGTTAACATATTTCTATGAGAAATTCTTTGCATCGTTGTTTTACGTCTTCTTCAGATCATGGTCTCTAGTAAATGAATATCCAAAAATCAAAATTCATGAACGACGAATCCATTATGTACTTTTCAAAATTTCGCCTTTTCTTATTGTGCTGGAGGTATTAAAATTGTTAAGTAGGTCAATAACAAATTATTAATTTCTTCTAGTAACTTTAAAGGATCTGCATTGGTGGCTTGAAACATTTTATTAACTAACGTTATGGGCTTCAGATAAGTTTCAAGAAAAGACATGTATAAAAAATTCGTCTTACTTTTGAGTATGATGCTTTAGGGGCCGGGTACCCTCGAAATTCTCATACATACGTAATTCAAACTCATTTTCTCATACGAAAATATTTAACATGTTTGAGTTGTTTTCCAGTTTAAAATAGTAATTATCTAGGTTCCTGCATAAAAATTTACTTCAAAATATTTAAACATTAAAAAATTTTTTTTTGTTTTTATTAAATTTAGTACTTAATATTTAAACACTAAAAAATAGAGTAAAGCACTAAAAAATATATAAATAAATAGTAAATTTACCACAAAATATTTAAATACTAAAAAATAATTTTTAGAGTTTAATTATTTTGTAGTAAATTAACTATTTATTTATATATTTTTTAGTGTTTTACTCTATTTCTTAGTGTTTAAATATTTAGTAGTAAATTTACTAAAAAAAATTTTAAAGCAAAAAAAAATTGTGTTTAAATATTTTGAAGTAAATTTTTGTGCAGGAACCTAGGTAATTACTATTTTAAACTGAAAAACAACTCAAACATGTTAAATATTTTCGTATGAGAAAATGATTTTGGAATTACGTATGTATGAGAAATTCCAAGTGTACCCGGCCTCTTAATTGTTCAGCAGTGTAACACCACAATAGACATAACTACCAGTAGTTCGACTGCAAAGAAACGGGCAGGTTTCAATATCTGTCAAATTCGTCGGGTTTGACTAGGATTATGAACGGAATGTGCCTCGCGCTGGCTGATATAATTTATTTTTAAATATTTAAAATAAAGATTTCAAAATTGGATTCTGACAATTTTAATCACATGTGCCAAAACACAAACAACAATACGACCAAAGAGGAACACGTCCAGCGAATATGTCATAGTTTTAAATTCGTAGGTAACAAGTCAACAACCCTAGCGACGATTTTCGTCATAATACATCAAATTTAAAAATTTCAACATCAATTCTAAGTCGGCATACTCTATAATTCTGTCTACTCTGGTAACACAGCGTTCTTTAGATTTAACTAAGTCAACATGTAACTAAAGGGTGTCCGCGAAACAATTTTCGAATTTAAAATTAAATAATAAAAGATTCACAGGTTTTTATATAATCGTTTTTATTTTAACATAAAACATACAAATACGGATTTATGTTTTGAAAATAATTGAAGTTAAATGCTTACCACGGAGACGAACACACCCATTTAAACGAAACACCATATTTGTGAAAACTTTTCTGCAAGTTTCTTGCGAAATTCCTCTGATTTCGTTGCGAATATTTCTTTTCAGTTGCAATAAATTTCGCGGTTTGTTAACGTAGACTTTAGATTTAAGAAATCCCCATAAAAAAAGTCCGTAGGTGTTAAGTCTGGCGATCTGGGATATCACCATAACGACTTATGACTTTTTCGGGGAAAATGCGCCTTACAATGTTCATTGATGCTCGCGAAGTGTGTGGTGTAGCACCATCCTGTTGAAACCATGTCGATCCGTTTACCCATTCATTGTTCTCCAACTCAGCTTCCAAAAAGTTTTCCAACATAGACGAATAGGTTTGGGAATTGACGGTTATTGTTTGGTGTCTATCGTCTTCAAAAAAATAAGGCCCCATAATTCCTTTTGCACTTATTCCGCACCAAACGGTCACTTTTTCTGAGTGCAGCGGCTTTTCATGCAATTCTTCTGGATTCTCGGTGGCCCAATATCGACAATTTTGTTTATTTACCGACCCGTCCAGTAAAAAATGTGCTTCATCCGAAAAGATTATGTTTTCATAACCCCGAGGACGAGGAAATCTGCCGAGCATGGTTCTAGCATATGTCAACCGCAATCCATAGTCACTTTGTTTATTTTTTTGAATGATTTGAATTTTGTAAGGATGAAATTCCAAATCTTTTTCTTAATAATTTTGTGCACAGTCGTTTTTTTCAAATTCAGTGCTGCCGAACGTTTTCTTAGTGAAAGACGTGGATTTGCAATAACATCACGACGAACTGCTTCAATTGTTTCGTCAGTTCTCACAGTTCGCGATACACCTGGCCCGTGTCCCACTACAGGTCCTTGTTCACGAAAACTTCGCACCCATTTGCTAATAAGTTGCGTACTAGGACAATCCCGTATACGCCGAATATTGAAATGTCTTGCGAATATCCTGCGCGCCGCCACGGGAGAATCGTTATTTTTAAAATATGCCTCTACAGCAAACGCACGATGCTCCGCCGACCAACGATCCATGGCTACTAAAATCCGCACGACGCGTAAGTGTTAATGAGTATGCCTGCCCCCTCCGCCGATACCCCGCTCGCCGTTTATTCAAATTCAAAGTCGAAAATTCTTTGGCGGACACCCTTTATAATCCATCCCATTGATCTACAATTTTTTTGAGGGCCTCGTATCTTGAATTTTGAAAGCCATCGAGTGCCAGCTAATTTGTTGATTTTTAACGGTGTTTTTTCCATCATATAGTAACATGTACTTTTTTTGTAATCAATATGTCATTTTGTACTACCTTCAAATCAATTGTGGCATTCTTTGATGAGGAAATCTAAAAACTGGGGAAGTGTCTTAAATGCATATTCTGCTGCTAAATGTAATGAGTGGCAAACGCATTTTATAGTCACGAGTTCGCGGTTTTCTTCCTTCAAATTTGAAGAAAAAGAATGGTGTTCGCCTACCATGACGTTAACGCTATCAACACCTATACCCAAAAGTTTGTCTGTATGAAGGCCATCAGCTGTCAGATGTGCTTTAAATACGTCAGCCAATGAAGATGCATCTGCAGATTCTAGTGCTATGAATCTGTAGAATTGGGTGACGGCTTTTTTTTGGCTTTTCGCTAAAAAATCTAATAAAGCACATTACTTTTTTAGTGTCATTTGTTTTGTTTCATCAATTATCACGGGATAATGTTTGTCTCCAACCTCTTCCAATAGATCTTCCAGAAAACAAGGAGAAATCACATTTTTAATTAATAGGTGACAAAGCATTTACAATAGCAAGTTCAGGCAGAATATTATAACACCACAATAATTAATTTAACTTAAGCTAACAGTAAAATTTATTTTATACTTAATTACAAGAAATAAAAATAATAATAGTACTTAAGTCAATAATAAAACTTTTTACTGGCTGGAAACTGAGTCTTTTCGCGATTTTTCGGACACTTTTACGAGTACAACTAGTACTTTTCAAAAACGCGAGGCGTACCAGCCACCAGGGGTTGTTTCACACGTAAATTATGCTTAGTTAGCAGTTTATTTTTAGCGCCAAAAGATTACCTATAGTACTTAATTGATACGCAACTTGCAACATTTTTTTTTTCAAAATTCTTTATTGAACATAATAATAGACTACACATACAATTGGATTGACACAATTATACTGAAAACATGCAATTTTTTAAACTTACAGAACTGCACTTGTTTACATTATGTTTCACACGTAAATTATGTCACACGTAAATTATGACACACGTAAATTATGTCACCAGGGCTGGAATTTATTATCCCACCGCTGCACCGACCACACAACCACTAGACACCTAATGTTTAATTTTTCGCATTGAATGCATTCTGGCAACTAGCTGAGGTAGACGAAGCGGGGGTGCAACGCCGTGATTGGCTAATTGACGTGCATGTGTGTGGGACAATGAAAGTTAGTGATGTGCATAGCATATTTCGGTCGATACACATATCGATAAATAAAATTGGCTTGAAAATAAAAACAATTAACAAAGTTCTTTTGTTTAAAAAAAACACTTTTTAGATAATATAAGTATCGATTTATTGTTTATTTAATTAACCATTTTAAACATAAGCTTACTTACTAACTGTAAAATATTAGGTACTAACAGTGATAGTTGTAAGTAACAAGATTATCAATACAGCTTGTAACAAAACTAAGTGATAATACTTTAGAGTGTGTACGTATTCCTTGTAGAGTGACACTGTAGAGTGTTCACTGTGAAAGTAGCAGCGCTGAGATAAAAAAAAATTTTCACCATTGTATGGGAAAACTTTTGACGCCACGCTGGGGCTTGCCCATACAAAAGTGAAAAAAATTGGTCTTTCAGAGCTGCTACTTTTGGAGCGGAACGGAAGATGGGTCATCCTCTCTGTTAAAAATCTGTCTGCCTAGATTACGCCAACGAGATATCTCACTCTACATGTTTTCTCGATGTTTGATTGTTTGTTTCTTCATTTCTATTGACCCTAGCATGACAAACATTTTTTCTCGTGTAGATCTATCATCGAATTAACACATTTTTATAGAGTTTTGTCGAGATAATGTCGAGATTTTGACATTATGAGACGAGTAGTTTTTAATTATCTCGAGAGTGAGATATCTCGTTGGCGTATGCTAGGCAGGCTGAAATAGCGGTTTTATTAATAATGCTGCCCTAAGTAAATTAAATAAACTAAACTACTAGGATGGTAAAAACTAAAATACTAGGATGGTAAAATTCAATTATTTTTAAAATGAATTAATTTGGTATAAATCCTTCTTATGGTAGGTTTCTGCTGTGCAGTCTTGGTAAGGAAGCATAATCTCGTAGAAATGTATTTATGCATGACACTCATCGCTAAATCAACCACATGATTAGTTACGTCAGAGTGAAATTGATGAGAATGTATGTCCGTAAATAATTCTTCGCCAATAAAACTACCTAATGTCTTATTAACCAAAATATTCGTTTTATTCAATTGATTATTGGGATTTTTTTTCAAATAAGCTTTAATTATTTTTTCACTGCGATTACAAATTTTAACCACTGTCGGTGAAGGATATATTAAACCACCCTTATCTCTGTAAGCTATAAGTGAACCTGATAGCATACAGGAATCCTGATTAATTGACACCAAAGCACCTATACAAGTCTTGCATTTAATTTTTTTTAGCAGGTTACTTGAGACAAAACCAGCTATATACTCTACTGCTTTTTCAGAGAATTCAGACAGTGTGATTCTCTCAAGAGCTTGATTTAAATCATCCTGACATAGATTTTCCTGCAAATCAACTTCTCGTTTGTCTTCAAAAGTACTAGTCAAGTTTATTCTAGTTAGAGCAGATGAGCAGTTTAGAATTGAAATCTGCTCGAAAGAAACACAATTGCCTGTCGTAACGTCCATTAATTCTGCGTGAACCAAAGTTTTTTTTGTAAATCGATTCAAACTGCCGGGGTGTAGGGTTATCATTGCTGCCACCATGCGACCGAATATTTGAAAAAAATAGCTCTAAATGATCTTGTGAGATCTTATTAAAAGGAATATATTTGATAAATGCACTATTTCTGTTCACTAAATCATTAAACAATCCACATGCACTTGTGATTGAAATACAAAACCTAAGAAATCCTGTGTAGCGACCAGTTTTGATCAATTTTATAAATTTACCATTTTTTTTACATCTACAGACACATTTAACAGAAATTGTTTGCATTCATCTAATCTTTTTGAAATATTAAGTGCATTTTCTTTGTTCATAGCCCTTTTAAAGCCGTAACCATGGACCCTTGAATCTAAAATATCAAAAAGATCATTAATTAAAAGCAAAAAATAAACAGTTTTGTCAACATTTTGAAAATCAGGAAGTTTCAATTCATTGTTACAAAATTGCAAAGCCGTAGCTACACTGCGACTGAACAGTTGAGCTGCTAATTTCACTTTCATCACATTCTGTTTAAATTGGATGTGAGAAATGCGCAATTTATTGGCCAAGTGAAATTGTGCTTTTTCCTGCACATCATGAAGTAAGGATATATATTCCCATTTTATAAGCTCACCGTCATCGGATTTGAATTCTTTATAAAACTCAAAGGCGTTACGTACAAGTTTTAACATATGAACTGGATCTAAGAATATAAAAATGTCATTGTTTGTATTTTTGTGTTTAAATGATGTTTTAATATCAGTTTCTGAAAAAATACAACCCAGTAATTTAGCCATGGCAATATTAGTGGGGCATCCATCAAAAGTAACAGCTTTTATGGTTACATTATTTTCGTAACACAAATCAATAGCATGAAGAACCAAATTTTTTTTTGCTCGGCATTAGTGCCTTTGGTTAAAAAATATCCAATGGGAACTTTGAATTTTTTATTTAGTCCGACAACTAATAAAACCAGTGCTTCACCACATTCAGGTGAACAGTCAGCTTGTAGATTACCCCCAAAATCCACGTACCCGAAAGTACGTTGCGTAGATGGAACATATTCCACTTTTGACTTAATTTTCATTTCGTCAAACACAAGGGTACCAATCAACTCTTGATCTTTGTCTAACTGAGCAGCCTTGTTTCTAAGAGCACTAAAGGCTTCTTTTGTGAAACCTGGTTTGCCATCTACAGTTTGAT
Organism: Polyommatus iphigenia; assembly: GCA_963422495.1. Lineage (NCBI taxonomy): Eukaryota > Metazoa > Arthropoda > Insecta > Lepidoptera > Lycaenidae > Polyommatus > Polyommatus iphigenia. The sequence continues at coordinate 4,520,653 of OY730188.1, forward strand.
ACCATTTGCTCAACGTTTTCATAGATGGTAAACATGTCTGAAATGTTTTCCTAACGTAAGCGTACGCTTTCGCAGAATAAAAGTTAAGTGTTAAAGCGAAAGTCCTCAATTCTGGCGAATACTTTTTTTTAATAGTAATGCCATTTTTAGACTTTAATATTTGTCGCTTTATTAACTCCCTGCTGGTGGCCCCGATTTTACTTAGCAAATCTGAGTCATTTGAGGTAATAAGATTTTGATTCTGCAGTTCCTTCAAAACAGTTTTTAAAGATGCTATCCTTTTCCGGAGATACCGTGTTTTTTCTCTCAAATTTTTTAGCTGTCTGTTTTTATAAACTACTTTATCAGTCAATTCAATCACTCTTCGACATAATCGTTTTGTACTAGGTGAATTGTATTGCGACGGAGTTCCAGGAAAATTTCTCTTTCTTGTCGTCCTTGGCGTAGTAGGCAAAGCAGTGGGTCCAGCTCCATCATCTTCAACGGCCGAGATCTAAAATTAATAAAATCTAAATAAAATCTTTGAATCTAAATGAAAATGTCTTGCTAAACTTTAAAGGCTGTGATACAGTTATCAATATATAGGTAGTCGCTTACATATTTTAGTTCAATTTAACTTACTTAATAAAAGTAAACTAGTTGAAATCTGCCCATAAAGGATTGGCTACAAAATATTACACGTGTATAAAAAAACTAGCTAATAGTACTATCCATATCCATACTAATAATATTATATTGTAAAAAAACTCGCAAACAAAAAAGGTTCCCTGTAGACTATTGTTATTGTTAACACGTGTTTACCAAATGGCTTCAAATGTACCTGAACAATGCTAAGTGTTAGCATTGTTCAGGTGTTGAAGTAACTATTTTTAGATAATATAAAATACAGCTCACCAAAAGTGGCAAAAATAGTGTTGGTATTGCTGATTTTATCAAACGCCGTCGATTTTTCATTACTATGAAACAGTCTTCTGTAAAATGACTTGAACAAATCACACTGTACTTTGATGGCATCCAATCGTCTCGTTTGGTTGCATCGATCCACTTCCCCTTTATGTTTCCATCTTGAGGATACCTTAAATCATTAATACCATATTATGTACAAGTATGTAGGTAACGTAAACCACATTTTTAATCAAAATATGTTCAGAGTTCAGTCACTCACAAACACTTTCAGCTTAAAAATTATAAATTAAAAAAAAAACTAGATAAGTACCTAAGTTAAAAACGATTTTGTGAAGTTTTTGTTGTAAACTTTAGTGTAAATATAATTATAGGTAGCACTTATATAGACGGGGGTCTATATTTCATTCCTTCGCGTCTTCGTCTATATTTCAAAAATAAAATGCGAAGATAACCTCATCGATAACGAAAATGCACAACACTAGTTACATGCGCCCGAGACGCTAGAAAGAACCATAACCAGTGAACCGTGAACTCCGCGCTTACAAAAAATATTTTTCGTTTTCTTGTTTCTCGAAAACAAATAAAAGAAATAGTTACTTACAAATGAAATGTTATCCCATCTTTCTTCATATTTGACGTGGTGCTTTTTTTACCGCACCATTTAATGCTACATTGAGGCATTTTGATATTTTTTTCACGAAAAAGCAAGCGTCCGCACAGGTCACAGTAGTGGTAAACACTGATTGAGTATTTCCGCGCCGGTCTTTACATCAGAACTATAAGACTGATGTGTTGACAGAAGTCATTCGCCTGTCATAAGGTGTCTAGTGGTTGTGTGGTCGGTGCACCGCTGCCACCAATGTTATACTGAGGTCCGATTTTCTGTTTTTAAAAATTGGCAACTAAGTAATTGCGGATTTTTTACAGGAAATCAAAGACAATTATTTCATGGAATCAAATAACTTTATTCTGTATTGTCTTGACCATTTTGATCAATGATCTTTTTTCCATCTTTCAGGCAGCATCATCCCCCGTTCATAAAACTTCTGGTTTTTATTACCAAAAAACTGAATCAGGTACGATTTCATATCATCATCATTATTGAAATTTTTATCATTCAAAGAGTTTTTTAAAGGTCGAAACAAAAAGTTATCAGATGGTGAAATGTTAGGACTATAATATGGTGGATCTGGCAAAACATCCCAACCAAGCTCCAATAATTTTTGCTGAGTGACCAAAGATGTGTGTGGCTTTGCATCGTCATGATGGAATAATAACTTTTTCGATTTGCCAATCCGGGTCGCTTCTCTTTAAGTGAATTGTTTAATTTTGTGAGTTGTTCAATGTAGACATCAGAATTGATCATTCGGTTGGGTGGTAAGAGTTCAAAGTAGACAACTCCACCACCATAATATAAAGTCTATATATTGCCGATGCTGAGCATAGCTCATGTACCATATAATGCACATAATATGAGAACAGCACGCAATCGTTCTTTTTAATACATAGTGGGCGAGTTTGTCTTCCCGACAGTGATTTATCTACCACAATATATGTATAATATGTTCTGGCTCTGACATTGTAATCGCCCACGAATCATCCATAAATAATTTCCTTGTTCCTGTAACTCGGGTTTTCATCACTCAGATCAATGTTGAAATCAATTCTAGAGGATCCGTTATCAAGGATGTGTTCCCCGTGATAGTCGCTTGCCTGCTTTAATTGATATATGCCAAGAGCGAACAAAAACAGCTCTAGCTCATTCAAGGGAATTCTGAGAACTCTTCCATATCAGCTGTCATCATCCTGTATTAAGCACGTCTGCGGTTGTAATTATGCCGTTCTACGAGTTCTAACAATCTGTTTGGTGTATTATTCCTTTCATGTATAATCTCCAAACTGTCTCTAGCATGTGGGTTGTCCTCAATCAAAACTTAAAAGCGATTTAATATGGCTGCCGCGATCCTAAAATAATCAAACATGCTTCTAAGAGCGCTATTATTAAAGATATTACGCAGCAGTCGAAAATCTCGTTTAAATCGTCCGTTTACCACTTCAACTGCCCAACGACAAATTAGTCCGTACGTCCGAACGTAATCAGTCTTGATTTGTTAGCCTGTTCTGTGGTTAACCGAGTCTCATTGGGATACTTTGTTACTGGCATAATATGTGTTACATAACACTACCTCACTAGATTTTATTTTTATAAATATACAGAGCGGAAAGAATAACGTTGAGATGACTCCCCCTTGCGGAACTACTCTGGTATTTAATCTGTATTGTGATTTGTGATCCACAAATCATTAACCTTTTGGTTAGTGCGTTCGCGCCAGTCTTGGCTTCGAGGATTGGGTTTACCTCGGATAGAGCCTCTTCCACGGGAACCTCTCGGTCTTCGGACGTGATAATTTCTTTGCTTGGAGATGCTAGATGTCGGGTCACAGGTGGTGGTGTCCATGGCATCGTTTGACGACATCGTGCTCCGGGAAACGATTCTACTGCAGCGGGCAAGGCATACGCGCTTAAAATGATAGATTGATTTATGATCAAACCCAAGGTTTAAAGGGCACGAAATCTTCCAAAAGTGCGTTGCGTCCGATTTGTGGCCATCTCTGGAATGTCGTTTCACCGCATTTAAATATAACTTCTTAAAAGATGATCCAGAGAAAATAGTAGCTCTAATACCATTTGTGAATTGATTTAAATTATTGTGGACTGTATTTCGGGAATAAAGGAAGAAAGGAAAGCAGTTGATTTCACTAACCTCAGTTTGGTTCTGTAGCTTGCTTCGAGGGCCCTCTACTTCTCTTCTTTGCTGGATACATATTTTTCACACTTGGCTTAGTTAAATAGTTCTATAGGCTATCGCGCATAGTAACGACGTAGGAATTACAATTTGTTAGTTTTCACGGCGTCGCGCAGCAGCGATTCGTCTAGCTGATGTTCGGTTTAACGTTCTTAACGTAACCAATACTGCGGCCAACATGGTTTTTCTTTTGTTTATTGCCAGGCTTGGAAAGGCCTCCAGTAATTCTGCAAACAGGCTTTGACGCAAACGCATGGATAACTCTGCACTAGAAGGCAGCGAAAGCGTGCTTTTAGAAGACCGATAGTCCTCTCTATGACATTCCGAGCCTGAACATGCAAGTCCGTGTAGTGGCTTTTAGGCGTGTTCGGGATAGCATTTACGATTGAGGTCATCAAATCAAAATAAATATCTTAGGGGATATCCAGAATCACCTGAACATGTTATATTTATAATTATTAATACAAAATATCTATCAAAATATGTAACCAATGAATAAATTGTTTCATGATCTATTTCTTACCTACCTTGTAACCAAGTTGATTCTTGTAAATTCTCAAGATGGTGTTTTATAGGGTGGTTATTCGAAATGAAAGAATCGTATGTAGCTCCACTAAAACTAGCGTCCACACTTATAATTTGCATATTTGCATCACAAATCTGTAATTCAAACAAAAATACTAAATTAAAAAGTTTTTATTAGATCGACAGACTCTACGACACTGACGAACTAATACTATTGTAAATGTGCAAGTGTGTAAAATTGTATGCTGCGTTTTAACGCCTAAACGGCCGAACCGATTTTGATGAAATTTTAAGGTGATAATTTGATATCCAAGGATACGTATAGTTTTTATCACAAAAATTTTAAGGGTTCCTTATGAAATTCCGGGCGGAAAGCTAGTAGGGAAAAGCAGTTTTTTGTAGTTTTTAGTTGTAGATATTGTTGGTTCTTTGTTCCTATGTGCCTGTGTAAGATTTTTTAAGTAGGAAATTGTTTTTTTAATTGATAATTTGTCTAATCGATCTGAAATTATTGAAAGTTTTATTATACAAAGTATTATTATAGATAAAAGTGAACTTTAAAAAAATCAATATTATTATATAGATCTAAGTGAACTTTAAGATTTTTATGTATTAATATATCTTACGATGTTTTCTTGTTTGTTTTCTTTTTAAGTTGAAACTAGACTAGGTGAGATCAAAGATTTTTTAATAGAATATAAAACATAAGTTAATGTGAGATTAAAGTAATGTTCCTGTTATTTTATTATAATATGAAAGAAAATATTTTATGGATATCATGGTATTACTTACAAGTTGGACATTAAGGGAATGATAGTATTTTCTACAAAAATAACGCTCATCATTTCTATTTGGCCTGACTATTGCGATTTGTGTGCAGTCAATACATCCCACAACACCCGGTATGCCGAATTTGTGATAAAACCTGTAAAATTAAATATAGTGTAAATATAAAATGAAAATGACGACCTATTTCATAATATGTCCATTTATTTACTTACCTTACTCTAATTTTATTTCTTTTGTCATTGGTCTTTGGGAAAGTGATCTATTTTCTTCGCATTTCAATAGAATCTATACACGCAGTCACTTGATCAATCACTGATGAAACTGTCTGTTTTGCCATTGAGCGTGAACTTATAATAGGTTGGGGAAAAAGAAATGCATTATTTTTACGTGAACTTCAAGACTTTATTTAACATGTTTTGCATTGTCCGAATTAGGTCAAATATGCACCATTTTGTTCTATAATTTGTTGCCATTTTAATGGTAGCTTCATTATGCCTCTCTCATAAAAGTCTTGGTCCTTATTAGCGAAAAACTCCAGCAATTGATTTTCACACTCTTCCCTTGATGCCAATTTCTTATCACTAAAAAAGTTTTGCAATGCAAGAAAAAGATGGTAATCGCTTGGTGCGAGGTCCGGACTGTATGGTGGATGCATCAAAACTTCCCAACCAAGCTCCTGGAGTTTCTGACGAGTCACTATAGAAGTGTGTGGCCTGGCGTTGTCCTGATGGAACACGACACCTCTTCTGTTGGCCAATTCTGGCCGTTTCTGGTCAATTGCTCGCTTCAGACGGTCCAGTTGTTGACAATAGATGTCTGAATTTAATGTTTGGCCATATGGAAGCAACTCGTAATAAATGATTCCTTTCCAATCCCACCAAACGCAAAGCAGAACCTTCCTGGCCGTTAGTCCCGGTTTGGCCACCGTCTGAGCTGCTTCACCGCGCTTTGACCACGATCGCTTTCGCATAATGTTGTCGTATGTGACCCATTTCTCATCCCCAGTCACCATCCGTTTAAGAAATGGGTCGATTTCATTACGTTTGGCCAAGGCTTCGCAGATGGAAATTCGATCCATCATGTTTTTTGGTGTTAATTGGTGTGGCACCCAAACATCAAGCTTTTTTTTAAACCCAGCTTTGTGCAAATGGTTTAAAACTGTTTTGTGGTCGATCTTTAACTCCTGGGCGATGCTACGACTACTAACATGCCGGTCCACTTCGATGATTTCAGTGACTTTGTCGACATTTTCGACGACGGGCCTGCCTGTGCGAGGGGCATCCTTAACGTCAAAAATACCCGAACGGAATCGACGAAACCAAAATTGCGCGTAATTAGCTGTTACAGTATCGGGACCATAAACACTATTCACATTTTCAGCCGCCTGACTTGCATTTTCGCCCTTATCAAAGAAAAACTGTAAAATGTACCGAATTTTCTCTTTGTTGACTTCCATCTTTAACGCCGTGTAACTCAGAACTGAATGGACAAAACAAAAAACTGCAAATGAATTCTTTTAGTGCGAACTGTTACCTTGACAACGAGCATAAATTTGAAATTGTTTGATCGATAATTTACGAGATATCGATCACTACAGCCATCTACCGAAAAAATAATGGATTTCTTTTTCCCCAACCTAATATCTCCTACCGCGGGTCTTTTTAGGAGCCGGTTGCGTAGAATGATAACGCTGTTAAAATCTAAAGATTCAGCACGTTCTGACCTGCCTTCCTAGCGCACTCCAAGATTTCGAGGTTTAGGTGAGTGGCCATAGCATGAGTCAGCATACTCAAAGGGAGACGATCATATTGTAGCCTATGGTCAATGGCCCTCATCTTTTCATACGTCTCATTTATTAATGGAATGGACCCGGAGAAATCAAAATTTTGATAAAACACGTCAATATCGGGTACTAACGACGAATGTGGTCCAATGTCGTAAAGGGGTTCGTCCCTCATGCCGGATTCGCTGGTGCTGGGAATTATTACCACTTCATCAGCACGTTCAGCGGTTTTACTCTTTGCCTTAAAATTCTGCGACCTCTGCGTTTGCTTTGATAGGGGGACCTCACGCCTTGGATCGTATGGCGGGGGTCTCTCTGCATGTTTTTTTGTTTTTCTCACTATCGGCTTCTACGAACCGAACTCAAAAATCATCAATTCGTCCTCACACATCCTACAAATTTTTAGAACTATCGAAATCAGTGCTATTTGATACCAATTTATGTTTTTACCTCGCGACACTTAAATAAACAAGTAGATAAACAACCAAGGATTTAGTGGAGATGAAAAACAACACAGAAAATCAAAATATACAATTGTTTTTATTGTTTAATCACTATACTCAAAATCTGATTATAAAAATTCTATCTCAAGTGAGGAATCCGAATCTGAACTGCTAATATCGTCTCTTACCCTAATTATAAACTGTTCCATGTCTGCAGTGATCCCATCTCATCTTTTATACTGCTCCTCAACATGCATCACATGGTCCGTATTTTTTTTTTCCACTTCAGTTGTTATACTATTAAATGGCTCTTGAAATTATCTTTCCATATCTTCTGCAGACAAACCAATTTTATTGCGGCGATTTTATGTTTTGCCAAACTCCATATTAACTCTATGGGGTTTAAATCGCAGTGGTATGGCGGTAGTCTAATGCCCATGCTGCTTTATAAGTTCATCAGCTTGGTACACTGGGGTTTGCCGATGGTCCTTTGTCAAAACTAATAGCTCTTCCTGTGTTACACATTCCTCATAAGGAATGCCATTTGAAGAGAGCCATGCTTGAATGTCAGATTTATTGAAATTAGTCGTTGGACCCTTATTAATCTGTACACAGTGACCGTTACGATAACACTTGGTTTGCTTAAATTCAGTAATAGTTTTTCAGACATCCATTTCATGAAATGCATTTTTTGATTTTATACTAAACACAAGAAGAGTGTTTGGCACAAAATCTCTTTCTGAGCCGGCATGAAATATCTCTTGCCTGATGAGATATTTGTTACATCATCACTTGTGGAAGGACCCTGCCATGATTTTTTTGATTTATAATAGTTCTGCTGAACATAAGTTTCATCGAGATATACTATTTCTTTGCCTTCTCTACGTTTAGTAGCGATGGTCCGCAAGAAACGGTGTCGCCATGCTGCTACATCATACCTATTACCTATCAGTAAGGATTGTACGTTCATATTGGTTTTTCTTGAATTTAAATCCGTTTGATAAAAGGATGCGTCGCAATGTTTCACGGCAGCCAGTAAAGTGAATACTTTCCCTTGATTCACTTAAAAGAGACCCTAATGTTGGGATATGAGTAATATGAAACTCATTGCTTTTTTTTATTACGTGATCATGCAAGCAGGATACGAGCTTCATATGATTATGACCATAGAAGCAAGAATTTCATTTGAATACATGCCATCGCTCTGTTACAAAATGCGAAGAAAGAGCATTTCATTTATTTGTGTTGTGGGTAGTGGTACTGTTACAGTATATACGCTGTCAAAATCCAATGTATTTGTTGTTTTCCGGTATGCTATTATTTCATAACCAACGCTGGCGTCCACAACGTTTAGTGTGATTTCAGTTAAAATGAGTTCTTTAATGGATAATCCATTTTCACGCATCTTTTGAAGAACATAGGAATCTGTATCGCCCGGAAGTTGTAATTTTTTGATGAAAGGTGATAGACAGGTTTTAGACATGGTTTTTAGACATGGACAGTTGCCTGAGCGAGTGTCTTTTTAATTTTATCAAAGTTGGCGCGAAGGTGAGTGTCTCTAGTTTTCGTAACGGTCGTTGCGACGCTGGAAGCTTGATCTATGGAATCAGCCCAACGTTCGATTTCTGGGTTAAGTTCTGACACTGAGGGTCCAGCTTGGCGGACCTCTTCATTATCTCTTCTTCTTGGCATTGTGCTTGTAGCACGTTGTTCTTGATTGGGGGCAACATCAGCTGATCGAGCCGGTCTTGTCCTTGGAAGAGTCTCTGATTGAGTAAAGCGTTTCTTGGTGCGTGGAACTGCAACCCATTCGTCTCCAATACCTAAAGTGGCCTTTGTTTCCTCGGTATCTACATTTTCGCGCGGAAGCGCACAGCTAGCGATCTGGTAGATTCGCAACATCTTGCCATTATTCTGGGTCTTTACTCTTTTGCAGCATTTGCGCTCTTGCAATTTCTCCGAGGAATACCATCTGATCATTTCTAGTATCAAATCCTACCCTTGTATCTCCAATGGGAATGACTGAATTTGTTCCAGTTACGCGTACTGCTTGCACGCACTTATCTGGTAAAGTCGTACCATCGTCTCTGTTGCAGGATATTAATCCACTTTCTGCTTCGTATATATGACCGCCTCCCACTTGGGTAACGGTATTGTAGGTTTCAACGATTAGTCGAACTTTGTTTTTTACATCTTGCACGTATAGTGATCTACGTGCGTAGGCACGGGTGATCTGCTTCTTTTCCATGTTTTGCAACTCAAGCTTTGTTTGGAATGCGCTCAATCTGCTCCGTGTCTCCCGAACACTGTGAATGATTTTTGATTGATATTAGAGAGTCCGTGGCCTTTACTTGACTTTACTTGACAGTTGACAGTTGATTTGACATTCCAATAATAGTTTCTTTGATTGCTACTAAATTAATTTTGGCGCTAGTGTACTCGCAAACTTTTGCGAGTACACAAGCTCCAAAAAAAAGCATATAAAAACGATCAGCGAACGATTAGCAAACAATCTCATACGTAATACGAAATTTTTTTTATACCCAGCAATCGATCGCGCGAATATCGCGCGATTTTTGCTTATAGATTCTTGGTTGCTATTTTTACGGAGGGACTGCTTTGCCCTTCTTTTTGGATCAAGTAGAAGTACCTTGACTGTCACGGTATTTGTAAAGATGCAGGAGGTTAGTATTCCTCCTCTTCATTAAATTCTATATTTTCTAATTTAGCAGGGCTTGGAACTCTATCTTTCGATGCCATTTTTATGAATAATATTTTACAATAAACACTTTTTCATCACAAAAATAAATTCAACAATTGATCATTCGGTTGGGTGGTAAGAGTTCAAAGTAGACAACTCCACCACCATAATATAACTATCCGATGCCGAGCATAGCTCATGTACCATAATATTATAATGCACATAATATGAGAACAGCACCCAATGGTCCGTTTTCCAATAATACATAGTGGGCGATGGCTCGTCTTCCCGAGAGTGATTTATCTACCATAATATAATATGTATAAATTGTTCTGGCTCTAACATGATGGGATTGTAATTGCCCACGAATCATCCATAAATAATTTCCTTGTTCCTGAACTCAGTCAGATTTTTATCACTCAGATCAATGTTGAGTTCAATTCTAAAGGATCCGTTATCAAGGATGTGTTCCCCTTAAAATCTTCTTGCCTGCTTTAATTGATATATGCCAAGAGCGAACAAAAATATCTCTAGCTCATTCAATATTGGTAATTCTGAGAACTCTTCGGTATCAGCTGTCATCTTCCTGAATTAACCGATTCGTTGCCACCTTCATTTCAACAAATTCTTACGACAGGAAAAGTACTTTGTTCGATGACGCACCATAAGCGTCATCGGCCCTGCTAAACGATGACGCGCCACGTGCGGCATTGGCCACTGGTTGTATTTATGCACATTTTATTGTTAATAGGCGTAAATCAGAGACAGAAAATATCAATTTTGTGTGTAGTTTTCGTGTTAGTTGTAATTCAAAGGTGAAATGGCGTATAAAGGTAGTAATTCGTACTGTTATTAAAATTTATTAGTAGTCGTTAACATTTGGCACAAATTTTGCTCAGATGTTGGTATCAATTTCAATTAGTGCTAGTTACTAGCAACTTCATCTACTTTAGTTGAAAAATTAATAACTGAGCGTAGTTGTTTAGCTATAAAAATCTAAATTTGTATTAAAAGCTCTCATAAAATTATTTATTTAAACAAATGAAATACATTTGTTTTAGATAATCAGCAGGAATACCATGAATTTTCTGGATGTAGCCAGCCACTATTTACAAACATAGATGAAAATTGCTCCGAAAACGACAATAATGAGAATGAAAATTTTCCAGAATGTAGTCAGTCAATATTGCAAAACTTTACATTGAAAAGGAAATTTGAAAGCTCTCGTACTTGTCATGACATAAATACTAACTCAACAGACAGTAGCATAGAAAAAATACTGACACTGATGAAGATGAAATTATTGTTAGTAAGAAAAAAAGTTCTTTAAAAACGCCAATGACAAAAAATAAGGTTTCTTCAAGTGAAACCCAAACAAGTCAAGAATGTTGCACTGCCAAAAAATATTTTAACACATTGTTTGCAAAAGATCTCAGTACCGAATTTAATACAATGAACGAACTACCTCCCATTTACGCTCAGTTCGAGCATGACTTGGGTATAATGCTAGCATTTCGACTTAGAAATGTTCCCGCGAACAAGCGGTTGGAATGCTATGAAAAACTAATTAGCACAATAAGACTATATGAAATATAAAATAAAAGACAAGATCAAGATACAATCAGTATTTTTTTAAATCTTGATAGATATAACAAATTTGAGAATTTAATATCAAAATCTAAAATGTATTAAAGAATAACAAAGTGTAACATTTTCATTTTAATAATTGTGATATGCCCTAAAACAATCTAGACATAAGCCTGGAAAACCTGGATATCTGGGCAACCAAATAAAACATCCACTCTCTTTTTATTGATATTGTAGCATTGCCTACATCTTTTTCTATTTAACAGTGAGTACATTTTTTATTACAGGTGACTCGAAAAGGTAGAATATACTTTTTTAAAGGTAGGTTTTGGTATTAGTTATATTTTAGGGAATACATTTTTATAATAAATCAATACTTTTACTAACATACAAGTTTTATTGAAAATCCTACGGTTTTAAGAAATCTACTACATTGGCAGCATTCTCAGCACAATCACAGAAAACATAGATAATAAGAATAAAATCATAGCCATATTCTTAGATATGACAAAGGCCTTTGACCTAGTCGACCATAATATTCTGCTGATGAAGTGTGAAAAATATCGCATACGTGGAACAACACTGAATTGGATTAAGAGCTTCGTATCAGATCGCACCCAATGTGACGAGATTTCTAGTCTTGACAAAAAAGTATGACTACTACAACTTATAGATCACAAATCACGATACAGATTAAATACCAGAGTAGTTCCGCAAGGGGGAGTCATCTCAACGTTTCTTTCTGCTCTATATAAACGATATTCCTAACCCGGTCCTAAAAGAAATCTTAAAATGGCAAGGAATAAACAAACTTAGCGTAAGCGTTCTCAAGACAACATATTTTATGAGTTATGACATTCGGAAATTACAAAACTATATAAATATAAATGTACAGTGGAATGAGCCAAATATAGAAAATCAGATAATACCAAATTCTTGGAAATAAAAATAGATCGGTTAGCCACAGAGCAGGCTAACAAATCAAGACTGATTACGATTTGTCGTTGGATAGTTGAAGTGGTCAACGGAAGATTTAAACGATGTTTTCGACTGCCGCGTAATATCTATAGTAATAGCGCTCTTAGAAGCGTGTTTGATTATTTTAGGATCGCGGCAGCCATATTAAATCGCTTTCATGTTTTAATTGAGGGCAACCCACATGCTAGAGACATTTTGGAGATTATACATGAAAGGAATACACCAAACAGATTGTTAGAACTCGTAGAACGGCATAATTACAACCGCAGACGTGCTTAACCGATTTGTGGCCAATGCCGCGCCCAGCGCGTCATTCAAAAAGTTTTAGTGAGGCCGATGACGCGCCAGGCGCGGCATATAAAAATTGTTAAAAAACACGTTAAAACTAATTTATTATACTGTAATTACAATTCCCTAGTCTAAATGTACATGTTAAACTCAATTTTATGCGTGGCCGCTTATTTTAGAATTAAAGGCTACAAGTCAGAGATCGTCAACCATTGGTATGACTTAGAAAATTAATTTCCTTACAGTGAAAAATAAACACTCGGTAAAATAACTTTATACAAATATTGAATGAATGAATATTCTTTATTGCATTCAAACATTTAAACATAATAATATAAAGAAATACAAACTTAGTATCTACTATTAATGAAGTACATAATATACACACAAAAGGCGGCTTGATTGCTATGCACAGTTTAGATGCCGAAAACATTATTTCGTACCTAACTTGACTCTGGCAATTGTTTCATGCTAGTCGCCATAAAAAAAAAGACGGGTTGCACTCCGTGAGTGCCTGTAGAAGTGAAAACTTGATTATAAACGTTGTGCATTATTTTTTTAACCCATTTTTTATGAAAATCGATTTTAAAAAAATAATTAAAAAAAAACGATCGTTTTAATTAATTAATCGAAACCCTTACAATCGATTAAAAAATATGGACAATCGAACAAAAAAAGCTGCTGTCAGACAGACTGTCAGACACTTCTCGCGACAGTTGTCTTGCAGGTGGAAACGCGGCCTTAATCAGCGCGTCTGCTAAAGAACTCATTTCCCCGACTGTACATTTCTGCTAAACAACTCATTTCCCCGACTGTACATTTCTGCTTAGCACAATTTTCCCCGACTGTAAATTTCTGCTAAACAACTCATTTCCCGACTGTACATTTCGTTCGAGTTCGAGTTCGACACAAAACACTACTCTCCAACCGTCTTACGCGTTTTCTATGGTTTTTCGATCAACACGAAAATCTGACGCGAGTTTCACAGTTTTTACCCATCCCACGAAAGTGCTCAACGCCGCTAAAGAAGTTTTCACTTCAAAAAAAAACTACTAACGTATTATATATGTAATTCAGAGGTAGTATGATCTAAGACCTTAGCCTGTTCTATTTCGGGACGAATAAAAAAAAATGTAATTCATTGCAATTTGCATTCCATCTTTGAATTGCGCGGGCATTTCGTTTTTGTCTTGTTACCACCAACGTAAGCGTATTTTGATATTTTCTTTCTTTATACTGCGACTCGATTATTTTCTTGGACTACACGACTTCTTGAATTTGTGACCTGGCTACGGTAAATGGACTTTGGAGAATTGTTTGAATGTGTGACGGCAACAATTTCTGGACTATTGTTACAAACTACAAATAATATTTTTCTGTAAGTACTTACCTATCATTTTCTGCTTTAACTAGGTATACTTATATACTTACTCTGCCCCTCTTACTAAGAGTGCAATAAGTAGGTTTTGACTACTTTCGACATATTGGCGGTTAAAGATTTAATTTTTGTTTTGTGTGTATCTTCGTAACTATGACAGCTATTGGTTTGAAACTTTTTACTAAACGACAGATAAAATAATGCTTAATTTTATGTAGGGTATTATATTTGTGCATAAGCTTATATATACATTAAAAAACGCAATAATGTATTTATCATTAGGACTTATGTATTGTTTTGATATAGCATTCCTAATCATAACTGCAATAACTACCCTACTTATTGCAGTTTTTCTTAGTAAACCGACATATTGCTCTTTTGTGTGGCACAAACTATACTATGCCCTATAGTTTCTTCCAACCATATGTGCAATAACTATCCTAGTTATTGCGGTTTTTCTTAGTAAAATATTTTAATTAGTTGTAAGACGGAGATGGTACAATATTACAAGAACATAATAAGTTTATATGAAAATATATTAAAACAAAGTTATTTGGTATAAAAATATTTATTTATAAAGTTCAATTATAATATGAAATTGTAAAAATCTAAACAAATGTTTATCTGTATTATATATATATATTAAACAAATGTTAGGTACTACTTTCAACAATCAATAAAATCAAGACATAGGAACTATTCAGTTTCACATAATAACAGAAAAAACATTTAAAAATAAAAAACTTCTCTTCTACATCAGCTTCTCTTTTACAAAATGTTTATCTCTTTCCTTATATAAAGTATATAATATCTATTAAAAAGGTACATTAAGAGACCAATCTTTAATTTTTTAAATATCGTTTTCGGCATCTGCACTGCCCCAGGGCAGTGATGACTATATCAGATTTTTACTTTCATCAAGACCTATCGTCTCAGCACAAAATTAGAAACACACAACCAAGAATATATTTAAAAAATATTTTGGCAGTCAAGGCTGAAAGGGGACAATTTTTATTGAGAGTTAAAGAAAAACATGCCGCTGATTGGAGAGAACTAGATTTTTTACAAATGAAAATTATAAAAAAGGAGCTGACAGGATACGGCAATAAGCGAAGTTTAAAATAAGAACATAAACTATGTATATTCTATTGTACTAAGTCCACGTAATTCGTGGATCATCATAGTGCAATACGTAGTTTATGTTCTTAATTCAAATTTCGGCTGTTTCCGTATCCTGTCGACCCACCCTGCCCCGGGGCAGTGCAGCTGATGCCGAAAACGATTAAGTACTTACGTACTTACTTAACCAAATACAAATTTGTTGCGTAAGAAATATTTAATAATAAGTTATTTACTTATATTGCAGAACATATTAAAACCTAAAAAAAAACCTCTTTAAAATAAAATCAATAAAACTGTTTTTTTTCTTCCTAATAATTTCAACAGTTACATAATTAAAATATCACAACTTAGAATCTTTGTATTTATATAATTTAATAGTAATAACAAACTAAACAATATTTTAGAATACTTTTCCATTGAATAAAATCAAAAACATTAACACTTAATCTAATATTATGGCACATTATGAGATCATTCTTTAAATCAGTCTTCTTTCAATTAGAGTAACGTAGATAGCAACTTAAAAAGCAGTTTATAATTTTAATTATTAATCTATGTTTGACACTTGCGAAGATTCTGGTAAGTTTAACCAAAAACTCCTTCTCGTCTCTGGCATCAGAGGCAACAATTCTGATATTATTCTTTCTTTTCGATCTTTTGTTATACCTCTGAATACAGTTTTATTTTTAATATCTGGAATTTTTTTATTTTTTATAATTTTCATTTGTAAAAAATCTAGTTCTCTCCAATCAGCGGCATGTTTTTCTTTAACTCTCAATAAAAATTGTCCCCTTTCAGCCTTGACTGCCAAAATATTTTTTAAATATATTCTTGGTTGTGTGTTTCTAATTTTGTGCTGAGACGATAGGTCTTGATGAAAGTAAAAATCTGATATAGTCATCACTTTTACCTTGTTTTTTTTTTGAATTCGACAATTTTACAGCATCCACAAAATCGTCAAAATCATAAACTTTTTGTTTTTTTCTTAATGATTTTTCAACTTGGTGGTGAAAATGGTCAGCAGACATAAATGTGTGGCCGGGTTCGAAATATTTTATTGTAATAGATTCAGCAGCAATAAGATGACTATTAACTATGTTTACTAAGAATGACATGAATGACCAATTTTTATTCTGGGCTGCACAGTTATCAACCCATAAAACAAAGTGTTTGACATCACGATTGTATACAAAAAATGATTGATATGTAGAAATGATGTCTTCTTGATTCCGTCCGGAGACAGTCTCGTTCCACAATACAGCAAAAGGCACATTTGTGCCAGAACTACTTCCAAGGGGGACAAAACTTTCGTTGAAAGCAATAAGGCTTGGGCAAAATATAGCTGACTTGAACTGATCCATTCTTGGGAGCATTATTACTTTCTGTAAGTCTACAGAATAATAAATGCAATCCTTATCAGTAGAAAATGCTTCCTTGTCATTCTGGTATTCTTTTCGCGTTTCCATATAAATCAACTTATGTTTATTATATTCAATACACAGTTCACAATTTTCTGCAGTGCATTCACTATGTGATTTATGCAGAGCACATTGCTCGCATTCCTCATTGCCGAGATGAGCAAATGAAATGTTCATTTCTTTTACAACAAGGCGATATGTCTCAAGAGATATCTGCATATTGGTATATTTTTCTATAAACAATTGGTGCATCATCGTAATATTTAAGTCACTGGGTAAATAAAATTTATTGGGGGCATGTTCGCGGCGATAATGTGATATGGTTGGATTGAAACTTTGAATATGTTCTTTAATTATGTTTTTGTCGAATATATTCTTACGTATGTAGCTTCCCCGTTTGTCTCTTTGGTCATCAATTTCCTTACTGAGTGCCAAATGAAGGTGTCTATTATTTGATGGCTTATATCCGAGCGTTGTCAGAAAAAAAAACTGACAAACTTCAATTTTTTCATTGTCAACACAAAAATGATATCGGTAAGAGACATTCCTTTTTTTGGTTGGTACGCTATCCACATTTGTTCGGGTTTTTACGGTATATGGCTCAACCATGCCTTTTATAAATAACCCTCTTGACTCCCAATTCAAATTTTTGTAGCGGTCATTGATAGATGCTCGCATTTCTTCTGTAAACTTTGTCGTACACTTTTTTCTACATTTATCACTACTACATGGTGGTTTTAATGCTAATTTTGCATCAGCGCTTTCTTTTTTTGTTTAATACGTTCACCTAATTTAATATCATATGCACGTCTTTTCCTTGGTTGGCCTGATTTGGTAAATCCTTTTTCATTTACAGGTAATATTATAGATGGTGATTCTACTTCGCCGTTTTCCCCATTTGCAGTTTCCGTATTTTCATTTTCTCGTCTGTCATTGACACATTGCTCTTCTATCTGTTCTGTCTCGTCATTAATTATTTCTTTTTCTGTTCTATTGTTTGTATTTTCTTCATTGACTAATGGAATTACTTGACTTGTACCAAGTTCTGGCAATAAGTCTTCGGAAATAATAACATCAAGATCCTTTTGTATTTCTTCTAATTGATTTGATGCACCTGGTCTATTTTTTTGGTTACCGTGATTGTATTTGGGAGTATTTGTTTGATTATTGTGAATTTCTGCATTAAATGTTATAACTCTTTGACCAGGTTCACTGCAATTGAATAAATCAGAGTCGGAATCCGTGGAACAATCAGGTTCATAATCTTTGTCTTTCACGCTATCATCAGAATCTTGAAATATGTCAACTTTACTGCCGACACAATCATCTTCGTCGGATAATAGAAGCTGTTCATAACACTTCAAAGATTGACGTGTAACAATATTATCGTCGCTGTAGAAAGATAAACTCGTATGTCCAGAGAACCAAACTTTACAAAAAACGAAAAAAATGTTTTATTTCGTCAATTCTGAAAGTATTATTATATGCTTTTGTCCCAAGTTTTGGATGGTAATAAGGACTTATTTAAGTTATTAACCACTCCCTTAATTAATTCGATTATACCAGTTAAATGACATAAGAGTTTTTCTGTTTTTATGTGTACAAAGTTACGAGGTTTTCAAAAGTAAAGACAGATGCAGGCTAAAAAAATAATGTTTATTTAAAATACGATGTAGACAAGTTTTTGGCAAGAAATCAGTACTGAAAGATGTTCTTTCATAAATATCAACAAAATTTTAATCATAACATAAAATTATCTTAAACCTAATCTTACTAAATGAAGTCCACTTTCATCCAAATACCTACCCAGAGAAAACAACATTAACCATCACTTTAACAATTATTAATGCGGCAGGCTATCATACGAGGGGTGATCCAAAAGTAATGATAATCAATAATAAACACAATGAATAAAACAGAAAAATAAATTTATTTCTCAACATAGTCTCCAAGCAAGTCTATACATTTAGTCCATCTCTTTTCCAAACCTAAAATTCCCTTAGAAAAAAAATCTTTATCTTGACTCTCAAAAAAGTCCTCAACCGCGGCCATCACGTCGCTATCATCGTCAAATTTCTTGCCTCAGAGGTGTTCCTTGAGTCGTGGAAAGAGATAGAAGTCACTGGGGGCTAGATCTGGTGAATAGGGGGGGTGTTCCACCAGCTCAAAGCCCGCTTCCTGAATGGCAGTCATGGCAATTGCAGCTTTGTGAGCCGGTGCGTTGTCTTGATGGAACAGTACTCCAGCCCGCAGTTTGCCTCGCCTTTTCTCCTTAATAGCCTCCCGCAATCTTCTTATTTGTTCTGCATAGTAGGAGCCTGTAATAGTGGCCCCTTTTCCAGGTAGTCCACCATGATTATTCCTTCAGCGTCCCAAAAAACAGACGCCATAACCTTCCTTGCTGAGCTTGACACTTTGAATTTCTTCGGCGTCGGTTCATCGGATCGTTTCCATGTCATTGATTGTTGTTTTGTTTCAGGATCAAAATGGTGGACCCAGGTCTCGTCCATGGTCACAAAACGTGACAAAAAATTATCCTTGTCTGCCTTGAACTTTTCGAGATTTGCTCTTGTCGACTCGTTTCTTCTTTTGCTCGTCGTTTAACATTTTCGGTACCCAACGCGCGGAGACCTTTCTCATATGCAATTCGTTTGCAAGGATTCTTTGAATGTTGCCATATGAGAGCCCTGTGACCTCAGCTACATGCCTGATAGTCACTCTTCGATCTTCCAATACAACTTCTTCAACTTTTTTCACATTTTCTTCAGTGAGGGACGTCGATGGGCGTCCTTCGCGGTGTTCGTCTTCCGTCGATGTTCTTCCCAGCTTAAACTCCTTAGCCCAGCGTGCAACTGTGGAATATGGAGGAGAAGAGTCCCCTAATGTTTCCACCAAGTCGCTGTGTATGTCTTTGGTAGACATTTTTTTCAAGCAGAGGTATTTAATGACAGCTCTGATTTCGTGTTTTTCCATTTTGATGTTCACTCCTTGACAGTCCGTATTCAAATGAATGTAGCTCCCGGGAATCGTGGCCTATTTATATGATTTTTTTTTCCTGAACTAGTGGGTAACTGAGCAAGTGACTGATATTTTTTTTTTATTTT
This sequence comes from Polyommatus iphigenia, assembly GCA_963422495.1. NCBI lineage: Eukaryota > Metazoa > Arthropoda > Insecta > Lepidoptera > Lycaenidae > Polyommatus > Polyommatus iphigenia. The sequence goes on from OY730188.1 coordinate 4,540,481, forward strand.
TGTGTGCACTAGATATAACTGATTATCATTACTTTTGGATCACCCCTCGTAGAATGGATGTATATCTCGTGGAATCACACATTTTAATTCCTGAAGATGGTTGTACTTTACCTTAGTAATGGGTAATTTTGAATGATGCAACTGTTGAAAACAATCATAAGCATTTGGTTGATTAATTCTCCTTGGTAGTAATTGGTATGCTTCAGAATGACTTAGCTTGAACTTTATGGATCCATCTGGTTCGTATTTGAGGCAACGTATGTCGGTGACTTGTGGATCTCCAACCTTATTACCTGGTCTTATCGAAGAAAAATACGGTTGAGAGCTATATTTTTTGAAGAATGTGTGATCTAACTGGACAACATTATAGGGACCAGGATTATTACGGGCAGTCTTACAGGCTTCAACATACCCTGCTGGTGAATAAATCTCACGATTTTTTAGCTGCCGCTCTATTGTGGAATGCATCGCGTCACATTCCATTTGGGTGTGACCCTTCTCAAGGTATATTTGAACTATGACTATACCTGTCTTAGCGGCTACGAATATAAGTGCATTGGAAAGAATAGAATTTCTATTTTGATACGTGCATCCATCACTGTACATAATCACTTTGCGAATGACTGCCGTGTCAACATGGTTAATTATGAAATCAACTATGATACTTGCAAACTCATCAGCTGTTAGACCACCTTCAGACTCATCCCAGAGGAAACAAAATCCTTCTTTGGTTTTCAGATTATTTATCGTAAAATTATGCACCTTGAGCTTCATTTTGTAATAAAGCGCTGATGCTTTTAAATACGGACATAGCAATACAGCTTGCAAGTCCATAGTAAATACAGCAACAGAAGCATCATTTATTGCTTTGTCTTTTTCTTTCTGGCTTTGCGCTTCCGTTTTCCGAATTAAATGCAGTTGATAGTCTGTATCACTAACATTTCCAGCCTTGTGACCACAGCAAGTGTCGCACTGGTCCTTTTTCGGGTGAAATAAGGACAAATTCAGGCTCTCAAATATTTCCCAAAATGTATACCTTGAGGCACTGAGATGAGATTTGTTTTGGTCGTTTGTGTATTTTAAGTATTCATTAAAAAGTGCAGATTTAGCTTGCCAATAGGGTTCTAAGTAGAGTTTTGATGAACTCTTTCTGCAATAGTGTGACTCAAGCTTTGGCAGGGAGTGAAAAAACTCTCTCAGTTATTCCTTTTTCAAATTATTCGCTTGCCCTCTGTTGCTGTTTCTGTCTGACACAGGCACTGTATTATTTGCAACAGTGTTTTCAACCCAGTTGTGAACAGACCATTCACCAATATTTAGTGTGTTTAAAAACATACTCTAAATGTTGCCCCTTTATCTTTTAAATTATACTTGAACGAATAACTTCTGCGAGAGTCAGAGTTTTCCGTCTTTTTCTGCACAGTACCGCTTTTCAATACAAGTGATGATACAAAGCAACGTTTTGCTTCCCTATTTAGACGCCAAAAATGCTCAAAAATCTGTAATCTTGTATCGTCCGAAAGTTTACAGCATTCAAAATATTTGGCGCTACTGTTATGTTCACACCGAGATTTCATTTCTTTTGGCGCCTTTTGAACATCGTAGACAATTTTTCCCTCTTCGTTTTTTCTTCTTCCCAGATATCCCTCACCTTTCATTCGTTTGATTTTTTGTTGCTCGTAGGTCCATTGAGATTTATCTCTCCGTTCTCGTTTAGCTCTTTTACGCTGATGATTGGATATTTCCCTAAAAATTTCAGGGTCGTCATTTGGCTGAAAATTAGGATCTCGCACAGAGTCATCGCTGCTGAAATCTGTATCATCTTGAGCCTCTATAACTTGAAAGTTAAGATTTTCGGTGTTTTCATTATTTCCCGTAGCAGAAGTAGATGGTACAGAGACTCTAGTTTCGGAAAGTGTGATTGTTTCATTATTTTCAAGACCGAAATTTGCTGTAGATGGAATATTTTTCTGTATTTGTTCTGAAGACATTATTGCAGAGCATTCTGCCAGTACATCGTTAATATTATTTAGATCAGACCGTAATAAAGACGGAGATGCTTCCAAGTCAGAAAGTTTGAATAAGTCTTCTGGTGGCAATTGGTTCTTTAGACATTCTGCAACTAATTTTCTTCCTCTGCTGAACATTTCGGCCTGAAAAAAAAAACATGAATAACCTTGTATGTTATTTGAATATGAACAATAACACGAGAAAACCTCGTATAGGTAGTCTATACGAGGTTTTCTCGTGTTATTTTTAACTTATTTCTGTCACATCAATACTAACTTAATATTTAGAGCCATTATTGGAAATAAACTAAGATAGGTACCACATTATTTACACTTTCGGCACACTTTAGTTTGATGATTTCAAGCTGTTAATATTTTATGTGAAAACCTAGTATGTCACTAAAGTGGTTTGCTTTACCGGGGACATACAAGGTTTTCCTTGTTATTAGTCCGCTAAATAAGCCAACGCATATTTACTGCGAAACAACAAATCCCCGGCTATAAAAATACAACCAAAGCGTACTTTGAAACATCAAAAATAGAAATAAACTTACTTCTTATCGATATATCCACAAATTTTCACAAAAAACTCGAAAATACAGAGCAACGCCCACACCACGCACTTTTTACGAGGTTATCTCACTTGTGCCGACAAGATGGCCGACAAGTAACAAATAAGAGGTTTTCGGTTTACTCCATAGATGGCATTAGTAGTCATAAAATTGGGTTCAAGGGTTCGCCACATTATAAAATACGAGGTTTTCGTTCGATTTTTACAAAAATAAAAAATTAATGATTTTTTGACATACGGGGTTATCATTCTACAGCGACGTTATGTTCTATTTGTTGAGTTTTAGAAACAAGATTATTTAAGTCAATATCTGAAACTATGTTAAAGGAATTACAATATTCATTTCGAAAATCAAAAATCGTCTTAAAATCGTTGTAACATAGAGGACGGGACCAAAGTTTATTTATATCTGTAAAATTTGGTTCTTTTTGAATATCAGGCAACGTCACTGTCTCAGCATCTGAATCTTGGATTGAGATTGAAGATTGAACTGGCAGAGGAGTATGAGATGGTCTCTGTGGATCGGATTCCGTAAGCGCCATAGCAATAATTTTATCTCTTCTAGACATTGCGATATCTGAAAAATTACAACGTATTTCATTATTAACCCCTTGACCGTGACAAAAATCTAGGCAGACAAAAATCTAGGCCGTCCGTAAGAAAAAAATGATCCACAAGCAAACTTCGACCTTAGTGCTATAAAGATAAAGTTCAAAATAGCCGCGGCCGGCAGAAAATCGTTATCCATCTGTCATAATAATATGTATAACAGTTTTCTGCCGGTCACTACTACCTACTACACTAGTTAATATTTACTTCTTTAAGCTTTAATTTACGTCATTTATTTACAATTATAATAGATATTATAACTAAGCAAATCGTGTCCGAATCACTTATATATTAGATAGGTATAGAAATAAACTTTTCGAATGTAACCTAGAAGTCATTACGATGAAATACTTCTTTCAAATGATTATTTAAAAATATTTGTGGTGCATGTAAGACGTGAAATAACAATATTTAAAAATACGAAATATATTATGTACTTACCGGGAAATTTAGCCGCACACGTCGCCCCGCCTCACTAGCTGGTACTCGTCGAGACGTTCGGCCCGCTTCGTGTGCTGGCACCACAGACTAATAAGAGATACTACGTATCAGACCGCCGACTGTAGAAGAAAAAAACTGGTCTTTGTCGTTTTAGTGTCATCTGACGTTTCTTTTTTTTTTAGTTTTTTTTTAATCCTATTTGTAAATGAGGCAAAGACATACTTAATAATATGCCAGCAGTACCTGGGCTACAGTACTAGATGACTTAATATTTTCAAAATATTTTTAAGTTTAAGGGTGGAGATTAAATAAAACAATAAACTATTTATTAAAAGATTTATTTTTCAGTTTTTTTTTGGAATTTTTCTAAAGCTTTTTTTTGCATCATAGGTAAATCATTTCTTTTTAGCAATCGAAAAACATCTGTGCCCTTCAAAATTTTAGTCAATACATTGCACCAGTTTACAATTGTAAATCGTATTGTCGTTAATATGAAATAATCTAGGATTATTTTTTGATGATTGGTACAGTCAATGAAGTCAAAATCATACTTGGACAAAATCATATCTTTTATTTGAGATGATAATTTGTGACTATGTGGGTTTTTTTCCAAGTATGCATTTGTTTCAGTTATGACTGTGCCAAAACATCTCACTGCACCTTCGGGTGGATGTTTCAGGCGATTTTTGGTTACGTTATATTCTCTTTGACTTATCCAGTCATGAATACTAGTCTTTTCACTTGTAAGACTATCTTTGCAAGCATTGCATGTAATTTTTAATTTTTCAATAATTTTATGTACGACCCATCCAGCAGTGTAGGCCCGTGAATGAACATTTATTCGTTCTCGACGGGCCTGGTCCACAATCATTTCAATATTATTTTTGGAAGTATCCGGTTGAACATTTTCTTTGTTGAACAATGTTCTTAGCTTTATTGCTTGTTCAGCCGGATCATCCTCACAATTAAAAGTTTCATTATGAAATTTAATTATTCTTGTTATCAATAATGACTTAAAGGTGCATTTGAAGCTGTGGCAGTTTGGGTCATTATTTCTGAAATTATAGGCCCTAACCTGACCAAAAAAGTTTTCAATGGGATCAGAGTTATAGTACCTGGGTCGCATAATATTTATTTCCTGGCTTTTGAAAAACTGCCACAGCCTCATATAACTTTTCAAAGTTATTACAAAATTCTTTAAAGAGGGCACAGTTTTTTCATTACCTAATGAATCGATGTATTTAATTTTTTCTAGTTTTTCGATTGCATTTATCCAAAAACTATGGTGAGGTGAAGTTTCAGTCACTGCTGTACGCAACGGTTTTCCTTTTCTGTTTGCTCTTTTTCCTGTTGCAGCTCCATTCACACTGTCGAAAAGTTCATCAAAGAATAGCACAATCTCGGCAGTATGTTTTAAGGTTGTGCTTACAGGTCTACCATTTGCATAGTTAGCTGAAATTGAAACAAAAAATGTTTTATTTCCAAATAGTTTAGTAATTAAATTATTATGTTTATTATTTAAATGATTATACTGATGGATAAAAAATAGTAATAATAATAATTAATAAAATAAAAAACGTACAGATTTATATTATTAAGTACTTATTAGTTATTACTTACAAAAATTTGATGTGTAGAACAGAGCTGCGGAGACTGTTTTACTGAAAACTTTTACACAATTTTTCACCTAAAAAAAAAATATTATAGTCAGAAGCTAACAATCTAGTTTAAAAAAGAACTTTGAAAATTATTAAAGAACCAACCTTCATCTTTTTTATTTTCTCCGGGATCACATGTTGATCATTCAATTTGTGTAAAAGCCTGGCTTCTGCGTGAAAGCAATCAGCTTCATAAACATCTACGATGTCGCTCCACTTGGATACCTTGCCATCAACTTTAATATTTTTATTTAAAAAATTATTTCTTAGTCCTTTGATAAGGTGAGATGGGTCATAAATAATATTTAAATGTTGTCCATTTATTATAACTCTCCCATCTGAAAATTTGAAAAAAAATATAAAATAATACATTTCTTTATAAATATGTATATTTGTATTAACAAGAGCATGTTAAAAGAGGTTTCAAATTATTATAAATAGTTTAAATTATTGTAAATTATAGATATTATGGAGATATGAGATTATTTAAAAATAGTAATAACCTGGTTCTTGATCTGAAAGTATTTGTTGGCGTCTGGTATCCTCATGGAGGCTTTTTAAAGCTGCTTGGAATGCAGCTCCTTGGTCGCAAATTAAAGCAACTGGCTTTAGTCCACACCCTTCTACAGCTGTAACGACTTCTTTCAGTATTTGTTTTAGCTGAACTCCTGAAGTGGCTCCTTCACAATAATAAAAAGCTATTGGTTGTTGCCACTTATAAATTGCTCCTCTAACCATAAATACAAGTGCATGGTCAGCAAAATTGTTTTTTCTCTCCTGTAGCTCAACAAATCCATTTATTTCGTCTTTATTTTTATCATACGTCAAGGCAGTATCTAAAGACATTTCGTCAAATATAATGGAACACCACTTCTTTTTCTCGTTCCATTCTGCAACCTGAAAAAACATGAACAATGTTAGAAAATGTTTTAAGTTATTAACAATAATCACATTACATTGTTTTCCATTGCATGCAAGTTAATTGTTAAGCTAATAACATTGTTTATTGACTAGTGAACAACCACATTATTTCATTAATTATCTAACCTCTTTTTTCATTAAATTGAAGACCTGTGGACAGATTCCAGTTTGTATGTCTAATTTTGAGACCATTTTATTTAATGTTGATCTTGATGGCAGTATAAATATTTTGTGCAAAAATTTATAGCACTTGGGGCTCTTTTTTATTATAGATAAAGCCTTTTATTCCATTCTAATACCAAAAACTAATACCACTGGTATTTGTTTCAACTCATATTTTTTTTCTATTCCGAACCGATACCATTGTTTAAACTAATACCAAAACAAGTTCAAAGATATAAGGTACAGTCAGTAAAAATGCTTTGTATGTAAATATAAGACCTTTAATTGAAAAAAAAAAACAGATAACTCCAAAAAAATCAAATTTTGTTAGCAAACGTCTTGTTCAATGATAAAATATCACTTAAATAATCAACTTTAATATAATTTTAGTTCCTCTCTATACCTGTATAATATTTTTTTTGCAAAAACATCAAACAGGAAGAATTTACTTACAATCTAAAAATTACAAAATATCTCAAAAAATTAACTCTTAATTTATATTGAAATTTATCTGACATAGTTATTATTAGACAGGTACGTAATTATTCACGTCTACCTATCTCATAACAACTATGTCAGGTAAATTTTTAACAAAAATAAATCACTTTTTATCTAACAATTGTAAAATATCACAGAAAATCAACTTTTTGTATAATCTAATCAGTCATTCATCACTTACATAGCAATGAATCAGCAATTTTTTTTGCAATGAATTCTAACCTTACCTAACAATTGTAAAATTTCACAGAAAATCTACTTTTTGTTTAATCAAATCAGTCATTCTTCACCTATATAGCAATGAATCAGCAATTTTTTTTTGCAAAAACGTCATATATGAATAATTCACTTATAATCTAAGAATTATAAAATATCACAGAAAATCAACTATTAGTATAATCAGCTAAATGACGTGTAAATAATTTCTTATATTTCAACAATTAGTAGCTAAACCCTTAATTTTTCTAAGCAGTGACCTACGGAGATTTTGTTTTTGAGGAGTTGGTCAGTTACGTATGTGATCCACGAATTTTTCATAATAGTTGTCTGTGCACATCGTTTTGCGGGGGGTGCGTTTGATTTATATTGAGTAATAACCACTGTTTGTAAATCTGCGTCCTCTTTCAGCACGTTCAGAAGCTGATATAAATTAGCATTCTTTGGCACAGCCGAGTTTAATTTCTTATGCCAAGATTCTACGGCATTTGTGGTTCGATGGCGTTCACCATGAACGCACCAAATGTCTACAAAACTCTCGTTCTCTAGCCATTGTGACACCATGTAGTCATTAAATGTTTGAATGGCGTCAGTATCAGGACAGTCTTCCATTATGTAGCACCATCCTTCTGATATGAATTTACGAGGAAGTAAAGGCAGTAAAGCTGAAAGTCTTACATGTCTTTGGGTGATAGCATCTTTTGTCAGATCCAACTGTTTTGCTTTTTTCCATACATTTTTGGAATAATGAAAGTAGCATCCTTTAATCACAACTGACGGAAAAACAATTGTAATGGCGTTCATTGCGGCTAGTTCAAAATCTGTTAAAAATTTTACGGGTTCCCACCCAGGAATGTTTTGTTTCAAAATTTCAAATAATTTTTTGTATGTTTCTTCTGTTTTTTTGTTAAGTAAAACATAAATAAGAGGAACTATACGAGTGTGATCTTCGTCACTTCCCAGATCTCCGTGGATAGTATATAACTGCACAAAAGGCTCAGGGGTGCAATCGAATGTTCCGTCGCTTTCAAAAAATTTAATGCTCGGAATTTTCTCTAGTTGATTTGGACTGACCAAGATTATTATTCGGGTATTGGAAGACTCATCTTTATAATCGTAAAACAAAAAATCTCTAAATTGTAATGGAACTTCTACTTCATCAATTGATTTACATTTAATTTTTTTTACACCAGCTGCGTTGTTTCTTGCATAATACAATTTTGATTTGACGTTTGCAAACGATGGGATATTTCTCACCAAATCTGATTCAGTAGCGCAGAATTGTGATTTGAATTTGTTATATATGTTTGGTATTGGGGCGAAATCAGACTTCATCACTTTCACCCGGTTTCTGAAAGGCTGATCAACACTAAAATTAACTAATCGCCTGTTAAATCTCTTGTCAAGTACCAATTGGGTTGCTAGAAGCATGATTAGTTAGTTTAATTTGATCAGCGCGTCAGTTGACACGGCTGTTCAATTTGACTCGAGAATCATATGTCAACCGCCATTTTGGGTTTCCGAAACGCTTGTCAAGCCGTGATCATAGATTAAACGTTTGTCAAAAGCTGTGTCAACTAATCGGTAATTGTGGGTGAATTAACTTATGAATTCAATTGATTTTTTATGTAAATCTACATTTTATCTTTGAACCTACGTTACTATAAGGTTTGTAAACACATTTATTATGAAGTTTTAATAAAATGTCGTAATAAATACGTCGATAATGCAAATAAACTGTTTTATTTTAATACTCGTTTTATTTTCAAAAATGTATATTATAATCAATTTCATTTCTATAATGAAGAAGAATTTAGGAATCGATAACGTCTGAAAAATTGAAAATCAAAATTCTGACAAATGAACGAAAATAAACAAATCGCATGTCAAATCAAAATGATCACAGATTAGTTAATTTTCGTCTGATCAATATTTCAGAAAACATCAGATTTGGAATTCCCAGAACATTTTTGATAGCAATGACAGTCTGCAATTCCTTTTTTTGACATTTCATTGGCATTTTTGATAGTTAATAGTGAAGTAATGAACGAAAAATAACAAATCGCTAGTCAAATTAAAAATGATCATTGATTAGTTAATTTTCGGCTGATCAATGTATCAGAAACTCAAATTGATTTGACATCCATGCTAAATTAACAGCAGTGTTAGTTGATCAGTGATTTGACAGACCTTTCAGAAACCGGGTGTTTATCTCTTAAATCATCCAGCTTTTTTGCCATTACATTTTTGAATTCATCGGGCTCGCAGCTATGATTTTTCTCATTGGAAATATTGCCATCCTGTGAGGACAACAAAATAGCTTTAGCAAAATAGTTTTCGGATAAAAATACATATTGAAAGATGGAACACTAACTGTCTTATTCATAATATAACGCTTACCGAAGGTATAAACCTTCATTAGTTAAAACATGTTTTAAAGGTGGATGCTCCAGGGTGGCCCGCAAAATTCAAATTATCGTAAGTTTTTTGCAATTTGCAGCTCAGTATGGGATAGTATGGTAAATAGAAACTAAATTCGCGGTACTGGCATGTATGTATTTATATCATTATATTAGTTAAATTTATCAATGTAACCCACTAAGTTAAAATTTATATTAAACGTAAAGTTATTATTAAAATGGCACATTTTCTCTTACATGCCAGTACCGCGAATTTAGTTTCTATTAATAAAATATCCGATACTCAGCTGCAAATTGCAAAAAACGTACGGAAATTTGAATTTCGCGGGCTACCCTGGAGCATTCACCTTAAGCCTACCGAACGTTCGATAAAAATTCTTATTCATAATCGTTTCTTAGAGCTCCCATAACTAAACGCCACTATCGTACACAATGTTGCCATTTTGTAGAAAAATATGCGATTTTAGTCGATTTTAACGTTGTTTGCCTCTGGTCACAGAAAATTTGTCTATGCATTTTTAAACACTGTCATAAAAAACGTACACCAAGGTAAAGGAGGGAATAGTTTGAACTACCTAGTCTTTTGAACAATTTGTTGAATTTGTTATCATGCAATCTGGGAAAAAGCGGCAAAGGCCGTTGCCGTTAATACTTGTAATTCTGGTGAAGTACCACACCACCGACTAAATTAATTATAAAAGCAGCCGTTTCTTTGGAAAAACTGTACCATTTACGAAATTCTTCGTCATCCAGATAAAATGCATCGAATCTTATTAGCAGAGATTCGATGCATTTTATCTGGATGACGAAGAATTTCGTAAATGGTACAGTTTTTCCAAAGAAACGGCTGCTTTTATAATTAATTTAGTCGGTGGTGTGGTACTTCACCAGAATTACAAGTATTAACGGCAACGGCCTTTGCCGCTTTTTCCCAGATTGCATGATAACAAATTCAATTTTATACGCGAACAACCACAATGCTATGTAGGGATTTTAAAGTAGGTATTTTAATACTAACTGACTGACATTGTAAACCGAACGTCAAACACGAAACAACTGATCGATGTCGGCCATTTGTTTCCCTTTTTTTTTTTGTTTATCTAGTGTTTTTTTTTTACTCTTGCTATTCCAATTCACTTTTGACAATGGCAGAATTGTCGACAACGGCATCGGTACTAATTGCCATTTAAAGAAATAGAATAGAATTGATGTCGGCCATTTTATTGTTAACGAACGTTTAAAGAAGGGTCATGGCTTCTTTAAATCAAATTAACTTTAATGGAGAAATAAAGAGTGTTTTTACCTCTAAAATACGATTATGAATACCAATTTTTTAACAAGCTTCCTACAAAGGCCTTATAAAGCTCCACTAATCCATTATAAATAAGCCAGTTAAACTCTATGTAAGAAGTTGGTAACATACCTTTATCTGTAAAGATCCACTGCACTCTTTAACATTCACACATCTCCAATGGGTCCATCCATTTTTATTTTCCCTTTTTTTTGTGTACTGGTAACCAGCTCTCATTAAAACCAAGCCACCATTTCTTGTTATGAAAGTCAAGCTTCCTGTTTTTCCCGAAGATGTTGAGGGCTGATTATCAGCTTCCTCAGACATATCTAAAAAAAATTATATATTGTATGTAACTTTTACATTTGCTTGGATTATGATAAAAAAATCAAATAATAGGTATTTTAAATAACACTAATTTTAATAAAGAGAAGTAAATTATACAAAAGAACAAATTAATATACTCACTTAATAAATAAAAATCACTGTCACTCTGATACCAATACGCCACCGCCACCGCACGGAAATGTACTGAGGAATTTATGTAGATAAAATTTCTCTCCGAGTCAAAGCACAACATTCCAGTCACACTTGACTCTGATTGGTTGTTTCGAATTTTGGAACAATAGAGCAAACTCACCCTTTCTCGCAGGTAAAAAAAATAGCAAGATGATTCACTAAAACTACTCTTACCTATGCTAACCTTTGTAAAAATATTGGAGTGAAGTGAATTTGGAAAGTTTTAAGCATTATATTACGATTACATAAAAATATTGAAAAACAAATTTACTTTGATTAGGTTTGACTGCGCTGACTGTACCAAATTCAAGTTGTTGGTATTCGTTCGTACATTAAATTAAATTATTTAAAAAGTGGTATCGGTTCGGAATAGAAAAAAAATATGAGTTGAAACAAATACCAGTGGTATTAGTTTTTGGTATTAGAATGGAATAAATCGATAAAGCTATAAGCTTTTCTTCAGTTGTGAATCGGTAACCTTTTTTTCTTTTTGTGCACAAGTTTATTTGCATCTTCATGATTTGTTTTGCATATGGATTCATATGCTGTGTAAGCTTTTCAAAAGACTTCTCTTTAGTAAACTTCAAAGCTCTCTTAGCTCTGCGGTGGAAGTCAGCTAGTTTTTTAGCTTTTTTATATTCTTTATAAATGATTTCACACGTTGGTGTCAAATCTTTTATTTTTTTAATTATGCGCTTTCTACAAGATGTGACACTCACAGTCTTGTGCGAACCTGAAACATTGCAAATCAATGTATCATAAAAGAAATTATTACCTTATTTCAATTGATAACTAATACACTTTTTCATTTATTTTAATATTGTGTTTAGTCATTTTAACTGTGTTTTGAAAAAATATATTATTTTCTGACATAATAATATATCAATACTTCCTAAGTGTTGCATTCTTAAAAACATTTTCACAACTGTTTGAGTGTTATTAAAAGCATATAAAATAATTAAATATGAAATATATATATATATATATATATATATATATATATATATATATATATATATATATATATATATATATATATATATAAGATAGCCAGCTTCAAACACAGGCAGGAGTAGCAGGTTAGTAGTTTTTTTATTGTGATTTTGTATATATATATATATATATACCGAAAAAGATAGCCAGCTTCAAACACAGGCAGGAGTAGCAGGTTAGTAGTTTTTTTATTGTGATTTTGTACAAAAACAGAATCTTTTTCGGTAGTGGTAACTGTATCGGCTGTCACTGGAAAATTCACTGAATATTAATAAAAAGTCAACACTGGTTGGTTAGAAATTAAATTATTTTTACTTTTGAGCATTTGTTTGAACAGTTAAAGGTAGTAAGTTAGAGTCAATCTGAGCTATTTGTGACAATGGTTGACCTTATTCAATACTTTAAATATTTTAACTGAAAGATAAATCAATCTCAGTTATATACCTGGGACATTCAAAATCTGCAGATTTTGTGATGTACTTGGGGTACAATGCAGTACACCAACACCAGGTGTAATGTTTTGAACCAGTTCTGAAATAGATATCACATAACACATTACACATAAAATTTATTTATATTGGCAATTATAATTGCTTACTTTTATAAATAGTATATAATATGACATAAAATCTAAACATATCCTAGAGTCTAGACAAATCTATTATACGCCCATGGGCACAGGTATGACAATACATAGAGGGGTCAAGAGAGGTGTGGGCAGTGTGGATGGTTTGCATGCCCCACATGAGGTGAAAAGTCTAGTAGACAATTCCTAAGATAAAGTAATCCAGTCACCAAATGGCAGACTTACTAGACAAATACTTCATAATAATATAATGCTGATTGTATGGGGATAAGAAACAATACCCGTACCCCTCTACGATGCAGGCAAAGAATTATATAATTGGTCTAGGATATGTAAAAAGTATCATAATCAACTCCAAAGCGGCCTTATGTGGCCGCGAGAACAATAGATTTCCAAGAATCCACGATCAATAGATTAATACAATAATTGACACAATTTACTAACCATTAGGATGTTCCGCACAGTGTGTGTGGTCAAAGTGTTGTTTCCGAGAGTAACTATGCTCATTCTGAGGATCCATGTTCTCTGAAAAAACAAAAGGAAAAAATATTATGTATTATGATTTAATGACATAAGCGGCCTAAGAATTGTTAAACAAATTCTTGTAATAATGATTAGGTATTTCTTGCAAAATATATTGATCCCATTTTCTACATGCATATTACACAAGATGTTTATGATGTTCGTCAATTTCTAAGAATATATTAGGCGACTAAAACTAATTCCGAAGTACAGAATATACACATATATCTTTTGAATGATTTTAAGACTTACCAACGTTTTCTTGAGATGGAAGTCCTCTCAAAATCTCGTCTTCAGAAAACAGTGAGGGATATGCACGACCTAGGAGGCGGGATTTCGTTGTAAGAAATCTTCTTTCAAAGTGTTTTTCACACACAAATAGCTTTGAAAGCTGCTCCTCTGGTAATGCCTTTAAATCTTCCCGATTTAAACACTTTAACCACTGAATGCGTCTTTTCGCAGTGCACGGAAAATGATACAAAATAGCGTCCTGTCGCGACCTTTTGCACACACAGCACTGATAATACATCACGTATGATGATAAATCACAAATAAAGAGACACGGTGGGCTCAATTACATATAAAGTGGAGAGGATAAGCACAAAGGACTTCACTCAATCGACACAGTACATGTAATGAAAACAATTATGGCCGCCGCCGAGGACAATGACACATGACACGTTTTTCCTAGCCAATCACAGCGCTTCTGAAATGTCTGTCGACACTAAAACAATATGGCGGCGCCTTCAGCATTTCGTTGTACGGAGATTATCGGCCGTGGCTGGCACGAACTACCGAGCAGTGAGCAAGTGCGCGGGCGCGTTTCGCTATGCAATGCCCCTTCCCTCGCACTCCTCGCGGCCTCTTTACTACTGGTAACCGCAATAACTCGAAGATAAATTGCGATTTTATTTGTATAATAATTTCGAATCGTCTATGTTTTCTTACCATAAGTGCCAATAACTTTACTTTAGTATAATACATTTACACCCGGTTTCTGAAAGGTCTGTCAAATCACTGATCAACTAACACTGCTGTTAATTTAGCATGGATGTCAAATCAATTTGAGTTTCTGATACATTGATCAGCCGAAAATTAACTAATCTGTGATCATTTTTAATTTGACTAGCGATTTGTTATTTTTCGTTCATTACTTCACTATTAACTATCAAAAATGCCAATGAAATGTCAAAAGAAGGAATTGCAGACTGTCATTGCTATCAAAAATGTTCTGGGAATTTCAAATCTGATGTTTTCTGAATCATTGATCAGACGAAAATTAACTAATCTGTGATCATTTTGATTTGACATGCGATTTGTTTATTTTCGTTCATTTGTCAGAATTTTGATTTTCAATTTTTCAGACGTTATCGATTCCTAAATTCTTCTTCATTATAGAAATGAAATTGATTATAATATACATTTTTTGAAAATAAAACAAGCATTGCAAATAAAACAGTTTATTTGCATTATCGACGTATTTATTACAAAGTTTTATTAAAACTTCATAATAAATGTGTTTACAAACCTTATAGTATCGTAGGTTCAAAGAGAAAATGTAGATCTACATAAAAAATCAATTGAATTCATAAGTTAATTCACCCACAATTACCGATTAGTTGACACAGCTTTTGACAAACGTTTAATCTATGATCACGGCTTGACAAGCGTTTCGGAAACCCAAAATGGCGTTTGACATATGATTCTCGAGTCAAATTGAACAGCCGTGTCAACTGACGCGCTGATCAAATTAAACTAACTAATCATGCTTCTAGCAACCCAATTGGTACTTGACAAGAGATTTAACAGGCGATTAGTTAATTTTAGTGTTGATCAGCCTTTCAGAAACCGGGTGTTAGTAAGCTAGACATTTTAAGTAATAAGTTTCCTTATGATAACTGCAATAACTCTTACTTTTTGCGCTTATGACTAGTAAATGCACTTAAAATTTATAAAACGTACTAGTCATGAGTGCAATAACTGGACTTCTTGCGGTTATTTTATGTAATATTACAAAATATCAAAGCTATCTTAGTCATAACTCAGGATATTTCGGTTATGATTAGCTACTTGCAAATCGTAGTATTAGATATTGCAGTTATAATAAACAACAGAACCGAAACTACTGAAGATACAAAAAAGTCGTCTAAGGCGAAAATATAGAGCTCATTTTCCTGATTACGGATATGTACTTAAGTCAATTTGCCCAAAAACTCGACTTATTGCACCTTAGTAAGGGGGGCAGTACTAATATTATAAAGTTGAAGAATTTGTTCGTTTGAACGCGATTATCTCAGGAACTACTGGTCCGATTTCAAAAATTCTTTCACCAATGGATAGATGTGATGTATCCCGAGTGCTATAGGCTATGTATGTACCACGGGCGAAGCCGGGCGGACCACTTGTATTGTTATAATGACATAAATCTTAATAAACAGAGAATGATAATCGGCCAAGTGCGAGTCGGACTCGCGCACGAAGGGTTCCGTACCGTTATAGAGCAAAAATAGGATTGTGAGAAGGAGAGTGTAGAATAAAAGAGTGTTTTTTTGTATGGGAGCCCCCTTACATTTTTATTTTAACATTATTATTCAATATTAAAGTACACATATAATTCAGGATTTTTAGTAAATTTCAAGTGTCTACATGTTGCCATTATAGAATGCGAACCAAAAAGGCCCATCACATATTATGACAAATCACGTTTTTTTTTTTTTGTATTTGTTGTTATAGCGGCACCAGTAGCCCTAGCATGGCCACCAGTAGAAATGCGAAAGTACTTATAGACAAACTGTGGACATAAACTTAAGGTGCCGTTCCGATCTTTATACCGCGGCTAACTGCGACCGACAAAAATTCAATAAAATGCCACTTTATGACAGACTATAGTGTATGTCATAAGGTAGGATATTATTTGAATTTTTATCACTATAGTCTGTCATAAAGTGGCATTTTAATTGAATTTTTCGGAACGAAAAAAGATCGGAACCGCACCTTAAGTTTATCTCCACAATTTGTCTATACTTTCGCATTTCTACTGGTGGCCGTGTTAGGGCTACTAAAATACACAGTCCGTGAAAGTTTCGGCTAACGGCTACTGGGTACTTTATATATTGATAGGTGCATTTGTTGAATAAATAATAGTAAATTATTACAACCTGAGACTGACGGCGACCATTGTTTGTGCGACGGGATAGCGATCGACGTTGCCATGGTAACATACATATTTAGTCACTTGAATAAAATAATATGGCAAATACATAATATATTATGGCAAAGCAACGTTTGTCGGGACAGCTAGTGGTTTATATGGTTTAACCACGGAGTTAATACAAAGAGGAGGCGTGGTAATAAAATTTCTATAAGAAGCGACGCGTGATAATTTGCGGGGTGAGGGACATGCTCCGCCCACTTATCAATATTCCATCTGTCGGCTAAAAGCCAAACTACTAGCTCAGGTCGATGTTGATGTTACTACGTAGTTCCGCTTTCTTACACTAGATGTCAAACTTCTTGAATATTATGGGACGGACTCAGAACTTTAAAAAATGTGTTTAAATAAGTAAAATTAGGGTTAACATTTTGACCGCTTTAACATAATCTCAAAATTTTGAAGGCAGTTTAAAAATAATAATCAAAATGATAGTACAAACATAATTATGTTTATTTTCTTCTGCTATCATTAATCTTCTTCTTATTCAAAAAAATTCAATTGCCTGTAAAAAATATAGTTTTGGTTAGTAATTATTGTTGTCGGTTGGTTGCCCTATCGTTTTGTATTGTTGCAAAATGTTTAAAACGAATATCAATATATTTTTCTTCTATTACTTCTATTTTTTGGAAGCAGGCTGTAAAAATGGTAGTATGTAGTATGTACACTTTAATTATCTATGTGGTTAAATGTCGAGTGTCAATATTCAATGTAAAATGAAAACTTCATGGAAAAGTATATTAAGATAATAGATAAAATAATACATGAGTGAAAAACTATTTATGAATTATTTACTAAAAGAACTATTTACTAAAAGCGTCGGTGGCTTAGCGGCTTAGGATGTGGAGTCGTGATCGCTAGGTCGCGAGTTCGATCCCCGGTCGGTGTACCGAACACATGCATAAAATATCCATATATTCGGGTCACATTTTGTAGCCTTTTGATGCACTTTTTTTGACGGAGTTACTCTTCCTTGGTTTTTATTATTCGTAGGTATGCTCCTATATTATATCACAACTACCCCTACAATACTATTATATTAAAATCTACCTTTTTTTTTTTGATGCGCAGGAACCCCATCATGGGTGCCCCGGGTTGGGGATGTGCCTACCTATCCTAATTATCCCTAATGTCTCACAGCGCCAGTGACCTATTGCTTCTAAACTTAAATACCTATATTGTATTTATTCAAGTTTAGAAGCTAAGTAGCTTTCTTATCCACGCAGCCTTCACAGTTAACTGTATAGAGATAAATCGTGTTGCAGGTACGTTCCTGCTGCGCGACTCGGCGCAGGAGGAGCACCTGTTCTCGGTGTCGTTCCGCAAGTACGGGCGGTCGCTGCACGCGCGCATCGAGCACTACCAGCACCGGTTCAGCTTCGACTCGCACGACCCCGCCGTCTTCGCCGCCACCACCGTCACCGGCCTCATCGAGCACTACAAGGTCAGTCACGTTATATTGAGTCGATAACGTCTTAGTAGTGGTGGGTCGTCGACGCTTTTTCGATCAACGAAACGAGACCGTTTATCGTTCATCGTAAACAAGTCAATGACAAAACAGATTTTTTTTTCAACTAGTTTTCGTCTTCGACGAACACTGAACTAAACAATAAACTATGACAAACAAAGTAGTTTTTTTGACTAAACGACTTTCAGCATTAACTGTTTTGACAAACTTGTCGTTTTGCACTTCGACGCGACGACTGATGACAATGCTGATGACGACGAACGACGAGACGGTTTAATCTGTGAGCGGTGGAAATGCACTTCCCTACATAGTACATACTTTTTTCCAGGCTTAGGACTGGCAGGCAGGCAGATTAATTACTGAAATTTTACATTTACTTAATTAATTTAAAATAACACCACCCATCCGTCGATCGCGTCGTCGCGTCGCGACGAACGGTCTCTGTCACACACACCGTTCCAGCATGGCAACCGTTCACGCATAAACCAGTTTATCAGTAGACGCTAAACTAGTTTACCCGTTCATGACTAATAAACAGTTTAGTAAAACGGTTCGTTCATTCAACGCCCATCCCTATGTCTTAGCGGGCCCTAATCCTACAATAATGTTGAGCAATATTTTACTTCTACAGAAGAATAGACAAAGTTACAATTGGACCAAGGAAATCCGCCATTTTGTCACTAAAATCTGTCAGTATGTCCATTATACCCCGTTTGTAATGCAATGCTCCCTCTGCAGGACCCGGCGTGCGTGATGTTCTTCGAGCCGATGCTGACGGCGCCGCTGCCGCGCTCCGAGCCCTTCAGCCTGCAGCAGCTCGCCCGCGCCGTCATCGTTTCCCACACCACATACGACGGTAAACCCACCACATACACATACCCTAATAGCACATTTACATTGGTCCATGGTTGGGCCTCGGTTATTGGCTCGGTTGGCCAACAGTTAGATTTGGCACACCTGATTGCAAAGCAGCCAACGATGGCGGCCAACGATGGCCTAATGGTTGGCCCATCATTGTTTTCTTTTGTTGGGCCTACGTAGCATTTTATGAAGGTAGTTTGTTGGGCCTGCCGCATGGTTGGCCAACAGTTAGATTTGGCACACCTGATTGCAAAGCAGCCAACGATGCTGGCCAACAATGGGCCAACATAAAGGCCGTCAAAAGGCCTACGGTTGGTATATTTCATGCTTATTTGTGTAGGACCAACATTGTTAGGATAGCGTAGGGCCTACTGAGAGTTAATTCGTGTAAGGCCAACATTGTTTTTTGACGTAGGCCGACTGAATATAGCATCTTGCAGGGCCTACTGCAAATTATTTCGTGTGAGGCCAACATTTGTCTACTAAACATAGGGCCTAATAAATGTACTGTTATGTAGGGCCAACTGCAATTTAATTAGGTAGGGCCAACATTGGTATATCAACGTTAACGTACTGGATAGTCCCACGTAGGGCCTACTAGATATGGTTCTACGTTGGGCCTACTGGATAGTCCCACGTAGGGCCTACTAGATATGGTTCTACGTTGGGCCTACTAGATATGGTTCTACGTTGGGCCTACTGGATAGTCCCACGTAGGGCCTACTAGATATGGTTCTACGTTGGGCCTACCAGATATGGTTTTACATTGGGCTTACTCTGCATAGTCCCACGTAGGGCCTACTAGATATGGTTTAACGAAGGGCCAACTGAAAATTAATATGTGTAAGGCCAACGTTGTTCATTGACGTAGGGCCTATCGAGGAAATTGTATGTAGGGCTAACGTAATGCTCATAATGTGGGGCCAACTTTATGTTCAGAACCATATTCCCACTGCAGGTTAAGGGTTGGATCACAATACCGGACATTGCTGTCATCCCATACAAAATGCTGTGGTCCGGTATTGTGCTCTGTATTGTAACCCAACCTTTAACCTGCAGTGAGGGTATGGTTCTGAAAATAAAGTTGGCCTCACATTATAAGCATTACGTTAGTCCTACATACAATTAAAGAGAAAGTAATTAAATTGACAAAATGCTTCATTACGAATTAAATTAATAGTCGATTGACAATACAACTTGGCCTTACACTTAAACAAATGTATTTAAAAAAAAATCAAAAAATATAATGGTTACAGTAATTTATTTGAATTATTATGCCTAAGTATAAAAACTTCGAAGTCATAAACTACAATTAAACCAAGTAGACATACTAAACAAATAGTGGCCAAAGGAATAATTTCCTCTGACGCCTAGAGATATAAAGGCACTGAAGATAGGACAGGCATAAACAAAATATTATCTCTTATTTGCAACTGGTCAACGAAAGTGACCCTAGCATAATACCTTTTTAGCCAGACAGGAGGCTATTGAACAAACTGATACAGCAGAAAGTAAGCAAGAGATTGTAATGTTGATGCATTACAATCTCTTGCTGCATGGTGTTGCACCACTAACCGTATTGTTAGTGGTGCAACACCATGCTAACGAAAGGGAAACAGATGAATTGTTCGTCATTATCGAAACTGGGCAGTAGTAAACATTTTCTACTTATATCAGAAGGACTAAGATTCACGCTTTGTACGCAATTACTGACCATATATATACCCAACTTGCTGCTATGAATGGGTTCTTTGTAAAAGTCAGTTTTGTTTACAAAGCAGTTGCACCTCAAAGTATAGGAACTTAGGTACATCAGTTTCCACAATAGATTTAACAATAACAATATCACCATTTGAAGTAACAAAACGGGAATCTCTTGGTGAGGTACCAATAACGTAATCATTGTAATGTATTTTTCTTATCTGTCCATTTTGTTCTTTAATAGGTTTTCTTTTAGTAATATTCTTTTTTTCAGAGTTACAATTCTCACCCATTCTTTTAGCAACCTGCTCTAATGGCATGTTATGACCACGAACCATGTTCTTTATTTTAGACATAAAATTCTCAAAGGGAAATGCCGAAAAGTTATCAAGATGGCCAAAGTTATATGCGTCATCTGCCAAATGGAGCAGATTGTGGACATTATATACAAGAAATTCGTTGCTGTACAAATCTGACATGTATAGAACAAAACAATGTAGCAAGTCGCCGGCGTACTGTCGCCATTCATCATGTTTACAAATATTTGCAGTGCATAATATGTAAATTGCACAGTGCACTAAAAGAAAATGCGTGTACAGTGTTTTGCTTAACACACCACGTAAAACAACAGGGCCTAAATACAAAATGAAAGCTCTGAACTCCGTAGCTTTCCAATATTTGAACATATTGATAGGTCTAGGACGTCTGGAAAATTCAGTGTGATATTTATCCCGTATCACCCGTAAACGTTCTGATATTTCGCCTATTTTCGAAGCAGGCATTCTGCATTTTTTTGGTCCATTTTCTAACCAACACCTTATCAGTTTTTTTACAACCCCCAGACACACCAAGTGCATGTAATCTAAAGGTACTTGGGTTATTAACCCTACATCAAGTTCAGATAGTATATTTTTTATTGCTGGTGCTCGTCGCCATACAATTGATTTGAAAATCCAGCATCAGTTCTAAGGCGCATATCTGATGTGTATAACCAAACAGTCCTCCCCAGATATGTACCTTCTTGTTCGCATTTCTCACACCCATACAGTGAATTGAACGACTTAATACTTTTCAAAAAAGATCGCGCTGGTGCATCTGCTATTATGCAACTCACTCGGACGTTATACTCGTAATGTTGTCCATTAACAACCAACCCATGCTTTTCTAAATGGAGACATTCATCGACAAAAGGTCTAAGATAATCATTGGCATCGTTAGGTTTTGAAGAGCCATAATAAATTCCTACAATAATTGGTTCTTTATCAATAGACTGATCTAAAATGCTTAAAATAGGCCAAAATGAATTGCTGCTACTGGAGTGCACTGGTAAACCATCAACATTAAGAGTTATAGTTATGTAAAAAGTACTTCCAAATTGTGACAGTTTTCTTTGCATCAGAGGATAGTAATTTGAACATAAACCAGCAGAAGCTCTTTTTTTTAACTGATTTTCAAGCCCAAAATACACATACGAGCCTCCTGCACATTGGACAACATTAATACTCCTTGGTGTCTGTAACAAAACGCGAGCATCTTTTGGCAAACTTGGATGGTATACTTGCAATCCTTCCAGTAGATGATTGAGTGCGGAGTGTGAAATATTGTACCGTTTAGACCAAGAAACTAGAAATGATTGTAAAACACTGTCATTTGTGTCAAACAGAAGGGGACTGTTTGGCAAATTAACATTGATAGTGACGTCATCGTCACTGTCACCAAGCATATTATTTGTATAGTTTGATTCACGAGTAAAATTACTATTACCGACATGTACAGTATATGGTTGATTAGGTGGACTAGTTTCCCCACTGAGCCCGTTTAACTCTACAGATATTTCTTGTATCTTTAAGGCTAAATGTCTTTTCTTATTTCTAGTTGACAGCCCTGTGTAACGTTGATTATTGCTGGATAGAAGTTGGCTCAATTGTCCTGCGTCTGCTTTCTCGACCTCCATCTCTATCTTTGGAGAACCGGAACCAGTTGCTAACCACGGTTTTTATCTCGTTTTCTGTAGCCGTTTCGGCGACTTTGTGCCGACGGAGAGCTTCTAAAATAACAAATTTATCGATTTTAGACGCGCTTTTACCCTACTATACCCTATTTTATTTAGCATTAGAGAGTTACAAACTTAAATAATTAACTGTAAAAACAAGTTAGCTCTACAACCTTGCTTTTTGCAAATACCGTCGACGTCACCGCGATTGAATACCTCTTTTAAGGAAAGCAAATAAAGTTTGTATAACTTTTCTAATGCCAAAAAAAACGAAGTTTAGATAACGTTACAAAATGTGACTTTAGTCGCATTTGGTCCACTACAAAAAAAATTTGGTCCACTTCTCATTTGGTTAACTTTTGTTTAATATTTTTTATAAGACCTGTGGCATTCAAGGATGCAAAGAAAAGAAATTGAAATTAAAGACAAACGGTATTGCGGGTTGTACAGATGTGGACTCATAGGTGCAAATACAAGAAATTTATATTAGAGAAATTACACGGTTACATACACAACAGACCAACCGGTGCAACCAGATAAGTCACAGGAGAATTTTCATTAAAACAAATATTTTTATTTGTGATTATCATAATCATAGTTAGAATTAAAATATTTTTGTAGTTATACATATAAGTAGAATAACTAAAAAATATACTTATTTTTAGTTACTCTTTCACAGATTGTCATGAGTCATTACAAATCAACCAAAACCAAATGTCCTTCAAATAAAAAAAATTATACATACAATATTTAACCAAAAAATTAATACATATATGTTAGCAGAGTTAGAGAATATCTTTTGTACCAAAATAAAACAATCCAGTATGTAGTTTGATAAGTAGAACAAAATACTTATGTTTTATGTCAATAAATAAACGTCAGTAATCGCAAAATTCTTAAATAAAAAGTATCCATAAAAACGTATAATTACATAACAATATTTTGTAATTATACAACACTAGCTTGCCGGGTTTCACGTCCCCACCCCTACTTCCTAAAATGGTGAAATAGAGCCTTCACAATTTTATAAAGAAGCGGTACCTATCTGTTGGTTGTATGATCGGTGGGATTGTACCTAATCTATTTGTAGGTGATATTAGGAAAAACATAAGTGAAACAATATTAATGAGGAATCAGTCACAAACAACAGATTTTTACGTACTACAAGTTGTCCAAATGCAAAATGGACCATTAGCGAAGTGTGCCAAATGCGAAGTGAACCAAACGAGTATTGGACCAAGTAGACTAAATGCTATATGATATCCTACGAGTATCCTACTTATATTAAAAACGCGAAAGTATGGCATTTTTTCTTATTTATTCCACTTTCACGCCTAAACAGCTGAACCGATTTCGATGTTTGGGAGGTAGATGGACTTAGCACTGGACTAACACAGGCTACAATTTATCTCAATATTATGTTCTTGTGAGACGATATAAGTTACGCGATATAACCGAATTCCATGCGGGCGCTTGTTGAAGCTAGTTTATGATAAATGGTTGAATAGATTAACACAAAGGTAACCTGTTATTTAAACTTTATATAGGTAGTTATATTACTTACGTTTTTAGAAGAGGCTTACTTACCAGTAACAACTTTAATTAAAAGGTGATCTTGTAGCTTATGTTTTCCATTTTTGCCTGACCAATTGCAATTACAGATTTCCGCAAGTTTGTTTGAAAACAGTTTTTCAAGAATCCTCCTTAATATTGCTGATGTTTTGTTACCGCCTACATAGCTCAAGTGGTTAACCTACAACAAAATATTTTGCACATAGTGCTTGAACATACATACATTCCAGACAGCCAAAAGATAAATAGCATAATAGGTACTGCCTAGTGTAGTCAGTCATTATAAAAATAATTAAAAAGCTTAAAAGTAGCATGTAATTTTCGTCCACTGTTAGCCAGACATCAATTTTTTTAATCTCTTCGATCTGGGTGCTTGGTAAATTGACTCCTTCTGGCAGGGACAGGGCTTGATAACCAACAGCTACAGCCGTCGCAGTTGCTCCAGAGCGTAGTCTTTCCAATATTTCTTTTTGATTTAATTGCAGTTCCTTGATGCCTTCCTCGAGTTTGGCAAGGTGATTAGCAATCACAGCTAAAATAGTGAAAAATATCGATTAACATTACCTACTGATAAAGCTTATATCTATTTATCTATGTGACTATTTGTAACTACACAATATGCCAACGATTTAATGGCGGTTAGGGATTAAGGTAGGGTTAGATGTTTTATAAAATTATTAATACCATATTTTAGAGCTCCTGGTCTCTCTAAAATAAGGCGCTTTCCCTACTAATATTATAAATAAAATTATTATATATAAATAAATAAAGTAGGGAAAGCCAACAGCTGAACCAATTTTGATGAAATTTGGTATCGAGATAGTTTGGCACTCAGGGATAAAAAGAGGCTATTTTTACTGGTGTCCATGGTGTTAATGTAAAAGGGTTTCTATGAGGCCGAAGTCGCGAGCAACAAGAGACACCTCATGTAATGTCTTATTAAATTAATGCTCACCATTTGATGCAACCACAGAAGATGTCGAAATATCTGAAGTTTGTCGTACAAGTACACCTGGAAATTGTTTGATGTGGTGTTGTTAAGTGTTATGCAGATAATAAATCCATTATTTTCATTCTTATAAAAAAACTACAAAAACAACAATCTATTTCCCCATACAAAATAAAACCGGTAACAGGTTTACTTAAACTAATTCAACAACATTTCTAAGAAACAGGTCAAATAATTAAACAAATAAAAAGTTTCCCATACAAAATGTCACACAAAATATAATCATGTGACTGCATGACTATATTTTGTGTGACATTTTGTATGGCAGACTCAATCACCGGTTTCAGTATGTTTACATTTTTTAAATACCTTTTAGAGAGCGAGAGAGAGAAGCTAAGGATCGGTGTTAGTTGTGTTTTAGTAATGGTTAAGTTAATGAATGAGCCCAAACCAATTTTGTAAGTACATTGAGCAAACATGATTTCAATCTAAAGTAAACACACTATATTATACGTGCACATACCCAGATGGAAGTTTACTCGCAATTTATTTAAATTTGTAAATAATGCCGGCTTCAAAGAATCGTTGTATCTTTGTCATTGTAGGGCGCAGATCTAAAAGGTCATACAATACAGAGGTGACAATTTCCCCAACCCTCATAGGACAGGGACACAGCACAGCTCAGTCATCTGTATCAGTACCGAATTATTTCAATCCTTGCCTTCCTATGGCTAAGAGGAGGTAATAGTGTTATATTTGCGAAAAAATTAACTCAAAAATATTGATTTTTTTTTTCAATCAACGGCAATAATATGATATTAAGTATATTAATTGATTGATCAGTAGCTATCTATTTATTTGATAAAAATACAAAATAACTTCAAAAGTCGTCACACCTTGGCAACGAGCCCAGAATGCTGGCCGCGTTGCCCCGTTGGATGGCGATGGTAAGCCTACATTATAGCCCTGAATGTTACTTGCAAGAATTTGAAGCAATTTAATGTTTTTTCATGCCTCCGGGTGAAAATAACGTTATTATGTCTTTGCTCGCAATGGAAAAATATTATTTGAAAGAAAGAAAGAAAAAACGTTTATTGTAACTTAAAAATTATTGTGATGTGTTTGTGTGAGTTATTGAGATTAAAAAAAAAAAAAAACAGTCGTATGAAAGTTGAAACAGAAACAAATAAATAAAATAAAACAGAAACAGCGTCATCAAAGAAAGTCATGTGCCGCCCAATGGGTTTAAAGTACAACCTCAGCATAAGCTGCAGATGTGCAAGAACACCTGCAGCCCTGGTCTTCCGGCTGCACCCAGCAGTTACTCCTATTTCTACACTTTCAGCATGAAAAATAGTGTGTTCCTGCATGTAATTTTGTTTTCCTTTGGATTGGGATATAAACCTTTCCACTCCTAGGTAATTAAACAAATTTATATTCAGGTTCGTAATGTACTATTAAAAACTTTAACTACCTGTGACTATTATTAAAATACCTACTTTTTTAAATACTAAAAGTATCATCAAAATAGAGATGATGCAATATGAATGAACTGGTACTGTGTCATAATCCAACCACTAATATAAATTATCAATGCTTGCCTGTGTTATCCATCTCTGCCTCAGTCTCCTCCGATATTTGTTTTCTGCCGGGCTCTTTAACAAATAAACATGTACTTAACTAGTTTTCCCAATCAGTGCTTCATTATGTAGATAGGGCACAATAGGGGAAATTAATGTTCCCTCTATTGAACACTGGTATACTAGATATCAACAAAAATACTTGCCTTTTGGTGGTTTTGGAAAATTCATTCCATGGCCATCATCTTCTTCTTCACTGGATACTGACAGATATCTTGTAGTCTTTTTGTGTTTTCTTTTTAGCTCAATGTCTAGTTCTACTTCGGAATTAAGTTCGGCTTCTTTACATTTCTTTCTAGCACTGAGAAGGTCATCTAAAATCATACGAATAAAACATATTTTATTTCATGGAAAATCTATAATAGAAATGGAAGCAGAGCTAGGTACCTACTGTGTCTGTTTGCCTGCTTACTTATCCAAAGGTAGGTATTTGGGACTTTTGAAAACTCCCTTACATATTAACCTAGTATCATTACATTACTGACTTACCAGTTACATAAAAAATACGTCGAATTCCAAAAACATTCCACATGTCATCATCTAAAATTGTGCCCGTAAGACATTTCTTGATCTTTTCTGAATTTTTAAATGGAGGCCAAGCACTATGTTTCTTAGTGGGTGAAATCCAAGACGAGCACACAATAGCGACGCTGTCATCCTCACTAAATTCAACGACGCTCTACATTTCTGAAATGAGTAAACCAATTACCTAACCTAGTAGGTACCTATATATCTTGGGAAATGAACGTAAATCGGGCTATTACAATGATTAATATGTTATATTATATAATATTATTGTATTGACTACCCCGTAAGTATAATACTTATTTCAGTTAGCTACTTACATAAGTTTTTGAGGTTTTGTCATGATTTTGTTAGAAAATTTTAAAGAACATGGCGGTTCGGCGTCCCCCGCCTTAGCGTCTCTCTTTCACTACCTACGAGGGCTGCTATTTATGTATCCGGAATTAAAAAAAGAAACAAACATATATCATTTAATATGGTTTTATTGCTTTTCAAAATATTCGCCGCGATGATCGACACACTTTTGCATACGCTGGAACCAATTTTCATAGCACTTTTTCCATTCTGATTGAGGTATCTCCAAAACGTGCATTTTGAACGCATCAACAGCCTCTTCGCGGCTTGAAAAACGTTGACCACGTAATTTGTTCTTCGCGTATGGAAATAAAAAGAAATCGTTAGGTGCCAAATCAGGGCTGTACGACGGATGACCAGTCAATTCGATCTTTTGACCCTCCAAAAACTGAGTTGTTTCAGCTGAGGTGTGACAGCTAGCATTGTCGTGATGTAATATGATTCTGCGTTGTCGGTTGTCCTTTCTTATTTCTTCAAAGACTTCTGGTAAACAAATGGTCGTATACCATTCAGAATTAACCGTTTTACGATTCTCTAATGGCACTGTAGCCACATGTCCATTAATTCCAAAAAAACAGGCGACCATTTGCTTCAAAGTACTTTTTGCACGAATAACTTTTGTTGGTTTCGGCTCATCTTGGAACACCCACACCGTTGACTGTTGTTTAGTTTCGGGGTCATATGCATAGATCCAAGATTCATCACCTGTGTAGATATTATAAACGGCTTTTGACGTACCACGGTTGTATTTTTTTATCATTTTTTTTGCACCAATCGACACGAGCCCGTTTTTGATCGATTGTCAAGTTCTGCGGAATCCAACGCGAACATATTTTTTTTACAGCCAAATGTTCGTGTAATATCTTATGTATGCTCGTCATACTTATGCCTAAGGACGCCTCTATCTCGCGATAAGTAACATGACGATCACGCATTATTAGTTCCCGCACAGCATCTATATTTTGTGGGACAACAGCTGTTTTTGGGCGACCTTCTTTATTTTCGTCCGTGAGCATAGACCGCCCACGATTAAACTCACTGTACCAGTGTTAAACAGTGGTTTTTGATGGTGCTTCATCTCCAAAAGTTGCGGTGAGTTGAATAAAGCACTGTTGTTGATTTAGCCCACGCCGAAAATCGTAGTAAATTATTGCACGAAAATGTTCACGCGTTAAATCCATGGCAAATGAAGACACGCAATTTTCAAAATGACGCCACAATGGAAAAATAATTGACAGTCACATGAAACAAAATGTATTCTTCAACCAAAGAGTTCTATTTTCAAATGTTGTAATTACTTTTTAAATATTTTTCTTGTAAGTGGCCAGTTCCGGATACATAAATAGCAGCCCTCGTACTTTCTTTCCTAGTACAATAATCTCTCTTTGTTTGATACACACTGAAAACGTAGCTAATCTTAAAAATATTACTTTCTACTTACTTTAGGAATAGATATTCCGTTTTTTATCCTCTTGAAACCATGAAATTATAGGTATTTTCTTTTCTGCATCCAAACACTACGAGCACAAACTATATAGAATGCTAACGCATACTACGAGCGAAGGACGCAAAAGAAAGATCACAGTTCGGTTCGCACCGAAATAGTGTTGCCAGAGCACCATCAGAGCACTGTTGTCAGTAACGCAGGTTGTCTCAACTCAAATGGAATTTTTCTTGGAGTTTACTCTTTAAATGTAGGTATCGATTTTCATATAGGAGTCCAGTACGAATAATATGGGGGTGTGAAATCTACTGAACGCGTTACCGGAGTTTTTATAGATGCGAACACAAAAGTAGCGAACTAGGTATTTTTTATATTTAAAGCAACCTATAGCATTTTTGAAGAAGTGTACTTTTTTAGGCGCGATAAGAATGATGAGAGTGAAATTTTAAGAGGAAACGAGTTAGTCATCATTCTATACAAATGTATTTATTTTTGGCTGAATTAAAAAAAACTGTATTTCTGCCAATCAAGCCAATGCCTAGCCCATAACGGTGACATAATAGTAATTGAATTATATTAATTACAGAGATTGATTTCCGCTATAAATATTATTTGAACACTAGGTTCTAATAGACCTTGTCAAACGACATAAAAATCATACATAAAAAGTGACACCTTTTCATACAAAAAAGTGACCTTGACTTTAAAAGTGAGCTTATTTGACCTCGAATGTCAAAAATTACTTCACCGATACTAAATGCGTTCCGTTTCCCTAAAAAATAGTGTGTGTGTGTCAGCTCCAAAGCCGGAATGGAGTTTACTCGTTCAGGGCCATGATTCTGTAAGGTTGTGCAATGTTTATAAAAACATATCGTGCCACAACACGGGATCGTACAGAATAACTCTTCAGATCGACTGCCTAAATAGGCACAAAAAAGGCTTACTAGTCTAAAATATATACCTACCTAGATATTTTTTATGTACGTCATACATAATGCTCACGCCTGAAAAGTGCGCAAAATAGGTTGCGCACTAAAAAGTAAGGAGGTCATTCGTTCAGTGGATTTTTCACGTCATATTTTTTTCATATCGTGGGCCTTATGAAAATCGGTTCTTAGGGAATGCAAACACCAAAAATAGGTGTGTATGCTTATGTCCGCGTGAGGTTATATTTCTTTGGCATCATTAAAAATTTTTTTTTTCATGGATTTGTCATTGCATTCATATAATGAATTACAATAAAAAAATAAAAGGACTGGAAAAGGATATAGTCAACTTTATGGATCGACAGCTTCTGCCCACGCAGTGCATTTAATAAAAATTTCTATGAGCGAAAAAGCGAAAAGTTATTAACACTTATGTAACGCGGAGGTAACGCACGAGATCAAAAAGTAACACACTTAAATTCGGGGAAATGGTAACACTGATATCTTTTTATTTATGCTGAATGGGAAATGGCGTAGGCAAATAATTCAAATCCACACAGCCCATTCTTAGAGTTTTGGCGAGAACAAGCCAACAACATGTCATGCTGCAGTTTTGTAGTCATCAAACTTATTTGTAATCCGAGTTAAATTGCATAATTCTGATGGATTGTTATTTAATTTAGTTCCGGGAATGTGCACAAGTGTGGTGAAAGTGAAAATCAGTATTAAACATGGACTTTGCTCGTTTTCTCCAATGATTTTGAAATGTCATGTATTTTTCCATATAAATAGGTAAGT
This sequence comes from Polyommatus iphigenia, assembly GCA_963422495.1. NCBI lineage: Eukaryota > Metazoa > Arthropoda > Insecta > Lepidoptera > Lycaenidae > Polyommatus > Polyommatus iphigenia. The sequence goes on from OY730188.1 coordinate 4,571,339, forward strand.
ACAGCCAATTAAAACTTTGAGACTTGGTTCACGATAGCAAAATGAAAACTAAAATTATTCACGGAGATTCTTTCATAACCTTATTGAGATGCAGCGTAGTAACTGGATCTTTTTTTTTTGTTTTTTTTTTTTTAGGTACCTACCTACCTACTTAGCTGTAGGGTGTGACTTTGGTCGAAGGGTGGGACGATATAAAAGTAACGTATGTATTTATAATATGTAGGTATATAGGTATATTGGTATTTGTGTATTTTTACAGATGTCCTATAGGCTACACAACAGAAAGTCACAGTAGGGCCTTCGTTGGCAGGTTATCACCAATCACAGTTGGGAAAATAAAACAAAATATATGTTGAGCCTATGTTGGGCCTATGTTGGGTATTTGTACATATGTGTTGTAGGCTACACAACCAAAAGCCACAGTAGGGCCTTCGTTGGCAGGTTATCACCAATCACTGTTGGGAAAATAAAACAAAATATATGTTGGGTATTTGTACATAATATGTGTTGTAGGCTACACAACAGAAAGCCACAGTAGGGCCTTCGTGGGCCGGTTGTCACCAATCACTGTTGGAAAACTATAACAAAATATATGTTGGGCCTATGTTGGGTATTTGTACATATGTGTTGTAGGCTACACAACCAAAAGCCACAGTAGGGCCTTCTTTGGCAGGTTATCACCAATCACTGTTGGGAAAATAAAACAAAATATATGTTGGGCCTATGTTGGGTATTTGTACAAATGTGTTGTAGGCTACACAACAGAAAGCCACAGTAGGGCCTTCGTTGGCCGGTTGTCACCAATCACTGTTGGAAAACTATAACAAAATATATGTTGGGCCTATGTTGGGTATTTGTACAAATGTGTTGTAGGCTACACAACAGAAAGCCACAGTAGGGCCTTCGTTGGCCGGTTGTCACCAATCACTGTTGGAAAACTATAACAAAATATATGTTGGGCCTATGTTGAGTATTTGTATAGATGTTCTGTAGGCTACACAACCAAAAACACTTAAAGGGCCTTCGTTGGCAGATTGTTGAATTTCACTGTTGGCAGCAGAACGTAAAATCAATGTTGGGCCTATGTTGAGTATTTGTATAGATGTTCTGTAGGCTACACAACAAAAAGCCGCAGTAGGGCCTTCGTTGGCAGGTTGTTGAATTTTACTGTTGGCGGCGGAACGTAAAATTTATGTTGGGCCATTGTTGGCTCTTCGTTCGGAATTTTAGTGTAGGAATTTACGATTGGCTTTTTGTTGGCCCTTTGTTGGGATTTTCTCACACCATTCCCCGACAGTTTACCAACCGTTGGCAATCGTTGGCCAACGGAGTGTGCTACTAGGGTACGCACGCACACCCGCACACGCACAAACATGCACGCACGCAAGCAAGCAAAAAACAACATTATGAACACGTGACCCACCATCCTGGTGTGCTAACTAGTGTCTCAAAACCGCAACTTAAAATTGATTATACGCTAGACGAGTGCTACCGCCTCCTCGCTCCTGCACGGTCCCTATTAAACTTATACTATCAGTAGAGAGATTTAAGAGTCCGTATACGAAATTTTGCCGATGAATATGAAATTGCAAAGGTTCGCTACAGAAATATTATTAGGTTTTTCCCCTTATTAGACTTAAAAATATATACATTTATTATTAGATTTAAAATATATTTAAGCGCGGAAAGCCGACTCGAGCCTTGCGGCGAGTAATATAATGTGAGATTTAGGTTGTTTTGAATCGTGTTTTTTGGCAGAATTTGTTTATTTTTTTCTTTTTTCTCGAGTTGGATAGAATTTTATCTATAGATTATTTCTGTCGTTTTCTTTTTATGAATTACAGCTCCAAGTTGCCGAAATTAACAGCAATTCTTTGCCCATTTTCTCTAAAATTTTGCCGAGTTACATATTTTTTTACTCAACTATTTCATATTAAAATGGTAAAAAATAATTCCAACATTGTATAGACGACTTTCTCAACAGTACATTGTATTTTTTTCATACCGTTAAGACGTCAATACAATCCATAAACAGGTGATATTCTAAATCTTTTACAGCAAAAATCACAAAACTGTCGCGGGTTTGAGTTGGATTATTTAAAAATACTTAAAAAAAATCTAGCTCCAACATTAGATTATAATTGAAATGATCTTACATGTTGTGCATTAAAACTTATAATTAAACACTGTACTATATTAAATACTGTATTTTAACTGTTAAATTACGTCTGTAAAATCAGCGAAATCGGCAAATTTCGTATACGGACTCTTAAGGATAGATGATAAACTCACATACATAAGAAGAATTATGATATATCGGTCTTTATCTCCCTCGAGACAATTAATGTTAATGAAAAAGATGTTTAATTGTTGTTTCTTCGTTTTCATAACATTATGTTCGCCGTTAGTTTTCTCATTGTGTCCATAAACCATTTTAATACTCAATTTTACTGTCAGTCGAAGCGATCGAAGGAGGTACGCCTCAGAAACAGACTGGTCGATTACTTTTGCTTTTTGCGTCTGAAGTGGACTCGTTGTAATGTAATTATTATGATGCAGGTGTGGAGCAGCTGCCGCTGCCGGGGCGGCTGCGCGCGTACCTCAAGGAGTACCACTACCGCCAACGCGTGCGCGTGCGCCGCCTGGAACCCGACGCGCCCGCGCTCGCCTGCTAGCGACGCCCGCGCCCGCCGCGCGCCCCGCCCCCGCGCGCCCCGCCCCCGGGAGCTCCGCCCCCGCGCCGCGCCGCGCACCGCGTCGCGCCCGCACACACCATGACCTTCACGACTGTACGGTACTCCCCCCGCTACTAGACTAGCGCAGGACGACGTGCCCCCTCGCTGTTAGGCCTCTGCCTCGAAATCAGCGGGCAGCGGGGCGGTGGCGGTGGCGGCGTTGGAGCGGCGCGTTCCAGTGTATAGATTGATTTGGACCGGTTCTCGAAAACAGCGGCGTGGCGAGCGGCGCGCTGTGTACTGGACGGATACCCGCGCCGCCTCCACCGCTCCCGCCCCGCTGCCCGCAAAATTCGAGGCTGAGGCCTTAAAGGCGTGCACTCACTTGAGATGCGACAGTCTTAAGGCAGACCGATTTTGTTGTACAAAATATTTTTTTGTTTGTGGTTGCGCACCTTCATGTCCGTAACAATAGTCTGTCGTGACTCGTGGGTGAGTGCTCGCCCTAAAAAATTCGCACGTGCACACAGAAGTTGTAAAATTGCGGGTTCCTGTCGCTCGTCTGACGAGGACAAATCACAAAACACGTTTAATTGTACAACGTCTCCATGCACAGGGTGGATTTCTTGTTATTGAGGGCTCGTGTTCGTATGGCAGTGACAGACGATGTGTGGAATTTTTTTCCCGAAAGTTTATAATAAGTAGTATATTTTAGTAAACTGGTGCTCCTGAACAGTGATATCTCAAGATGCATCATGCAATAATTCGTGGGCTAAAAAGTAACTTGAAGTGTTTGCTGTTTCCTAGGTAATCAAAGAAACATGTAACCAACTTCAAAGTATTCTTTTGATGCGTGCATAATGTTAGTTAATAACGTTAGTTTTACACCTGGAGCTTTTTGGGACTTTTGAGATAATTTTTTCTCAACTTCATGTATTTTGTATGCAATAGACTGACGTTTGACAAGTGAGCGCGTGCCCTACTAAAAATTTTACTGAACAGGTACCATTATCATAGCAAACCGAATAGAAGTGCAAATAATTGACAAGCATTTCGTTGGATACTTTAACATTCAATATCTTCCTTACCTACCGATGTTAAATCTACCATGAGTTTAAACCTATAGTATTTATCGATACTCGATAGCGACTACCGAGCCGGCTCGATGGAATTAAATATGTCATTTCCTTCGATTCGGAGTAAAACTATCGAGCAAAACCGTATGTGAGTACTTAGCATTAATGGCCGGTTTTCACGTATTAAGTAGATAAGTAGTAACTAAATTCTAATTGTCATCTAGTTTAGTACTTACTAAATTCTAACTTGCTACTACATTTTGTGTTTACATGCAATTAAAATTAAGTAAAAATTTTGTTAACTACTTATCAACTTAATACCTACGTGTAAACCAGCCGTTAGTGACGAAAATTCTGACTCTTATTACAGAAAAATGATTTTATGTCAAAACTGGACAATAACACAAGAACGGTCGAGTATTTTAATTGTCACTACTATACTAGCCCACAATTTTTTTGTCTTGGAGTTTGAATACAGTCTTGTCCTAAATTATCTACAGAACATACATGCATAGTGCATACATAACTTAACACGTAATTTTTTGTGGGTTAGTACACAAGTGCTTAGCAACTTCCTGTTATGTGATTTGTAGTGAAAACATTATTTTGTGGTATTTAAGCTATTAATATAGTATGTCGACTATTGTGTTGTGCTACTTTTTTCCATAACTCGATTGTTTGTTAAATTACTAAAATAGTTTATTTCATAAAATCAAAACCTTTTCAATAATTGCTGCTGTCTCCGAGAATAGCGATATAGTCTGACAGTTCTGATTCGAAACATTTTTTTATTTTTGTAGGAGCTGCCCTTTATTATTCGAGATGTATTCTGAACAGTTTAAAACATAACTCATCGTAATATTAGCATTTCTAATGTATACTAGTAGAAGGTATAGTACAAAGTATCTCATACGTTCTACTGCTTAAAGCTAATCAGTAGTTTGGTAAATTTCCTAAAGAGACTGTATTTTTACTATGTAATTGATAAAAGCCTTTGTAACATATTTTTTATTAGCTACGGATGAAATTGTAGAGATAAACTACGATAACATGGCGCGCCCCTCCAAATTACTGTTTCAATGTGTGTAGTCACATCTTTATGAAAGAGTTTGTATGTAGTATGTATTCAACCAATCAACCAGTACTCGTAATACATATTTCACTTAATGTCACTTATTACCAAGATTTGTTGGTCAACTAATCATAACTAGCCGATCGCGCAAGACAACGCACTTCAAACGTTTTGACAACGCACTTCAAACGTTTTGAATTTTGGAGGGGCGCGCCATGTTATCGTAGTTTATCTCTAGGTTTATGATCCAAATCGGTTCGAAATGATTCAGACTGAGTTTCGGTCGAGGAATCGAGTTACTATAGTGTAAATATTAAGTAGGGCCACGACATGGCAATAAAACTTATTACTGCTGTTTTCTTGTGGTATTAAAAATGGATGGTTAAATATAGCACGGTTACAGGATAGAGGACGACTTGTCATTTTAATGGCAATGCAAACTAATTTTTAGTTAGATTCGAAAATATTGTTTACAATATTAAAGCGCGAGTTGGAATCTTTTTCAGTTAATATTAAGTATTAAATTGTTACTTTTCTAATGTTTGAAATTCTATTTTATGCATGTTATAGAAGTTCAATCAATTCTGAATGAGTTTTAGAAGTAAGTGTCTAGGTTACACTACACTAGGCCAAAGTTACGCGGCGTACATTCCGCACGATTACGTCCGCAATGTCAAACGCATACAAAATACGGACGGAACGCGACAGAATAGTATAGTGTGAATCGGTAATTTAAAATACATTGCAGGCGGAATCATGCGGAATTTACGCTGCGTAACTTCGGCCTAGTGTGTTTAGACACTAAGAGCGATCCTATTGGAAACGAAATTTCTACTCGAAAAATCACATTTATCCTTCGAATCCTCTAACGTACCTATTTTTAACATTGTCTTCCATTTTCGAACTAACTACATAGTTTATTTTTATAAATTACGCTGGTTTAAAACATTACTATTAAGTTTGAACTTGTACATAAATTTTGAGAGATACAAGGGAGGAATTTAATTTATATCCATCAAATTGCACTTTTAAAATGTATTACATGCAGGTATATTAAAATTGTATAGATACCTATAGTTAACAAACACGCGTCATTCCCGCTTAGAATGGCGGTTTGAGATTTTTTTACGACGACAAAAATTGACTCTTGAACAATGGTAAGCTGAAAAAAATTCTTCCAGTGTATCTTTTACTTGTGTAAAGTATGTATTATTATTTGTAAGAGATGAAATATTAATACTAGTGTATAAGGGATATTTAATTTAATAAATATAACTCATGATACACTTTGTTTTTTTTTTCTATGGCTACAGCTAGATATCGTCCCCGTAGAAGGAAAACTAAATAACTCCGATTTTGCAGTTTTGAGATAATCGCGATTTAGTGTTTTTTTTTCAGTTTATGCTCATTTGTTAAAAAATGCGAGACAATTTTATTGTCGATAATTTTATATTTTGTGGACCTGATTACCTCTTACATTATGCTTAAACAAAGTGGACTTTATCTATAACTATAATAAAATAAAACATATAAAATCAAGTTATTTAATTTTGCCACAACTACTATTTCTAACGTTACTGCAGTTATCTATATATTTCGGCTACTTATTTAGTTTTCCCACAACCTAGATTCATCTGGTAGAGGAAAACAAGGCGAAATAAATGTAGTTATTGAATTTATCCAACCTGAAATACGCTTAAATGTAAAAGTTGATCATTTATTTATTACTTTGTTATTGTTAAATTATTGTTACAGCTGGTGCTATATAAAATAAAATGCTGTAATTTGACATAAAATTATTTATTAAATCAATAGGTAACAAATCAAAAGAAATTATTTAGAAAATGAACTACAAATCAAAGGTAAGTATAACAATAATTATAAACTTTAAAATAACTCAAAACTTACAAATAAAAATAATTCTGAATTGGTAATTAGGTAACTGAAACACAACTAATAGACTGTGCGCTATCTGACTGATCAGTCTATGATATAAAATTAAAAAAAAACAATATGACTCAGTCATTAGTCATCAGGTACATTGAGTACAACAATCAACAAACTCGTAAAATACATTTCTTAGAATTGTTAATCTTACATATTAAAATAAAACATTTGCAACTCAAAACAATTAAAATCACGGTACTTATTAGATGCTTAAAGGTAAAGAGAGAGAAAACTTTTGTTTTAAGAGACATAATTATAAATGGTGGGCCAAAATAAGTTTAATCATCGACTTCAGATAAATCACTGCAGCAGGTTGGAGTACCCTGGCCTTCGCTTAAACATGGTAAACCTTCGTACCAGCCGTGAAGCTCTTTAGGAATGATATTTTTCTTACAAAGCTATAAAAGGTCTTTCTTCTTTTGTTTGGTTATAGGAAGATATTGTTGATATGCCCGGGGAAGATCTTCAGCGCTTATGGTTGGCATTTCAGAGTTTTGAGTTCTTCTAGTCGATCTTCCTGGTTTACAAATAGCATTTAATAAATTATAGGGTCCATCATAATTGTATCTGTATTTAATATAACCAGGTAAATCCTTTTCAAATCTGAGACATTTAATTTTTAACCAACACACCTTCTCCCCGTTTTCCGATATAGATTTGTTTTTAATTATTTTTGAACAAAGTGATTTTACATCAATCATGTCTTGATACGACAATTCAGTTACTTTATACGGAGTCACATTTTTATTTTGTCTTTTTGATCTTGCCCTCTGCATAATTCCTTTCCAATCTGTAATAGAATAAGTGTCTGTGTACTTTTTTTCTTTTTCTATAGCGCTATGCATCGAATCTACTTCCATATAGCTGTGACCACTTTCGAGATACTTTTGTTCTAACACTTTTATTGTCTCATGCGTGTGTACTAAGTACAATAAAAATGCTGCTATGTACTGGTTCCGGTTTTGCCCCGAGCATGTGTCTGAATAAATCGTGACGTGCGTAACAGCCTCGGGTAGATTCTTAATCCATAAATAAATAGCAGATGCTATTTCCACACTGCCTCTTTTTCCGTTTATTTCTGTCCAGATCATACAGTGAGCGTCATTCTGTGGGGGCTTAAACTGATAAATAGATAAATTATATAAATTTAATTTTCTGGAATAATACATTAAACTATCTGCAGTCGATGGAATCTGCAGTAGACTTTGCAAGTCCATGGTGACACACAAATATGAACCATCTTCTTCTGACCTCTTTTTATCCAGCTCTTTAGATCTATAAGACGCCTCTTTTCGCTCTATATGCTGAGTATATTCATTAAGTATATTTGTATTAGTTTTATCTTTATTATAATTGTTACACGTGCTACATTGGTCTTTCTTGGGATGATAAAATGCTAAATTGTATTGTGTGCCAAATACTCTCTTATAAATGTTAAATTTAACAGGTGTTTTATTGTTCTTTTTCATTTTCTCCACATACAAATCATACATTTTTGATATTGACAAGGTAGGCTCTAAATATTTCTTGGCAGATTTTTTTCTACAGTAATGGGAATCCATTACAGGAAAACTTTCAATATGATTTTTTACTTCTTCTATCTGTTCTTCAGGAGTTTTGTTTATAGGTGGTTGTTTGCCACGGTTATCCATTTTTGTGAATGCACCATTATTATCCACATGTTTTACTGCAGTTTCGATAGGACCAGTAGAAATACACAGAGTAGACATAAAAAAGTTCTTACACACTCGTTCAAACACATTCTTATTTTTATAAAAACCATATTCTCTGCTGGTACTTCTTTGTTTGTCGATCGGTACAGATTTTCTAGCAGTCTGCACCGGTTTGATGTTGATGCGCCTAAGCAAAAACTCTTTTTGTAGCTTATAATCTTGTATAGACCAGTAGGATTTGCAAATTTCTTCACGCTCGTTTTGTGTAAACTTTTCTGTGCATTTTTGACGGCAATTATTACTGCATTTAGGATTTTTAGGCATTTTAGCTGCACAAAGCTTTCCAGTTTTACTCTTATATGGCAAACATTTTCGTTTCTTCTCCAACTCTTTGTTTCTTTTCCAATTTGATTGATTTTTTTTCTTCCATCTGTATATTTCTTTTTTCTTATTTTCTGTTTCTATTTCTGTATCTGTTGTTTCTGCAATTGTGACATTGATTCTTCTGTCGGGGCTAACTGGTGAGACTTGGCCTAAAGGAGTTTTAATAATAGTGCGAGTTGTAATTTTACCTCTTTCATCTTCAGAATCACTCGAGGAAATATATATACCTTCAAATCTCTTAACTCTTTTTTTCTTCTTAGCTTCTGCAATATTGATATTCATTGAAGACCTACGTTTCTTTTCTATTTTATTTTCTTCTTCTGAGTCCGGAATCCACGACGATCCAGAATCAGAAAAAAGTTCTTCATCTGTTGAAGGTGGCATGGTTTCGACACCCGAAATGGGACTTGACCCTCTGACACTTTTATAGTTGAATAATATTATGTTGTCATCTTCACTTAAATTAATTTTACTGCTACACAAAGACATGGGACTAACATTTACGGGCATAGGTGCTGATTGGGGTGGTTTAATGTTATTAGTATTATTTTCGCTAGGCATTATTGATGCTGGGGCCGATTCACATGTAATAATTTTAAATTCGTCATTTTCAGGTAGACTAAGAACACCTGGAAGGATTTTATTATGATTTTTTTCTATTGTAATATTATCAACATTGAAATTTATGTCGTTCCAAACATGATTGTTAATATCGGATGGTGATTTCTGGCATGTTATAATATTATGTTTTTCTGGGCTGACTGTACTTTGGTCTTGTTGTTTTACTGGCTTATTTTCACCCTAAAACAATAAAAAATCTGTATTATAGGTATTCAATTACGAAAAAAGAAAAACAATAATAGTGTGACAAGAGTATGCAGATTACGTAGTGATAGCATGTAAATAAAGTTTAAAACTGAAAATGCTCGCTGCCGGCCACTGCCATCCGGTGTAGCTTGGCCCTATAAAAATAATAATATCCTTGGACGTTTCACACCACGTCAGTCTGGCCCCGTACTTAGTATCCGAAGAACTTGTATCACGGGTACCAGACAACGGGAAATATATTTAATATTTGTATACTATACAATATACATAATAATATATTTAATACTATACATACATAATATACTATACATAATAATAGATTTTTATTATATTATAAACATAATAATATTATTTAATACACATCCATGACAGGAACACAGGAAACTTTTTGTTTCATCGGCGGGATTTGAACCCGCGACTTCCGGCGTTTATCGTCGACGCGCTCCCCACTGAGCCTCAGAGGTCGTCAAATCTATGTCTACTTAGTTTGAATAAAATTGTGTGTAAAGTGGATCAAAACCGAATCGAAATAGTTCAAAATACCTAGCAAAAACAATTCATGCAACAAGTTAAAAGTAGCCTTAAGCCTAAAGCTTAAAGATCAAAATTCAAATAACGCCTGAAGAGTTATTTACTTCTCCCACATCTTAAAATTATTCATAATAGTATGAAAGTTCATTTAACTAATAAAGCGCGAAAAAAATAAAGTAATAATTTCGGTAATAAGATGACATAAATCAGTCTTGGTTTAATAGAAGATGCACTTAAGAGTTTTTCTACTTACTATTTTATTGGTTCTAAATTATTGTAGCTACATACCTTAGGTAAATTATCTTCCTTTCGGCACATTTTCACCATAAATCTACCCCGCGAATCCATTATAGCATAAAATCTTACTTTCACTATGGTCACTAAGTAAACGCATTAGAAGGTCACGCATTACCGTATAAAGTGCTAGTGACGCGTGCGAGCATTGCAGTCGCATGCGCTCACCCCCGCGCTTCCCCCGCGCTCTTCCTCGTTCCGATTCATTGCATAAACACTACAATATTTCGCGCCAAATTCTCTTAAAAATTTAATAACTTTTGTCACGTACATTTTATCTTTATGGCAATTATAAATAACTTAATCTATTTAATTGTATTTGCCTATCATCTCGTAATTAATAATCATCTAGTTGTGGAAGAAATAGATAACATCAAGTATTTATAAAGTAATGATTTTTTTGCCAGAATTCTGAGTAGGACAATTAAATAAATACAGTTATTTAGTTTTCCTAGAACTTTGTTAGTTTTGTGATAGATATAGCAAATTGAGGCAAAATTCAACAACTTGTTTTATTTAATTTATCGAAAATTCAACTTATCATTGACCACAGTTATTGATTTATTTAATGAGTTGTTTATTTTTCCTTCAAAAAATTAGAGTTAGTTTGAAGATGTGTATTTTTCCATCTGAACGACAAAATAGCTATAATATTTTTGGAACGAAATAAGATAGGAAGACCCCTGTTAGACTCAAACATGCGTCGTGTTTTGGGTGATTTAAAAATAGGGAAAAGTGAAAATCGCCAAAAATCGAGTTATTTAGTTTTCCTTCTACGGGGACGATATATAACTAGAGACCGGATTATATGCATTGGCATATCTGCATATGCATTTGCATATTTTAGCCATTTTCAGCGCTAATTGCATATTTTACCTAAGATCTAGTTATGATGCATGTTTTCGGTACATTTACAACATTTTTCACTAAACCTGCGTTACGAAATGCGACCAATAACAATAACAGTTAACAATAATAACAAAAACATAAGGGCTATTTAGTAAAAGTTGTGCATTTCGAATGCAGTCAGTAGCCGTGCGCGTCTTTTGTTTTGACAGTTACGATAGTAAAATGAAAGAGCCAGAAGAACGTCGCGCTTGCCAACTACAAATTAATGGGACGGCAGAACTTTTCCCAGAAACTGTAGCTAAGTGTTAACAAAGCACCCAAGTTCAAATTCTGCCCAGTTTCTTCAGTGAATGTGGAGCGAACCTTTTCTATTTACAAAAATATTCTAAATGGTCGTAGACACAATCTTAGCACTGAAAATTTTGAAAAATATTTGTTTTATGTGTACAAAATTTTTAAAATAACTTTAATGTCCTATTATAATGTTACTGTACCTGTTATCGCATATTTAAAAATAATTTAAGTACTAATTGTATGCGGATTTTGAATTTGCATATTGTCATTTAATTTTGCATATTCTGCCAATTTTCGTGCATATTTCAAGCATTTTTCGTGCATATTTGCATGCATATAACAAGCTTTTTATGTTGCATATAATCCGGTCTCTATATATAACTATATACACGACATAAATTATTGTCGCAGTCATCTGGTTCAAACTGCTATTTAATCTAATGACTAGTGAAATCATTGAATACCATTTAATTTACAGTCAAAGACTTGACGAGTTGGCCTTTAGTTTAGACTTGCTTTTTAATCATTCAAATGGTTTTATTCAATGATATCGCTAGTCAAATAGCATATTCTACCCGATGACTGCGACATATATGATATACACAAAGATACTTTGCACAGGGAAATTCTTTGCAAATCCCCGGCAGATTGGGGACATAGGTCGGGGCCTCCCCGGGCCCACTAAAAACCCCGTGATGCTCCACTCCCCGCTAATAAGGCAAAGTAGCGGGACCTTCCCACACAAACGATAACTTGATATATATACATTTTTTTTCACAAGTACTAATATCATGAGTCACAACGCCAGTACCAAAGGTGACTAAGGTTGCTAAGGTTTTTTGGCTACAGTTAACCACTATTCAATAGCGCTTTTGCTTGGCAAACGCCAATGTTATATAATAATTAACCAATCAACAACGGCGTTGAATACATGAACTTCTTTAAAATAATCTAAAAACTGGGCATAAGTGAAATAAAACACCACATTGTCTAACATCCTCTTTTAATACATCAAATAAATAAAGTTCTTACACAATATTTAATTTATAATTAATTTTATTATTAAGCGCATGCAAACTCCACATACAAGCTGCAACTCTAGGTACGTAACTTAAAGCTTAAATAATTAGCTCGTTTTTACTGGTAACGTGTATGTTTGTGGATTTTGTTTATTTACAGATTTTTTCTCAAAAGTGATTCACCTTACAAAAAAGTTTTAAGACCACCAAATTATAATAGGTAAGAATATGTTGTTTTTAATAAGTATTATATATAAAGATCGGAACGGTACCTTTAGTTTATCTCTACAGTGTTTCTATTCTTTCGCATTTCTACTGTGGCCATGCCAAGCCCGCTGGTCAATCTATCGGCTACTTCCATTTTGCAATTATGTAAAACCACAGAATATATAATTAGTACTTTATGGTAAAACTGTAAATTATACAGTGAATAAAGAGTATATAATACATACGAGTATTAGCAGTAAAAACGATCAGGTCGGTTCCTAACTAAGAGAGATTTTTAAATAACTTTAGACATAAATGATACTTACAAATGAGAAAATCAGTGGTTAGGTATAGACATCTCTCCCCTCTCTTATAACAAATTAATACTGTTATAAAATGCGTGAAAATGACCGTATGAAATCATATTAGTATACGGAATGGTTGAACTGTGGCATAAATACTAAGCCCCATAACAATAAATATATTCACGCAGCGGCATGTGACTTTCGAATATCAGACTAAGGGCCTGTTTCACCACTTCCTGATACTTATCAGGCCTATTCGGCACTTGCCGAATAGGCTATCAACCACTTAACTTGACAGATGAAGTATTGGGAATCTGTCAAAAAAGCTGTGAATAGCCTATTCGGCACTTTATCAGAAAGTGGTGAAACAGGCCCTAAGACAAGCAGACCTTTATCGATTCTTTAATGAATCGCCGGTCAAAATGTATGAAATTGACATTAGACGAGTCGAACGTCAACGTCATAATTAACGAACTCATAAGTCAATTCCATACATTTTGATCAGCGACTCTATAAAGAAGCGATGAAGAAAAGGTCCAGGCTAAAGGGCCTTGTATATTCGCTGTGCAAATATAAGTTAGTAAGGGGTAAATCCTATACAATACTTAACTACAATTTACATTACATGATCCTACTTCTATACTTTAACAAAAGCAATAAATATAATTAACTATCTTATATTACAAAAGGACGTCGACATTATTAATTGTTGTAAAAATTATCTAAAGTTACAGGGGGATTCTCGTAGTACCTACAGTTATTTAAATATTATTATAAAAGTGCAATTCATCGCTGATTTTCATATACCTAGGTCTTAGGGTCAGTCACAATGAAACGAGAACGGCAAGTCGAATGATGTGATTTCATTTTGAAAATTATAATATTTTGTATTGCTTTTATGCATCGAGTCGCACCTCGTTGAACGTGTAAACTGGCCCTAACTACCTATATTTATATTTTTGAATTCGTGATAACTGATAAGTCAAATTAATTTCCGTTTCATAAATTAAAAAATGTAAAAACCTAAAAACTACTACTAATATCTGGTGTATTTAAAACGTTAAAATTCAATGTAGCAACATTATTGGCAAGATATTTTATTGTTAGGCATTAACTTACCGCTAACAATTTTACAAGTAAACCTATAGAAGAGTATTGAATATCAGAACCAATGAACACAATGTAATCATGTTATAATGATATTTAAAGGATTCAAATATAACTCTTGCAAGATCAGCAACAGAAATGTTGGGCGCGTATTAATTTATACGTTGAAGTAGAAAAATTATAAAAATCACTATTGATGTGGTGCAAATTAAATAAACCAAGAGTCAAGCAAAGTTGCAGCTGATTTGTACTCAATTGAAAAAAACCATGCTCCAATATTGTTAATAGCGCAACAGTATTAAAGAATAATTTAGGATATTATGTTCAGCTGAACATACATTGGGTATATAGAAATCTAAACAAATAGACGTTTTTGTGATGTAAATAAATGCAAAAAGTTTCTTACGAAATATTTTAAGTTACAACCTTACTCTAACGGGTACATCATTATAGCTACGCGGTACATATCCTATTATGCTCGACACCTTGTAAAATGGCAGTTGGGTTGAGTATATTCGAACGGACCTCGCCCTATGGCAAATAATTCTTAGTCGCTTAGGCCAATACCTAGAATCTAAATACTTTGTTGCGGTCGCCAACAGATTTGTTGAGAGTTCAAATAGGGGAACCAATAAAAAATCATTGGTCTACAATAATTTGAAAGTTCACAATCTGTGAGCGACTTCGTCATTTTCCTTGATACTAAAATAATTAATGGTTAATACAATTGTAAATTTAAACATCTGTTTTTATTGTCTATTGCATCAATTGAGTTTACAACGTGATGGCAACACAAATATCCTTCTTTTTACCTTACGGCTGAAGGACTTGTATCCATGGTCACGAATAAATTAAAAAAAAAATTCTTTCTACCTTGGATTTGTAAGAATTCCTACTGTACACTTAGTTACAATGCATTAACTACTTTTGATAGTGAAGTTAGAATTAAAGGAATAAATTGGGAAAAAAAGATGCCCAAAATGTATGGGATTCAACATAACGCATTGCAAACGCCATTACATTTAGCGATGCGTGCGATGTCCCATACGTACAGTTCGACAAGGCTTTAAATGAACGTGGCGAGAAAAGGAACTAACGCTTCTATCATACAAAAACGTCATTTTTGACATGTGTTTGACAGTTCTCCTTTACCAGCAGCGCCCCGTCCACATTCATTTAAAGCCTTGGAGCACTATATCACATCTAACTTCATTACAGAAACCAGCGAATGCATTTTGACTGAGTACGGTATTCAGACTTTTGATACATCGTGTGCAGTGTTTATGACTAGCGCTGTGCGAGCGAGTTCAGTGTAGAAACGGCGTGGTTTTCGGGCACTTCTTACCGCACGCGCATTTTCTTACTATTTCAATTTCTTTGGTGTACTTTTTACCATCGGGGCAGACTAAACGTATCTGGAAAATAAAAAAATGCTTATTAGACATAATTTTCATATTAACATAATAATGTCTTCTTAACTAAAAACTAATCTTTGCGATACTTAATGGTTTGGGTCACCAGCCAAAAAGAGTAAGACTTACGGTCAGTTCGGACTTAACTGATGCCAGATTGACCGTCTATTTTTATTCATTCTCCGGTGTTTCTGGATTAGTCTGATCCAGAAACACGGGAGAGTGATCGTGTAACCGTGTGATTGACGGACTGTTTTTTTTTTACTATGTACTTTCCGTCCATCGTTCTGGCGTCAGTCTCAGACTGATGGACTGAACTGCAGATGCCAGACTGGTCGTGTAACCCACGGAGCTAATGGGTGGGTGGTAAAACAAAAAGGGGCGCCGCAGGGCCCCGATTATTGGCTCTACCTACCAGCACCCTGGGCGCCGATGAAATTTCGCCCAGGGCCCTGGTAGTGCTAAAAAGGGCACTGTCAATTACCTTCCGTTTCTTGGTGCGTCGTGGCGCGCAGCAGGCGGGCGCGGCGGCGCAGGCGCCGGTGCAGCGCGCGCCGCGGACCGCGCGACGGCTGCGGCACCCGCCCTCCGTTATCACCTCGCGCGTCGCCTCCTATAACACACAGATGTGGTGTTAATGAGGGTAGCAACATTATTAAAACATGATTAATGTTGTACAAATTAAATTAACCAAAGGTTAGGACCTCGCAGCTGATACTCTAATTACTTCAAACGACCAAATGCAGCTGACAGTGCAACGCTATAAGTGCTCTAGTTTAGACAAAGCGGAAACCGCGAGTTTCCCGTGTTTCTACACGGGAAACGCTCGGTTTCCACCGAGCGGTTAAGTGTGAACGTTGTGATATAACGTCTTTGCAATAAGCTGTGAGCGGGGTAAAACGCACGGGTCCAAACCGCGCGGTTTCTGCTGCGTCTGAACAAGCAGGAATAATTTGGGGTATGTTCAGATGATTAGCGCTCAACGCGTTTAGATAACGTGCATTTACAACATACCTTTCGACAAGTGGAGGCGGGCGGGGACGGCGGTTCAGCGGGGGGCTTGTGCGCGGGCGCAGCTGGCAGACATTACAAAAAAGTTAGTTATTTGAAATACTATAGTAATTATTAGTATGTGCTGTAAACAATTATATAAACTTCATTTACTGCAGTCTGTAAGTCGTAACACAAGATAAATTGTTTTGCAAGACCTGTCATCGGCGGCGGCAGCAGTGCTGCATAATATACAAGTACCATCGAGGAAATTGATTCCTAGGCAGTTGACAGACCAACGTCATTTGGTCGAATCATGTCAATTCAATGTTAATTGTGATGGCTGGGTTTGACGTAACGAGACCAAACTACGTAGGTCCCCAATCTGCCTAGGAATCAACATCTCTGATCGTACATAGATGATATAGTTACCTGGCGACGCTTGAACGTTGCTGATGATCTGTTTTCGAGGCGGGAACTTGCTCTGGGTGATCACCGGAGCGCCGCCTACATCACAATAATAAATAAAGTTGAATTATTCGGTCCTGTGCGAGTAAATCCTTATTTTAATATGTACGCAGCATATTCAAGATCTCTTTGACTTTGACTTTTCTAAAATGCGAGACAACGAGGAGACAAGTATTTTTAATTTCTGTGTAAATGGTTTTTATTACTAGGGGTAGAGTAACATTTATATAAAATAATACTAGCGATCCGCCCCGGCGTCGCACGGGTTTCAAAAATATAGGCACTGAAAAAAATGATTACAATCGATAGCCTATGATCCTTCACGTGGTCTACTTTTTATCTGTGCCAAATAACATAAAAATTGCTCCAGTAGTTCGCGAGATAAGCCCTTTCAAATAATTTCCTCCCGTTTTTCCACATTTTCCTCTATTTCTTCGCTCCTATTAGTCTTAGCGTGATAAAATATAGCCTATAGCCTTCCTCGATAAATGGGCTATCTAACAATGAAATAATTTTTTAAATCGGACCAGTGGTTCCTGAGATTAGCGCGTTCAAATAAACAAACAAACAATCAAACAAACAAACAAACTTCCGTTTTATAATATTAGTATAGATGTATAGATATAGATGTATAGATATAACGTCCGCAAATCAGCTGTTGCGCCAAAATTCGTTTATCGCAAGGGAACCGTGCATTTTTCCGGGATATATAGTCCTATGTTCTTTCCCGGGACTCATAACAGGGTTTAGCGGTTTAGGCGTGAAGTGGTAACAGACAGACAGGCAGACTTTCGGATTTACAATATTATAATAATATTATTATAGTAAGTATGGTAGTATAAAACATGGATAAGGGTGTGTACAGACCGACAGATGCGCGCAGCTCGCACTGCGGGCCGGCGGTGCCGGCGCGGCAGCGGCACGTGTAGTCGGACGGCGACCCCTCCTCGCGCACGCACCGACCGCCGCGCGCGCACGGGTTCGGCACGCACGGGTCCTGCGAATAACAACAGTTAATAGGCACACTTTTTTAAATAAAATTAGGGGCCAATTAGGTACCTAACGAGCAAACGAGGCAGGTGATGGAAAGCAACTACCGTCGCCCATAGAACGACAGTAGGTACTGCATTTGCAAGAAAAGAAAAGTTGAAAAGTAAAGAAGGTATACGCTGTCTTCTTAAAGGTTTTAGGTGTAGTAGCAGAATTCTAATTGCAATGCCACGATTGCCACGAAGCATGTATTTTTCTATGAGCCATTTGAATTTGGTACAGGCAGCCCGTCACCACAAGCGGTAAAAAATATTTTCGTATCGACTTTCGTATTCCTTTCGCCGATCGTCCTGAGATGTTTTTTTTTTTGGTTCTTGTAAACTAGGAATATGTATTTGCGGCACACTGGCAACTACTGGCCATGATACACCAGTGTGCCGCGGAACACCTTACGTCATACAAAATGTGTGTGTGTGTGTGGTACTGACGGGCACGTGCGCGCCGTCCTCCTGCAGCTGGGCGGGGCTGACGGCGGGCGGGGGCGGCTCCTCCCCCGCGCACCCCGCCGCCGTCCGCGAGCTGCGCGCCGCGTTCAGGAAGTCCACGCGCTTGTGGTTGATCCACGCCTCCTTCAGGCAACCTGGAGTGATATTGTATATGAGCACAATGTTTAACTTGAGAAGATATTGTCACTGGTCAGGTGACCGATACGGCGAACTACATAAGTAGCCAGCCAGTCAAAGGGTTTACTCATTACTAACTTCAAGAAGGTACAAATAAGGAATGTAAATACCATCGAAGAAATTGATTCATAGACAGTAAACGGACCTACGTCATTTGTTTGGCTTATGTCAACTTAAGGGACCCCTTACCGATCCCACTAACGTCAACGCGGGCGTGATCGTAAAAGCTAACAAGCTTTTGCAACATTGCAACATTGCGCTGGATGAAACAACAGTTTCATCCAGCGCAATGTGAGATAGAGAGGTAATGCGAAAAGATAGAGAGAGCGCCTGAGCGCTCGGTTAGCATTCGGTAACTTACGCCGGTCACTCGGGGCCTCGCACGCGCGCGGTCGCCCGCAGGCCGCCCGCCGCTAGCGAGTCATTTGTAGTAATTTTGTAGCTACGAATAATAACCTAATTTGTTGTTATCTTCTCTTATGTATAAAATTCTCGTGTCACAATGTTAGTTACCGTACTTCTCCGAAACGGCTTTACTGATTTTTACCAAATTTTATATGCATATTCAGTAAGTCTGAGAATCGGCTACTGGCTCCTTTTTATATTGATAAGACGTGCTTGTTGAATAAATAACAGTAAATTATTACAACTCGAGACTGACGGCGACCATTGTTTGTGCGACGGGATAGCGATACAGGTTGCCATGGTGCCATAGATACTTATTTAGTCACCTCAATAAAATAATATGGGTGAAATACTTTATATGGCAAAACATCGTTTGCCGGGACAGCTAGTTTATTTGTATTTTTAAGCAATGTATGTACCATACATGAGCTATTTTTACAACATAGAAAATATTTATAACGTACATTACCATATAACGTACATTACCATATACTTACTTACCTAAGTATCTCATGATCATGAACGAACAAAAAAAAATCAGACACATTTTCGTAAAATCTTTCTAATAAAAAACTGCGTGCCCCACAAAGAGTCTGCGAACCCGCAGTAAATACTCCGTCTTACTTGGCCTCGCTTTGTATCAATAGGGTATTTTATCATGGGAACAAAATAATACAAACCTAATTAGTCCGTCAGTTAGATAATAAAAAAAATTACCTGACGCACTAATTACTTTTTATTAGTCGTCCGTCCGTCCCGTACAATGAGATATCTACATAAACTGGTTTTGTATAGCTTGATGGTCAATAGGGGATTCAGTTTTGTTTTAGACATAGTCCCATGATAATTTTATTATTATTTTGTACCCTAAACAGAGCACAAAAATGTAAAGGTATAATTTAATAGTAGCAGTATGTATATTGTACAAGCAGAATAACTACTTTATCTATTCAGTCTGTCTGTAATGAGTTTGCTGAAATTAGGCAGGTAATAATTAAATAAATATATTATAAGAATAAAGAATACGTTTATTTTGTCAATGTCACACAACATACACAAAACAGAAAAAAAAAAAATAATAAGATAAACATTTCTTTGCTACATTAAAATATTATAATTTAGGTATAAGTTATATTGTGATGTCAAAATCGTAACAAACAGGTAAGTATAAACAATAAAATTATGACTACAACTACAACAGTAAAATAATAGACAGAAAAAACAAAGATATAACTAATTATTACTATAAATAAAGACAAGTGTACAAGTATTATATTTACATAAGAACTAAGATTGATTACAATTTAAAAACAAAAGAAAAAAAATTTTGACAAGAAAGGTATATACTATATAGTCTATGGATGGACAAAACACATGGATAATTTCATCGATTGTGACGTGGCATATAATTTAATATTTACAACATATGAATGAGAAATTAGAACAGTAATGGGAAATAAAGAATATGAATATAATGCCACTTTATGACACAAAAAATACTTATACTGAAAAATATGTTGCAAAATTGCAAAATGCATTATTAGGGATAAAGCGGTCAAAACGGCAATGTCACAAGTGAGCCTGATATGCCGATGGACATAAGATAATAATGCTAGTCAATCAAATGCCGAATCTATCCCTCATTGGCAGTTTGCGTGGGAATCGTGGGTTAATTATTTCTGGCACAACGCATTTGAAATAAAACTGCGTTAGCTTTAATATTTTATCATTTGACCAAAAGTTTGGATCTTTTTCAATTTTTTCATATAAAAATCCCTTTGGCGTCCAAAGAACAAAGTAACAATAATTCTTCTTTGCAATTTTCATTTGGGCTTGGACTTGGTAAAAGTAATTGTGGTTTCTTTTCAATTTTATGCCATCTTGATCTTCTGTACAGAAGACAACTTTTTTACTTTTTATTGCTTCTAGTGGCGTCAAAGCAGAAGCCGACGATGGACATTTTATTTCCACAATTCCATCGTCTCCAATCAAACCATCTGGACTTGCACCAAGGAAACAATGGTCTTCGTCAACAAATAACCCACAAGGAGCGATATCTATGTTTAGCTGGTTTGCAAATTCTTTGATGGCAGTTATTTCATTTGACTTCCCATATCTGGTCGAATCATTCTCTGTAAACGTCGAATACAGAATTGCTTTTATTATATTTATTATTATTATTATTATTATTATTATTATTATTATTATTATATTTGATGTGCAAGGTGTTGTAGGCTTTATTTTACAAATTTGTCCAATCATTGAAGCAGTTGTTCTTTTTCTGCGTTCTAAAATCCATAGATCGGAGTTAGATTGGTCAACAGTATCTCTTTCTAGGGCTAATATTTCCGTATACGTGTCTTTTTTAGCGACTCTATGAATTCGTTTTGTTTTGCAATGAATTCGTCCATCGGCATATCAGGCTCACTTGTGACGTTGCCGTAATGCTAGTCCGCCGGTTTTGACCGCTTTGCCCGCTTTATCCCTAATAATGCATCTTCAGCTCTCCATTTTCTTTTATTTTTAACTACTGTTTGTTTTTTTGCAACATATTTTTCAGTATAAGTATTTTTAATTTTGTCGTCACGAGTAATATGTTTTTGTATCTCTTGCATTAGCTTGTAGTCTTTGGTGTTGTACTCGAAAACTGCTGCATAACACCTTTTTTCATAAGTTCCTCGAAGGGAAAAATTTACTCGCTTTCCAGCAAGGAATTTTGCTATTATTGAGTTGAAATGTTCTGCAGGGTTATTAGTTTCGTTTAGTAGGAGACTTTCTGCATTCTGTGTCAACCATCCTAAATTCTCATAAATTTCAGTCCATATGCCACACGCTTTCAGTTGAGGGACCAAATTTACCTCCACTATATTTTCATTTTTGCAAAAATAGTTCTTACATGAATTATGAAAACCAAAAAGGCGTCGAATACGGTCACCCAGTGTTTCGCGTAGTGCGACAGGTACTTTGTTGTTTACGACCATTGTTGTTTTCGGTCTTTTTTACAATTTTCCTCAACTTATTTGAGTAATTCCGCATCAAATGATTGGAGCATTCTATTTTTTTCTTATATAGACATTTGGTCCATAGGGCATTGCATCTCTCAAAGCATTACACACGCTGCTATCATCATCGCCAATCAATTTTGAATACTTAATTCCATGCATACTGACACTAATTTTGAATCCCTCCACGATCGCATCAGTTTCCATTTGAGTTGAAGGGCCAAACCAATTTTTATAACATTTGTGAGCAGAAACTTCAGATTTCCGTTTTGTAGCTACAGCACAAATGCAACAATAAGAGTTCTTGACCCCAATGAATAATATTTTCTTAGTCCTAAAACCTATGATGCAACCAACACCCGACAAGGAATTGAAATTTGTCCCGTAACTTCGTTTACCCCACGATCCGTCTGTTATTACGGTTATATATTATGGTATTCCGTCTGTGTCGATATCCCCTTGATCTATCGCTAGTTGTTTTTCTTCTTTACCTGCTTCAATCATATGTTGCAGAGCGACATCACTGTGTATTTCACCTAACTTACTACATATTTTGATATAATAACGCTCAGACCTACGAATAATAAAACCAGGAAACGTAACTCCCATACTAATACAGTTTTAAATTTGGTTCCATTCGAACTGTCATGTAACGTCAGCCTTTGTACCGCTCAAGGTCACCTAAATATTGCAAATGTATGAAAAGTGAACCTAAGGTTCACTTTTTGGACAAGTATTTTGGAGCATGTTTTTTGACGGAGTTACTCTTCCTTAGTTTTTTATTATTCGTAGGCTCAGACATATTTGGCATATTTACACTAGCACATATTTCGTCCAATTGGGCATATCCATTCCCAGTTTGGAAAATACCTTCTACTACACTAGCATTTATATAATCTTTTTTTATGGGTTCTTGAGAATGAATTATCTTTTCTATCCTACACATTTTACATACAAAATGAAAACTCGACATAAACCCTACCCTTTTTTCTTTTATAAAAACCATAGAGGTAAAATTACAGTCGAATGGATGATGCGACATAGTTGCAACCTGACTGAAAATAAAGCCAATGTCGACAACTCGATTCACGCAAGGCGCACACACATTCAACAAATTCGACAAACTAATCAATCCCGAGTCCCAAGATGAAGAGCCCGACTGCCCGAGAGCCGAACGCCATTCAACTCCCCCGTCTCACCCCGCCCCGACCCCGCACGATTCGTCCCCCGCATACTTCACCGCCACATGGCTTACGAGCAAGTGAGTGCGCGATAACACTGAACTATAAAATTGTGTGCGGAAATTTCATAAAACTTGTTTCAAGAAATACGTGTTTATTAGTAGGCCTTACAAGTTTGTAAAAAAAATGTTTGACATTTAGAATCTTTATTAAATTTGCAAGGTTTATAAATAAATATTTCCTTTACTGGTACACTTAATAAGTACATTATAAACGCCTAAACTTTAGATAAAATTTGTGCAAAAAAGCAGAGTTTTGTATGCTTATACTGAATTTGTTTCTTCGAATTTTGAGTTCGCGTTTTTTTATAAACCTAGATATAGTGCAGAAGATACCTATTAGTTCAAAAAAATTAAAAAAAGATCCTTGGCAACATGGACGTATAAAAAAAGGCGGACGGAGGCCCACCAAACACAAAACTGTGTCGTTCAGAGTCGGCCAGCTGGCTGTATGTACACGGTCCGCACGCACACATTCTTGCGCTAGTCCATACCATTTGACAGGCGTCAGAATGTGTGCGTGGCCGACTCTGAAGAAAAGTGAAGGCACAGTTTTGTATATGACAAGACTCCATCCGCCTTTTTTTCTACGTTCATGCTTGGCAACGCCATAATTACGTACGAGCGTTTGTATGGAAAGATGGACGGGTTGGCCGCTCTTAATGTAAGTCGTTAATTAGTTATCTGTCGGCTGGGTTAGACAAAACGCGACCAAAATATTTAGGTCTGCCATCTACCTATGAATTTATTAACACCTAATAATTATACGTGATAATGTCATCACCTTTAAAGCTGGTGATGTTGCGGAGGTGCCACCTGGTGAAGGCGTCCTTGGCGACGTCGGCCGGCACGCCGCCGATGAACAGCGGCCGCTCCAGGTGCAGGTACTCCTTGCTCCCTGTCACATAGCATAAACTTCTGAACGGATTGCGATGACGTTTAGAAGGCGGCATCGAATTTACGATGGCCCGATGCAACACACATTATTGAAAGTAAAACTTTGCAAATTTTGTGACTAGGTTAGTAACTATTTGCTTTTATAAGTAATATATCAATTAATCAAAGATTACTAATTAATAATAATTTAGCTTTTTGTCTCTTTTACTTGAACACCAATATAATATTGCCTACTCATTTCTACCCACACCACCAGAGCAAGTTAAATATGTAGTAAAGTTTTATACATTGAAACTGATATTGGAATCGTTCTTATTACAATCATTATCGAGGCAAAGACTTCCAAAGTGTAAAGCTTCATGATCTCAACTGTTTCTGAATTCGAGTCCAAAGGAAATCTTAAATCGCTCTACATTAGAAAATATTAGATTAGAACATACTAAGGCTGCATTTAACGTTCTGAAGGTAAACTAACTAGCTATTTGACCGAGCTTTGCTTGGTATTCGATAAAACACGAATAAAATGACATTTTCTAAAAATGATTCCTAGCAAGATCGATTTATCGCCCCCAAAAGGCCCCTAAAAAATAAATTTTAAGAAAATTGATGGAGTCGATTCCGTGATTCCAATTATATATTATATACAAGAATTGCTCGTTTAAAGATACAAGATTTAACTAAGGGCCTGTTTCACCACTTTCTGATAAGTGTCGGATAGGCTATCCACTACTTAACTTGACAGATAGAGTATGGAGCATCTGTCAAATAAGTTGTGGATAGCCTATCCGGCACCTTATCAGGAAGTGGTGAAGCAGCCCCTTGGAGAAGTAGCGCTATCAGTACCTTCGTTGATGATGGATCTGGCGGGTCCGTCGTCGACGCGCAGGGTGAAGTTCTTCCTGACCGCCAGCAGCTCCGCCTTGTGGTAGCCGCCGTCAGACACCATCTCGAAACTTCAATATGAACACATTAAAGTTAATCAGGGTAAATTCGGACTCATAAAGTAAGGATAATTATTAATTATTCAACTTGTCACTAAATTAGTCAGTGTTTTTTGCCTGGCGCTTCGGGCATATACGCCATACTGCACTCCAACCGCAAACTGTAGAACCGTACCGTAACTGTTGTTTAATTTAGCGTTAACTTGAATTATTCAGGCTTACCCTGTATTCGAACATACTCTGATTAACTATAATTATTATTACTGATGCCGTAATAGAAACATTCTGCCGTATTACGGCGGTACAAGTATCGAATCCTGAATTTTTAGTAGCGAAAGGTCTATTTGAGAAAAGATGTAAGATTTTTCCTGTGTCCTATCTCAAATTGACCCCTTATTCTCACACCCGTAAGACTGAAGACATCATGTGCGCATACTTGTGACAATTGAAGTAGTACAAATGAGGCCAGTCACAGACATTTAAATGTTTTAATTTTCGTGGACAAAAACAAAGAAAAACAAAAGTTAAAGGAAAAAAGTTAAGTATAGTTTTCACAGAGCCAGTACTGGCTGCCAAAAAGACTGGCAGCCAGTATTGGCTGGGTATATGCCGCGTGTGAACAGATTTTCAAGCCAGGCCAAACTGTTCACACGCGGCATATGCCAAGCCAATACTGGCTGCCAGTCTTATTGACAGCCAGTACTGGCTCTGTGAAAACTATACTTTAGGATTTTTCATGTATTTTTTGGTTTTTTGTTTTTTTGTGAAAAATCTAGCGTGTATCTCTTATATTGCGAGTTCAATGGGCGACGGTAGCTGCTTTCTATCAGGTGTCCCGTTTGGTCGCTTACCCCCTATCACAAAGAAATTAAGCGTGCTTTTTTCCATCAGGTGACCCGTGTACTCGTTTACCAATTGCCCCATAATTTAATTACATAGAAATGAAGCGTATCGAATGACGACCTCTGTGGCTCAGTTGGTGGCGCGTTGGCAGCGCATGCCGGGGGTCGGGGGTTCGAATCCCGCCGACGGAGCAAAAATTTTTCAATGTTCCTGGGTCTTGGATGTGTATTAAATATATGTATGATACTAGCTGTCCCGGCAAACGTTGTTTTGCCATTTAAAGTATTTCTACTTCGTCAGTTGATACAAAATCTTACCCCCTCTTTGGTCCCCTAAGAGGGGTGAAGGGAAAATTTTTATACACCAGATGTTAAGTTGAAAAAACAGTTAATACTATGAAGTAAGTCCATTAAAGAAAAAGTTTGATACAAAATCTGACCCCCTCTTTGGTCCCCTTAAAGGGGTGGGTGGGGGGGGGTGGATTTTTATACACCAGATGTTGAGTTGGAAGAAGGCAAATATATCTGCGAAAACCGCATTCAAATCGGATCAGTAGTTTTCGTGTTAAAGCAAAAGTCTTATACAAAATCTGACCCCCTCTTTCGTCCCTTGAGAGGGGTGGGGGGAAATTTTTTTATACACCAGATGTTAAGTTGGAAGAAGACAAATATATCTGCGAAAACCGCATTCAAATCGGATCAGTAGTTTTCGTGTGATGGTGGAACAAACATACAGACAGACAGACAGACAAAAAAGCTAACCACATTTTTGGCTTCTATAGCGATGTAGTGACACCCTCCGCTTATTATTTTTTGAATATCTTTAATGTACAGAATCTTCACTTCTACAGTTTTATTGTATGTATAGATAATAAAAATCTTAAATATATGTATAATATAAAAGTACTTATTAAATATATTTCCGTTGTCTGGTACCTGTAACACAAGTCCTTCAGGTACTTAGCGCGGGGCCAGACTGACGTGGTGTGAAGCGTCCATAGATAATTATTATATTATATGGGTCTCGTGATACCTGTACATGGTGGAAGTGGGGTGGTTGCCGACGTCGTAGGAGATGCGGATCCGGCCGTTGAACAGCTCGACCGCGAGGTGCTCGCTCGCGCCGAAGTACACCAGCACGCCGTGCTGCTGCGTCGTGCTGAACACTGCAACATCGAAAATGAGTCAGCATTTGAACGGTGCGGGAAAAATATTATAAACTTTTGGCCCGAGGAAAGTTGTCGAACACTGCGACATCAAATTTGAGTTAGCATTTGGATTGTACTTTTTTTTTTTAATTTATTGTTTTAATCAGGGGATTTTTTACTTGCAAAGTATTATTGACTTTTGTCCCGGGGAAAGTTGGTGAACACTGCGATATAAATATCGAGTCAGCATTGGATTTGGTTATAATTTCTATAGCGGTCCTTCGGAGGAACCGTAAATATAAAATGACTAGTGCCCGCAACTCTTTGTGCACAAAAAGGTACCTATGTGCGTAACATTTTTTAAAATATTCTGGCTGGGTTAAATTACTATACCTAAATTGTGATTCAATATAATACGAATGTGGTGCAGCTCAAATACTTAGTTTTTGAAACTGTCGCACGATGCTACAGCACATAGTAAACAGAGAACACGCCATCATCTTTAGTATCTCTCCCCCCACACACGGTCACACTCACCGAGCGTGACGTTGGCCTGCGGCGAGGTGCGCAGCGGCTCCATCTCCACGAACGAGTCGTTGTAGTTGAACGTGAGCGACGTGAGGTACTCGCAGAGACGACCTGGACAAAAATCATAATGTTATACAGTGACAAAAATCACAATGTTATACAGAATGTAACAAAACAAAGTTTAATACTTTTGAGTTTAGGGTGTGTATGGGCACCCTGTACCTATCGAGTTCGAGGTGAAAGAGTATTTTTTTTATTTTAAAAACCGTCGCACTGAGTAACATTAATTAAAATGGTAAAGGTGAGCGACACGATACGACGCGACACTAGTCTTCACTCTTCCATAGTACTGACGTTTGTAAAACGTCAGATTTAGATACGTCTGTAAAAACTAAAACGTCAGTTCTATGGAACGTGAAGAGTCGCGCTGGTACGGTTTAATTTTAACATGAAGTAATTATTTACTTCAATTAAA
The DNA here is from genome assembly GCA_963422495.1 of Polyommatus iphigenia. NCBI lineage: Eukaryota > Metazoa > Arthropoda > Insecta > Lepidoptera > Lycaenidae > Polyommatus > Polyommatus iphigenia. The sequence goes on from OY730188.1 coordinate 4,599,621, forward strand.
TGCAAACTTTTACAGAAAATGTATATGTAATTGATTCTTGGTGGAAATTCATGTTGAACATTTAATAAAACACAATAATTTTTCTTGCACTTTTTCTTTTTAGTACTTCATTAAATTATGATACATTTTAACGAAATACACGACTTCGATTTTTTTTTTGATGTTTTATTAGTCTTTAGAAAATGTAGAGTTTATGTCGAAATCTTCGTTAAATCAATGTTAAGAAGTAGGTAGTCGTTAAAGTTTGCCACTCACCGGAGTATCCCGGCGCGCACTTGCACAGGTAGTCGTTAAAGTTTGCCACTCACCGGAGTATCCCGGCGCGCACTTGCACAGGTAGTCGTTAAAGTTTGCCACTCACCGGAGTATCCCGGCGCGCACTTGCACAGGTAGTCGTTAAAGTTTGCCACTCACCGGAGTATCCCGGCGCGCACTTGCACAGGTAGTCGTTAAAGTTTGCCACTCACCGGAGTATCCCGGCGCGCACTTGCACAGGTAGTCGTTAAAGTTTGCCACTCACCGGAGTATCCCGGCGCGCACTTGCACAGGTAGTCGTTAAAGTTTGCCACTCACCGGAGTATCCCGGCGCGCACTTGCACAGGTAGTCGTTAAAGTTTGCCACTCACCGGAGTATCCCGGCGCGCACTTGCACAGGTAGTCGTTAAAGTTTGCCACTCACCGGAGTATCCCGGCGCGCACTTGCACAGGTAGTCGTTAAAGTTTGCCACTCACCGGAGTATCCCGGCGCGCACTTGCACAGGTAGTCGTTAAAGTTTGCCACTCACCGGAGTATCCCGGCGCGCACTTGCACAGGTAGTCGTTAAAGTTTGCCACTCACCGGAGTATCCCGGCGCGCACTTGCACAGGTAGTCGTTAAAGTTTGCCACTCACCGGAGTATCCCGGCGCGCACTTGCACAGGTAGTCGTTGGCGGACGCGAGCAGCGGTCGCTCCATCATAATGTCATCCTGCTCAACAAAAACTGACTTTTTATTCAATAGACTGAAAATATAGCTAAATACGAATAATTAAATTAAACATTAAACAATTATTAAAAGCCTCCTTAATTTTGACTAAAGTTTTTAAGAATAATATTAATATGTAGCTAAGGCTTGTCTAATTTGAAATGACGCGCCCCACCACTTCAAAGTTGATATAAATGAAACATTTTTGTACTGTGAATACGAGGGAGGGGCGCGTCATTTTAAGTCAGACAAGCTCTACACAACTATCGTTATGTAGGTACGAAATAAAATCAAGTTACTCCATACACTTCATCATTCTTGGCAGGGTTTACACTGCCACCGTACTATAAACAGCAGGTTTGGCGCGAATACTAATTTTACGAAATCGCGCGCCTTCAATTGAATTGTCAAATAAACTGTTCAATAAAATTGAAGCGTGATATTGACAATGAAATTGCTCGTCTAGGGGCCGGCTTCCAACGAGTTTCGAGCACGTGGACAGTACTCACGTGCAGCGCGAGCGCGGGCAGGTAGCACACACCGTGCACGCAGTCGTGGTGCGCGCAGGGGGAGGTGCCGAGCGCGGCGTGCGGCGCGGCCTCGCAGTACCGCCCCGCGTACCCCGCTGCGCACGCGCACCGGTACTCCTCCAGGCCGTCCACGCAGGTCGCACCGTTCTAGAATTTATAGGTTACAAAGATTTGTTGGTTTGGATAAATATGTTATAAAGATTTCTTAGCTTGTTTTGATAAAAAAGGTTTGTACTTTCTTTAGACATCGAATTTTGAGATAAAACTTTGAAAGTTTTATCTCCAGGCTTTTCGTAAGCCGCACTTTGGCCGTCAATGCTTAAGGCGCCGGGTACCCTCAAAATTCTCATACATACGTAATTCCAAAATCATTTTCTCATACGAAAATATTTAACATTTTTGAGTTGTTTTTCAGTTTAAAATAGTAATTATCTAGGTTCCTGCACAAAAATTTACTTAAAAAAAATTTTTTTTTTTTGTTTTTAATTTTTTTTTTGTAAATTTAGTACTTAATATTTAAACACTAAAAAATAGAGTAAAACACTAAAAAATATATAAATAAATAGTAAATTTACTACAAAATATTTAAATACTAAAAAATATTTTTTAGAGTTTAAATATTTTGTAGTAAATTAACTATTTATTTATATATTTTTTAGTGTTTTACTCTATTTTTTTAGTGTTTAAATATTTAGTAGTAAATTTACTAAAAACAATTTTAAAGCAAAAAAAAATTTTTTGTGTTTAAATATTTTGAAGTAATTTTTTGTGCAGGAACCTAGGTAATTACTATTTTAAACTGAAAAACAACTCAAACATGTTATATATTTTCGTATGAGAAAATTATTTTGGAATTACGTATGTATGAGAAATTCCAAGTGTACCCGGCCTCTTAAGTACTTATTTTTATAGAAGGAAGTGGTTCAAAGGCGAAGCCTGATTAGTCAAAAGACAGTAAGGATAAAATGCGAAACTCATTTAAAATTGGCACATACTTAATTACTCGACACGTAGATACAAAAAAGTAGACCGTAGAGTACTGAGTAGTTCTTTTTATACCTTTTACTCCTATAACATTAGGTATATTTATGTCACTGATGCCCGGCCTTTTAGGTTTCTGTCAAGTTGATAAATGTTAGAGAGTTGTTGAATAGATAAACTTCTGTCGAAAAAAGACAGAAACCGTGTATGAAACCTAGTATCCTATATATGTGGTTGTTACCTGGCACATGTGGTTGACGCAGTCATCGGCATTAACTGTACAGTTCTGTCCGGAGTAGCCGCGCGGGCAGGCGCACGTGTAGTGGCTGCCGTGGTCGGCGCACACCGCGCCGTTCGCGCACGGGTTGAACTCACTAGTACAGAACGGGATCTTCTTCTCGCAGTATTCACCTGAAATTTTGAGTTTGTTATATTAGTAAGCTTAAAACAGTGGCAACTTTCTACCTAATTACCTTCATAATACATTCGCTCAGCTCTTATATTGTCTATTCCTGTCATATTATGTTTATTTAGTACATTTTACAGTAAAATTCTTTGCAGTAAACAGGCACAGCAAAATAGCGAACGTTATTTTGCAGTGTACGGTGCAGGATGTGACTAAAAGTTGAAAGAGAAAAATAGCTGTCTGCCCATTCTCAGGGAGAGATATATTGTGTAAGTTTTTACGCCAGTAGAAAGAAGGACATTAGTTGGCACTAGGCACCAAGGAGGACATTCTGAAAAAGTTACCTATTTGAAAGAAAAAAATCATTTTTCATTTCTATTAAACACATTATTTACAATATATCCACTGACCCATGTATCCAGGCGCGCACTGGCAGGAGTACCCCTCGAGGTGATCGTGGCAGGTGGCGTTGTTCTGGCAGCGATGCGCCGCGCAGTCGTCGATGTCCACCTCGCACCGCACGCCCGTGTAGCCCGCCGGGCACGCGCAACTGGAATTACACGATGTTTGTTACATTCATCTATGGAACCATAGGATCAAAAACTTTTAAAGTACTGCCGAGGAAATTGATTCCTAGGCAGTTGACGGACCTAAGTCATTTGGTCTGATCATGTCAATTCAATGTTAATTGTGATCTGTCCGGCTGGGTTTGACGTAACGCGACCAAAGTAGGCCATCTGCCTAGGAATCAACTTCTCTGATAATACATACAATAATTTTTAAAAATCTGCCTGGTTTAGAACCACTACCCCGAAGGACTCACTTCATTTTTAGTCCATTACTGATCTACACACGTTTCGCCGTAGCACCCGCGCGCGCACGCGCAGGTGAATCCGCCCCCGCGTTAATCCTACATTAGTTACTTGTTAGATACAACAGGTACTTACTGGAACCTCCCCTCCTCAAGCAGCTGACATGTGCCGTGCGCGCAGGGTGAGCCGTAGCACGCGTCTATCTGCAGCGCGCACGTCTCGCCGTGGTAGCCGCGTGCGCACGCGCAGGTGAACCCGCCCCCCACGTTCACCGTGCACGTGCCGCCGTTCGCGCACGGCCGCGAGTGGCAGCGGTCGCATTTTGACACCACGTCAGCTGGTGGCGAGCCTGCGGAATTTAATGACATGTAAATAATTGTAGTTAACTTTTCCACAACTAGCGTACTAAGCACGCAGGTTTTCTACATTAGATAAGTAATGGTACTCCGCCAACAGAATTATGTTTATACAGAGGTATGTATCAGTAATCAGCTTCGTCCCGATCCTGTCAAAGGTGTTAAAATAATATCTTAGCAGACGCGAGTAGCGTCAATAGTCTGGTCTTATGAAGTTATGACCTTGGGTCCATTCGGATGATATGGACAACATAGGATTTGACGAGGCCGCGTTTATTTACTTCAAACCTAAGTAAATAATGATTTATTCATTATAGCCTTCTCGTACATATTTGCTGAGAACGAGTTAGATAACATGACTTCCCCTCCCCCCTACCTTTGCAGACGAAGGCGGAGGAGTGCGTGCTGAGCAGCAGCTTGTCGCGCATGGGCGGCGGGTCGGCGCAGCGTGCGATGCCCGCTTCCACGTACTCGCCCGACGTCTTCACCCACTCCGACAGCCAGCGCGTCGAGCAGTCGCAGTACAGCGGGTTCGAGCCCAGGGCCCTGAAACATCAGCCAAAATTACTGGGTCAATGAGTTTGCATATGAAAAAATAGACTTATGAAAAAAGTTAAATAACTGTGCTTAGCTAGATCTGCGGGCCGATTCTGTATCGTACATTTGTGAGTAAATAACTGAGTTAGTAACGAAACCGAGGAGTGAGTAACGGAAAGTGCCACTTTTTGTATTCACTTGCATACAAAAGTGAGACTTTCGGTTGCTCACTCCTCCGTTTCGTTACTAACTCAGTGATTAACTCACAAATGTACGATACAGAATCGGCCAGATAAATAATAATTAATAAAGCACCTCCAACTTTTTTGAATACAAAAAACGAAGGACAATGGTGCTCACACGTGTGATATGGACTCCAGGTCGCGGAAGACGCCGTCGGCGAGCAGCGAGATGTTGTTGCCGTGCAGCGATAGCACGCGCAGCTGCGTCAGACCCTTCAAAGCGTCGCGCTACAACAGAATAAATATGATTTTTATTTGTTTCACACAGCTCATATACACAGCTTTATAAGCCATATCAACAGCTATAGATACAGAAACCCCAAGCTTAAGGTGCTCCCAAATCTTGTGATAATCGCAACAATTTTTGAAAGGATATTGACCTGCTAGGGATTACATTTTTGACTTTTTTGTTATTTTGGAAGTTGATATATGTCTGACATTTTGATCAAAGCCCGAACGGCCCTACGTTTGGTAAGCAGCAAGCGCAAATTTGAAACACTTAGCACAAACCGGTAGCATGCTTGGCAAACATAGTAGGTACTCCAGATTGGCGTTCGTCAAACACTGACCAATTCAAAAGGCAAGGCACTGGCCGCGGCACACGCTTTAGATGGCGGATCTCCTTCGACGATATGCTCGCTATCTCGCTCGACTCCGAGTGTCTGACAGAGAGGTATATATATACCTGTACACATCTCAGGCGGTTATAGCTGACGATGAGCGTGGAGAGCTTGGTGAGGCCGTCGAAGGTGTTGTTGGAGAGCACGGAGATACGGTTGTTGGAGAGGTCGAGCCGCGTCAGCTGCGTCAGGTGGCGGATCTCATCCGACGATATGCTCGCTATCTCGTTAGACTCCAAGTATCTGACAGAGATGGAAGATATCAAGTGAGTTTATGGAGTTTTCGAAGTGCAATAACAACCTTGTTGCATTATGCGGCATAATGCTTATCGTTGAATGTTTCAACTACAGCAACGCTTTACAATCAATCACACTCAAAGAAACTATTTCACGTCCCAAGTAAGCAATAGCACACTTCGACGTTATATTTATTTTAAGAGTTTCATATGTTTTGTTTTAAATGTCTTGTGATTTTTAAGTTTACTTGTCTATCGAATAAGGTGGGGTACCTTATTATATCGAATACGGTAACCCTGTGATCATAGATTTAAGTTTGAATGAAATAATGAAAATGTAATTATTGTAACTCACAATTCAGTGGTATACGGCGGCAGTCTCGGCGGCAGGGCGGTGAGGCGGGCGCGGGCGCAGCGCACCACGGTGCCGGCGCATGCGCAGCCCGCTGGGCAGTACTCCGCCGGCAGGCAGCCTGAGTCCTCCGCTGTGGGACACACAATGGATAGAATTGAATAGAACAGAAAATGCTCTATTTGTAAGTACAACTTAAAATTAAAAACACAATACTACATTGTTGAACAAATGTGGTCGTTTTCATAATTTGCTACAGCGTTGCACAGCGCGATACGTTTAGTCAGCAATCCTAGATTAGAGGGCGTCCCTTTAAATTAAATTAAAGGGAAAGTAAGCGATAAGGGGACAATTGAGATTTGAGAAGATTGGGAGGTTTTTGAGGTTGTTAAAGAAAAAACAATGGGGTTTGGGGTACAGCCGCGCCGACTTGGACTTAATTAGGTATTTCATATTTACTAAGTGTCTTTAATTTGTGTTCTTTATGATCATTTTCTAAATAAGCAAACTAACTAACGTGTGCACTTGAAGTCAGCCGCTTCTAGATGGTGTAGGGGCGTGGATCGCAGCGCGGGGGGGTGCGCACACGCAGCGCCGGAGTTTGGCGCACGCGCTCGCAACCACGGCGCCACCCACGCCATGTGACACGTACATTGTAGCGGGTTGCCGCTCAGAGATCTGGAATTCGAGGAAATTACCATAAATGTCTATAAATAAGACGTATCTATAAATGCTCAATACGCCCCGGCATTTCTATCCATGACCCAGGAGGACCCAAGTTTAATACTTATTAAACTTGGGTCCTCCTGGGTCATGGATAGAAATGTCGGTTACTTAACCGAAAAAAACTTGCATTGAGTGAACGCTAAAACTGTTTTCGAGTGAGACAATGCTACCTAAAACGACTGTACAAATGAAGAACATCATAATAATAGTTTTGTTTTTCTTGTAACTAATTTTCCAAACCTTAACATAATTGTTGATTAAAAAAGGGTGAGAGAAAACTTACAGAGCAGACAGCATGGTCATGTGGTCGAAGGCGCCGGGTGTGATACACTTCACCTTGTTGTCTACAAGGGACCTGGAAAAACAAAGTTAATAAATCATTTCATAAAATCCATTTCTTTTGGACAACTTGTGTATTTTTGAATGAAATTAAAAAGAACAAACTCTGTGTTGATAAAATCCAAGTATAAAAATCCCGACTAAGATTCCGTGAAATTCTTAGCCAACTGCTTGATGCTTGGATGCCAAAAGTGTATTAAGAACAGGAGGTTGAGGTTAGCACACCGACTGACGACATTGCGAACCGCGAAATAGCGGTTAATGAGAAGAGTGAAACAACAAAACTCAAAGATTTGTTGTTTCACTCTTATTCCTTGCTGCTTTTTCGTTGCTTCTTACTCTATCCCTTTTTGCTGCTTTTTCACTATTTGCGGTACCTGATTAGTGTGTGATATCAGCCTTATTTTCTAACCGGCTGTCACCTCGTATCACACACTCTTGTATCTCCTGTGTCGCCGGGATCGACAGCGGTATTCAACCATGAAACCTTTGATCTCAGGGAGGCCGAGGGACATGCCAAAGCTGTCTTGGGACCTGTTGTTGTGTTTAGGGCCTGTTTCACTACTTTCTACACTACGTTACTTTACACAACTTATCTGATAGATAGAGTATGGAGGATCTGTCAGCTAGATTTGTGATAGCCTATCCGGCACTTATTAGGAAGTGGTGAAACATGGGCTGTTTCACCAATTCCTTCCTTAGGAAGTGATAACAGCCTGATACTCACAAGACAGTGAGGCTGTGCAGGCCGAGGAACATCTTGTCGGTGACGGTCTGCAGCATGTTGCCGTCCAGGAACAGCTCCTGCACGCTCGCCGCGCCGTCGAAAGCGTTGTCCTCGATCACCGTTATACCTGGGGAAACAATAATTATATTATGTTACTGACAGTGGCGGCCCTATGGGTTGGTAACTGGGCAATCGCCCGGGGCTTCAGTCTTGCAGAGACCTCGCAAGGTATTTTTTCGCAAGACAGAGGGCTTCGCAAAGACCTGCCGCCCATGGCCTTTAAAAGACCTTTCGTCCGGGACCCCGCAATAGGTAAGGCCGCCACTGGGATAAAAAATATGATAAATATAGGTACTAAGCTCCAAACACCGATGACATGGCAGTTCGACGCTTGACTTTTCTCTGTCTCTTTTTCGCACGAATTAATTAGTATCTGCTTATAGCCCGGTCTAATAGGCTACTTGACCTATATTTAATTTCATTGAAAAAAATGCATATTTCTAGTAGAACTTGGCCTAGGAAAACGTATTTCACCCTTATCATCAAATAAAAGCTTATAATTGATAAATAAAGTCGATTTGAAAATATGAGTTGTACTGACGAAAACGCTTTTGCGGTACTTCCGATTTGGATGTGACGTCATCCCATTTGTAATTTAATATCTTTTATTTATCGCGCTCGTTATATGTAAGTTTATTTGTACATAAATAATATGAATAAGCCTAGAAAGATTTATAAAATATATTTTCTTGAATAATTCAAATAATACATCAGTTTTATATATTATCTCCATTTATTGTAGTTGGGAAATGAAATGGCCAAAACTTTTCTACAAAAGTGTTCAACATTACAAATGATTTCTAAATTATTTTCTAATTTTTTAGCACCGTTAGACTCGTACGCTTAACACATAAAACTTTTTTCAATAAAGAAAGTATATAATACAAAAAACATGACGTCACACTATGGCGGCACAATGGCGGACAGTGTTTTCGGCGCCATATAAAAGGCATATTTTTTCAATCAAAATTTTTATGGGTTTCTACTGTTTAAAATATTAAAATATTAGTTTTTTTGGTGAAAATAATTGATTAAGAAGCGATTAGAATGAAGAGAAAAAATAGGTCAAGTAGCCTATTAGACGCAAAAAAATCGTAACCTCGGAATAATTCGCATAGGGCTGAAAATTGGTAGAGACGTTAAATACACCATAATAAATAAAACCTCAAAAGTCCCCGGCGATCCTCCTTGTGATAAAAATTTTATTCAAGGTCAAAGGTATGAAAATGAGGTTTTCCCCGTTTTTTATCCAAACTGTACATTTTAAAAAAAGAGTGTAGATCATAGAATTCTCTACAAAAAATATTCAGACACTTTTTTCATACGACTTAACATTCCTTATAAATGGCGGGCTTAAAATTTGGGAAAATCATATCTATGCTTATATTATAAAGCTTAAAAATTTGTGGAACTACTACTTTGAATTGAAGAATTCGTTTTTTGTTGGATAGTCTTATTTATCGAGGAAGACTTGAGCTATATAACATCACGTTGGCACCAATAAGAGCAAAGAAACAGAGGAAAATGGGGAAAAACGGGGAAAATTATTTGAAAGAGCTTATCTCACAACCTTTGACCTTGAATAAAATTTTTGCACAAGGAGGATCGCTGGGGACTTTTGAGGTTTTATTTGTAATGGTGTATTTAACGTCTCTACCAATTTTCAGCTCTATGCGAATTATTCCGAGGTCGAATGTTTAATTTTCCCGGGGTATTAGTCGAAAAGCATCCGCCAATTTCTATCGCGCTAAGTGACATAGGCGCTTGCGATGCGTTATGTCAGATCCCATACCAATTACGAATGCATTTTGAGTAAGCACTCAGGTAGGTCGTAACTCGTAAGTAGCGCGACAACTTCTATTACTGTTACGCGACTGGACTTATCATCATGATTTCGATTTCTGAGAAATACGCCAAGTATAATTAAAACAAAACCCAACAGAAATACCACTTTGCAGTAAAGAGGGAAATAAGTATAATTTTCTTATGGACATAGGTAGAGAATCTGAAAGTTGAACAAAAATACATCCAGACAGACGTTTAACGTTAGTACATTCTTAATGTAAAGTGTGTAATCCTCACCGTTATTTCTGAGGTCCAGTTTAGTGAGTTCTGGCAGGCGGCCAAACATGCCGTCCGACTTGATGCGTCCCAGATTGTTTTCCGGCATTATTCTGAAATTCCAAGTTCATTTTATGAGTTAGTATAAATTATTGTTTGAATTATGACATGAACATTAAAGGATTGCACTTTGTAAGTACTAACTTACAAAATGCAATCCTTATTACTGGGTTATACTTACTAAAACTAAGGTATAACCCAGTAAAAATGTCTACAGATTTAGATGGCAGTCGCCAGTCATGCGATAACACGGCCGCGCCGTAGGTAATGAAATTTAGTCTGTATGTATAATCTATACTAATATTACAAAGAGGTAAACTTTGTTTGTTTGTTTGTTTAATTGTAATGAATAGGCTCAAAAACTACTGGACCGATTTTAAAAATTCTTTCACCATTCCAAAGCTACATTATTTGCGAGTAACATAGGCTACTTTTTATTTTGGAAAATATAGGGTTCCGTAAGATATTTCAGTTTTTCGGAAACAACCAGAAAATGTACTTATTTTGCAAACGCTGCCTAAACTATAAAAGATAGAACCATACAATGTTTTAAGTAAATGTAGACCTTTTAAATATCTACCTATGTCTATACCTATCTATGTCGAGAGAGGTACAACAGCCACTTATTTATTTAAAAATCTCGATTTATTTTTGGACTACATTTAAACGCATTTATTTTACTCATGCTATTAATCCTCATCAAAATAAATTATTTCATCACTAAGTACAGTTTATGTAGATAATATTTGGTCTTTGAATGATTAAAATTGGACGTTTGGTTTAGAATTTATGGCGAAATTAAAAAATTTCGATTTACGCCCGTTTCGGAGTGGGCGCTACCAAGGCGGGGGGTGCGCTCGCGGGAGGGGAGTTTAGAAATTAGATCTATGAGTAGTACCTATGTATCTTTGAGTAGTAGTATGTAGATTGTAGATCTGAGTAAACAAAGTTTACCTCTTTATAATATTAGTACCTATAGATTAAAAACTACTGAATTGATTTTAATCATTTATTCAGTGAGTGACATAGGCTATAATATATTTTATACCCGTGCGAAGCCGGGGCGGGTCGCTAGTATTTAATATTTTTATTATATAGTTATACAATATTCGACCGGGATGTACAGTAAGCATGTTTCTTGTCAAACACGTCTGTTTACACAGCTATCCGTCGATAGCTCCGAACAGCACCGCTTACAAACTGTATGGACCACATGAGCACCAACAGCTATGCCCACATTATAGTACTCTGTTACAGACCTCAAGACGTATTAGAAATTTAAAAAAATATACAATCTGTCAATGGCGTACCTACTACTAATGCGTTGCTAATTGCTGTAGTTAAAACATTTAACGTTAAGTACTTTATTTTTTTATTTTATCGGAAAACTTACAGCTATCAATATAAATTAACTTGATTGTAACTACAAACTATTTGAAAGTTTTCTGAATTTTGCGCCATTTGAACCAATTAGTGTTGCCATTGAAAATTACAGAATATTTTAAAACATTATACGTACAGTGCATGCGTAGCGAGCGGCAGATCACGTGGTATCTCGGTGAGTGCGGCGCGCGCGCACGCTACACGCACGGAGCGTGCCCGCGCGCCCGCCACACGAGCGCACGCGCACGCTGCAGGGCACGGCGCCTCCTCTCCGCACACCTCACCCGTCTCCTCGCCCGCTGGAATGAAAAACTACCCTCAGTAAAAATATGAATGTCAATAATTTTAAAATTCAGTGACTTAATGAGTAGTTCTCTCAAAATAATGGAACCGCTGCAAACACAACAATCCAGTGTCCTATGTTTTTTTTTATTTTTATGAACAGTGAACTCCATAAGATAAGCTTATCTCTTTTACTTTAGCTCAAAGGAATATCCAAGAGCGACTAAAAGAAACAAGTAGCAAATCGCATTCGGTGTTTCAACAGAATCAAAAACCTGCTCATGTGACATGTCACTTAATGGTCACTTAGCGATGCGACTTTGATTAATGGCTTAACTCAGTTAGTATGTACTATCAGAGAAGTTGATTCCTATGCAGATCGGGGACCTACGTAGTTTGGTTGCGTTACGTCAAACCCAGCCGATAGATCACAATTAACATTGAATTGACATATTCGACCAAATAACGTTGGTCTATCAACTGCATAGGAATCAATTTCCTCGATGGTACATACGTTTACACTTGAAGTTGTCCTCCCGCAGCGCGTCGATGCGTTTCCTGTTCATCCGCTTGGGCGTGTCGCACTTGGCGCCGGACGTCTCTATGGGGTTCTTGCGGAGGTACGCGGCGAGCCAGCGCAGTGAGCAGTCGCACGAGAACGGGTTGCGCCCGAGGTGGCTGGAAAAGTGGAAACATACATTTTGTGTAAGGTGGTATCTCCTACCTTACTTACTAATAAACACATCAAATAACTGTTCAAGGTGTGCTTATCTTTGTCTGGACTATTGGAAACGTCACATGACTTGTGGGATAGGCGTGGAGGCCGCAAAGGAAGATCTTTCGACCGAACCAAATAGCATACCCCTTACCCGGTCAGGCCAAAAGCCCACGTGTTTAAAAAACTTCGATAGCGCGATGCAGAACTGTGGCGCTAATTATTTGTACCGCCAGAGAATTATGACCGGTTTTGAAGGTTTTTGGATAGAAGTTTATGTATTCATTACCGTCTTCGATTGGATTAGATTACGTCAAAACATGAACCAATCACTTATGCTGAAGAATAGATCCGAAGAACCTCAGATGCTGAGCAATAGACTAGCAGACCTTAAATAGTTAATATTTTCATTAGTAAGGAATTGATATAGTTATAGGGCCTGATTCACCACTTCCTGATAAAGTACCGCATAGACTATCCACAACTTATTTGATAGACTCCCCATACTGTATCTGTCAAGTTAAGTAGTGGATAGACTATCTGGCACTTATCAGAAAGTGATAAAACAAGTCCTTAATGTTTTGTCGAAACAATCCGCTAGATACTTTGTATACTTGTCCAAGTTTTTATCTTTGTTTTCATGGAATTAGACCAGTTATTAATGGTCTAATTTCACGAAAACTGGCTAATATCTAAAATGCATTGATTTGTAACTAAATCGGGATTGGTTCAGAATAAACTTACAGCGTTTGTATTCCGGTGAGCGCGTCAAATGTCCCATTCGGTATCGACCTTATGTTGTTGTCGTATAGAGACCTGAAATTAATACATTCGAGTTGGTTTAAAGTTTTTATAAAGAACAGATTTTATGAAGATAAAAAAGGCCTCTCGAAGGATCAAAACAAAAAAGGATATAAAGTTGTTACTATAATATTATCTATGCTACGTATTAATAGCTAGTCTTCATCAAAGTTAGAACACGCAAAATTAACTTGGCACTTGCTTACATTCAGTTTAATTAGAACGAGGTATCTAATTAACTTTCGCATGTTATAGGTACGGGATATACTCACAATAATTTCAGACTCTGGAGATCTCTGAAGGAGTCTTTCCGAACGCACGATATTTCATTGGAGTTGAGTAATCTGGAAATTAAATATTTATTTTAGCCAATAAAAGAGGTAAAGCAGTACCTACTACTTTACTTTGTTTTTTTTTTATTTTTTCTTGAAATTGGAGAGAAATAAAAAAAAAACTTACAACAACTGCAACGAAGTCAATCCATGGAAGATGCCCGATGGCAGATCCTTTATTTTATTTCCATACAACACTCTGGAAAAAAACAAGACGTACATAATTATAATAGCTAATTTACAAGGTACGTGAGTCATGAGGTCATGACATGTGCGGCTACATAATATTTAATCCATGCTAATATAAAAAAAGTGTATCTGTCTGTCTGTTACCTATTCACGCCTAAACCACTGAACCGATTTTACTTAAAAATTTGGCATGGAGATAGGATACTTTTTGTCCCAAAAAAATGTACGGTTCCCATGCTCTAAACGGGTTTTGGCGCAACGGAGTTGCAGGCGTCATCTAGTAAACAAAAGATTGTTAATTATTATACTCACAGCGAAGTCAAATGCGTCAGGCCGTTGAAGGCGTCTGCGGCTAACTTCACGATCTTGTTGTTTGACAGGTCGATACGCGCGACTCGCTTCACTGCGGAGAACGCGCCCGCGCCCACCTCGGTTATCTCGTTCTGTTCCAGGCGGCTGAAAAGAGATGGAGATAGATCAATTTGGGTATGTTGAAGAAAATCCCCATAGTAAATGCTTGTTTTGATAGAGAAGTTTAATGTCAAAAACGTATGGGACTTGACATAACCCGCCGCAAGCGCTATTACACTTAGCGAATAGCGATGCGTTATGTCAACATCTACCTATATATTTTTGACATAAAACTTCACTTTCGAAACTAGCGAATGCTTTGATGATGAACTTTCTTATGAGTGTGTGAACTCATTGTCGGCATGAGGCAAAGTTTTAGGATGGAGCAAGATCGCCCTGTTGCTTGCTATTTTTTCTCTTGACCTCTGAGGCGCCCTCTGGGCGTTGGCACCATGAGCGGCTGGCTAGTTAGCCCTATGGCCGGTCCCTGCGTTCTTACATCTCGGTGGCACGGTGGGGGATGGTGGTGGGCAGCTCCGTCAGCAGCTTCTCGCGGCAGTCCACGGTGCCGTCGGGCGAGCAGCGGCACGGCGGCGGGCAGCGCGGCTCCGCCGAGCATTCTGCTGTCACCGCAGTGTTCGGTCCTGGCGAGATCGGGCGAGATAGAATACAGTTAAACAGCTGAAGGTGAGACTGCACCAAGCGACACTAGACCACTCCGCTGCAGAGTAGTAACGCGACACTTCACGTTTAATAGAACTGACGTTTTTACGGCCATTCTCCGGGCAGCAAAATTTAAGTGTCCCGGGCTTGTATACTCTGTAATATTATCTTATTCAAGTATGCAATATTTTTAAACGGTAGATAGCATCCGTAACTTGCTACAAACTTAAACACAGGCTTCTAATTTAAGTAATTCAGACTAAATTAATTTAAGTCGTGTTCAAAAACCGTGTTTTTCTGATCACCGTAACGTGTCCCCACGCCAACTTGATCTCGAAACTTGCTTGTAATTTTTATAACGTACATATTTACTTTGATCTATTCATCTTTTTAAATGCTCATAAACATTGGTTATCGCATTGGAAAATATCGACTCAATAGGCCCAGCCTGTAAATAGTTATCATGAAATAATCGCTTGTCCTATCAAAAGTTCTAATTACCGTAACGCATTCTATTTTCGGGTACCCACCCAAAAATAACAGGATTTGGCACATTACAAGTGCACGAGTCACTTCTCCCTAGCGTGTGCCACGGCCCTTTAGCGGTCCCACGTCGTTAATGTTAGTGTGCCGCCGATGGAGTACGTGAGTATCTAACTACCATAGCTTTGGTTTCGAACTTTTCTAATTACCATTATTTTATTTTGCTACTTGATTTTTAAATTAGATTGTACGTTGATCATGTCAATCTATAAAGTAATTTGGTCTTCGTAATTTGCCGTAAGCTAGTTTTTTCAAACTGTGTCGGTTTTCAAAATTTTCAAGAAAATCTAACTTTTTCTAATTACCGTATACTAATTACCATATGTTCCTAATTACCGTTGTATGAAAAACTGATACGTACTTTTTTATCAATTGAAGTTTTCTCGCGGTTTTCGTACAATTCTATTATCATGAATGAGTCTTTAATAATACTAGCTTTTGCCCGCGCTTTGCCCGCGTTAAAAAGTATTATTATATACAATCTTTCATCTCCTATTTTATCCCCTTAGAGGTAGAATTTATCAAAACCCTTTCTTAGGGGATGCCTACGTCATAGTAGCTTTATGCATGGAAAGTATTAGCCCGATCAGTTTAAAATTGACAAAGATTCATAGCCCTTTGGGGGTAGAATTGATAAAAAAACTTTCTTAGCGGATGCCTACGTCATAACATCTACCTGCATGCCAAATTTTAGCCTGATCCGTCCAGTGGTTTGGGCTGCGCGTTGATACATCACTATGTCAGTTAGTCCCTTTGTGATATATATAATATTTAGATATCTATATGCTGAGTATTCATAAAATTATTATTTTTTTTTTGGATGGGAATAACCAGAGCAGAAATTAGAGAAAAGAAGGCTTGTTCCTTGGAAACGTCTAGTAAAAATTTGAAATTACCCAGTTTTATATCAGAAATCAAAGGAAAAAGTGAAAAAAAGGTATATATAAGAGAAAATACTGCTTATCAGCGAAATTCCAACAAAACGGCGGAAGAAAACTCAAAAAAGAAATGAGTTAAACTTTAGAGCTTATTACAAAAGACAAAAAGAAAAGAAAAAATGGAAAAAAATCGAGAAATAAGTGTTCATAAATATAGATGAACTTGTAAAATTACGAGAAAACAAAAATAAGTAAATTTCGAGCTGTAAAAGCTGTAAGCTACATTTGAGTTGCTATTCTGTCCAAAGAGATTTAGAATATAATTATTTTTAGGTTCGTCGTACCTGGATCTTAATAAATATCTACTGATTAAAACAATGTTTGTTGTTATTTTCTCATTTTTCAGATTTTATTTGAAAGTGTCTATTTTTTACTATTGGCAGGTTATGGTTATATAGGAGTTAGGACATCGTTAATTCTACCCCTTTTGTGACAATTATACATGTGCAACTTTTTAATCAGTGTTTTTGTATGATGTTTTAGATAGAATTATAATGCTTTCGACCAGACTGTATTTGTGGCAAAATCACATAGCAACGTATGGTCCGATATTTACAGAAATTCAGTACCTACACTCAACACCTCGATGATTGAGGATTGAAATTTATAGCTCTGTATATTAAATTGAATTAAAATATTATTGTATTTAATAAATCTAAGATAAATATAATTTAGGTAACATATTTAGAATATAAAATTTACGATAACAGTAATCTACAGAAACTTAAATAAAAAATAATACAATGATAAAAATTAGAATAAAAAAAACAAAAGGAAAAACTAAAGATCTTAATCAAAAAGGCCACCCCGCAGCGTACCATGCTCAAACGTCCCCATCACACTGGCCGCGTTACCGCGCTGAATGGCTAGGGAGACGTGTTGGGCCAGGTACGCCCCGGAGCGGGGATCGTTACCCGATTCCCGCAACCGACGTCCGAGCTGGCGAACGAAAGCTTTCGCTTCGTTACACCAGGTACCTCCTGTTTCATTTGTCTAATTACCGTACCCATAAAAATTTTAAGTCTTCTATACTTATTATAAAACAAATCACTTTTTTTCCCTCATGTCCCTTTGTTCCCTTTAATCTTTAAAACTACGCAACGGATTTTGATGATTCTTTCAGTGTTAGATAGTCCATTTATCGAGGAAGGCTATAGGCTATATTTCATCACGCTAAGACTAATAGGAGCGAAGAAATAGAGGAAAATGTGGAAAAAACGGGGAAAATTGTTTGAAAGGGCTAACTTGAACGCGCTAATCTCAGGAACTTACTGGTCCGATTTGAAAAATTCTTTCAGTATTAGATAGCCCACTTATTGAGGAAGTGGAAAAAATGGGGGAAATTAATTGAAAGGGCTTATCTCGCGAACTACTGGAGCAATTTTTATGTTATTTGGCACAGATAAGAAGTAGACCACGTGAAGGATCATAGGCTATCGATTTTAATCATTTTTTCAGTGGCTATATATTTTATACCCGTGCGACGCCGGGGCGGGTCGCTAGTATTATCTAAAAAACTATAATGAACTGTACCACGCCAAATTTATTATTGTATTGGTATCTTTCATTACTTTCATATTTTAATGAGTTTAAGTCAAATCAACAAAGAAAAAGAAATGGTAATGGTAATTAGGCAAATAATGCCAAACCAGAGAATGGCCGTTTACTTACCCTATACAAATATTTGCCGTGAGTGTGCAGTGAGTGTTAGGTTTGTCCTAGCTGGTAATCTAGGTTCCTTAAGTGCTTTTATTTAAAAATAATCGAATTACCGTTGCATATAAGTTCATGTGCCTCCAACTCTGTGAGGAGAGCACCACGTAGAGCCGCCGGTGCTTGACATCTGAAATAAAGTACAAATTAATGTATAAACTCTCACGTACCCACTCCGACCTTTTAAATAGGTTATTATTATCACGTGGTCGCACGGTTGCACACTTATCTTCCCTCAGATGCATGTTGCAAGCAAGGCATTGCAGCGCGACATCCATCAAGCCCCCTAACTGCCGAAACAATCTAGAATAGAATCAAATGGACCTCAATCGTTTTTTTTGTTTTTGGTACTCGGTACTCCTGACATCTACACTAGTGCACGGTGCGCTTAAATTATTGTAATTCAACAGAATCATAAAGCTCATTTGGTCCATGGACGTAGGAATGGGTCAATACTATGTCCATTTTGATTAAATCAAAATACTCATTAAATCAGAATTGTCAGCTTCCGAAGTAAGGTCTCGTACTATGCTTGTTCTTTTATACCTTGCACCAACCCCCAGTATCCCAGCAGCGCGGACAGCAGCGGCGAGGCGGGCGACGCGACAGTCGCACACGACGGGGTTGTCCGTCAGGCGCAGCGTGTGCAGTCGCGCGACCGACGCCGCCTCCAGTGACAAGTACGTCAGGTTGTTGTTGTTGAGCGTCCTGAAAAAATTATAAGCTGTTATCACAACAAATCACTTCTAGGCGATTGTTGGCCTTGCCAACCGCTTAACTGGTGACAACCAGTAAGCATGGATCTAGGTACCATCGAAGAAATTGAATTTATAGGCAGTTGACGGATCTACGTCATTTGGTCGGATTCTGTCAATTCAATAATAGTGGTGATCTGCCGGCTGGGTTCAACATGACACGGCCACATTACCCACGCCCGCGGCCATCTGCATATGAAAAATTTCTTCAGCTTACAACTTCTTAAAACAGTTTTGAAAATTTAAAGTTATGGGGCTGATTGTCGCAGCATCCACTCCGGCAGGAACATAAATTCAACTGGCGTTTGATATTGTACAACTTTTGTTGCACACCTGCCTCCTGCAGATCTCTTCCAGCTCGGAGGCATTTTGCTTACAAGCCCTATAGCTTGTGAGCAAAACGCCTTAAAATAAGAAATGCTACCAACTTACAGCACTTCAAGGCTCTTGAGGTGTTCCAGGGCCTTCTCGTCGATGCACTTGAGCTGGTTGCCGTCCAAGTGGAGGCTCTTCAGCGCCGTCAGACCGCGGAACGTCCGCCGGCTGATCGCCGTCAGCTCGTTCCGGCTGAGGTCCCTGCAAGATACATGGTACATGTGGCTTAAACTTATTCATGTAATACCTGGCAAGTGGATGGATGTCATATGTGGCTTAAACTTATCCATGTAGTAGCTGGCAAGTGGATACATGTTACATGTGGCTTAAAACTTATCATTGTAAGGTAAAACACAATTTTATTTTATTAGATCTTTAACGGTACGGTTTGGGTTTAATGGTTTTTAATGAAATTAGTTTTCTAAATAGGTTAGAAATTAATGCTTTTAGAAAGTCTACATGAGACCTACCACCGGTTCGGGAACTAACCGTTTTTTGATCATAATATTATGTGTTGGTAAGTCATAAGCACTCATAAGTCATTTGGAGGTAAGAAATTTGCATTAGGTAAGGTAAAAAAAAACAATTATAGGTATTTCAAGAGTTCATACTTATATTATAAAGTCCTTTTATTTTTAAACAAATACCAATGCCAATAATAGGATAACTGCCGATGATTGGGTCGTGAAAATTAAGTAAGTATTCCAAATATAATTATAACAAAAACGTTAGGTACTGCTTATCACCCATTCTATTGTTCTTAATCTTCTTTTTGCAAGCACTCAACAAGGAAAAGTATGACTGTACTACCAGTAGCAAAACAATAATCCCGACAGAGTATTTCGGCCAACGAAGTTTTGAGTGTACTTGTATATAGCCAGTCCTTACTAAAATATTCATACTATCACGTCCGTGTCTACTCCACAATTCGTTTCGTATGAATTATTAACTCGACAGAATTGTGTGGAATTCCTACGAAAGATTAATAGCTGCGGCAGTAATGATAATTATTTTATGAATTTTTGATAGAATAAGTGCTTTTCCGAAGGAATCAAAGCTTTTGGAAACTAATTTAAAAGTAAGACCGAGAATTAGTATAAAATTATAGGCATTGCAAAAATTTGTTATAAATGTTGGATATTTTTGGGTGCCATTAAATTAATAAACAAGATATAAATTATTTAAACAAAAGAAAAGATCATAATTATAATAATAATTGTAGAGAGGTCTACGAGGCCTACGGATTCGCCTACGGCGTAGCGGCTTGTAATTACAAAATTGTTGGCCAATTATTGAATCAATTGAATATAATTGATACAATAACTGGTCTTAGAACAATCTATAATTTTTTTATAATATTGTCGAATAAATTTATAAAAAGTTTTTTAATTAAAAAATATATTCACACAAATAACGCTGAAAACAATTATTAAGTTATTAATTTATTATTTATAATCAATTGAAAATAAATTTCAACTCGAAATTTTTTTGTAAATACTGAATAGATCCCCAATTAAAAAAAAAAACAATAAAAATAACAGCTAAAGAAACAGCCGAATCTTAAAACCGCCAATGGCGCCATTTCCCGCCACTCGATAACAAGATGGCGGACTATAATGGCCGATAATGCACCTTTTAACTTCTTTCGAAAAACAAAGGAACGGTTTTTTTATTCCTATTGGGGTTGCGAGTGTGAGAAGTTTTAATTTGAGTTCATAAGTTCGATAATAATGAAATTTGAAGCTGCCGGCAATTTTGTCGAGTTAGGGCCTGTTTCACCACTTTCTGATAAAGTACCGAATAGGCTATTCACAGCTTTTTTGACAGATTCTCCATGTTACTTACATACCTGTCAAGTTAAGTGGTGGATAGCTTATTCGGCACTTATCAGGAAGAGGTGAAACAGGCCCTAAGAGTCAATTCAGACTGCAACGTGACGCGTAGATGCATTTCTAAATTTGTATGGATTTGACAGATTCCCAAAAGGTCTCACGTAATTGAAATCTGTCAATTCAATACAAATTTAGAAATGCATAGATATACGCGTCGCCCATTGAGGTCTGAATTGACCCTTTGGTATGTAGATTGTAGAGACCAAAAACATTGTGGCACACAATTTAATAAGAATTTCTAGGCAATCCATACTTCCATACTATAGTCTTATAAATTCGCAAGTCTGTATGTTTTGTCTGTTACCTTTTCATGCCTAAGCCGCTGAACCGATTTAGCTGAAATTTGGTATAGATATAGTTTGAGCCCTAAGAAAGGACGTATACTAAGGATACTAGGAAAATGTACGGTTCCTTCGCAATAAATGAATTAATGCGCGATGAAGTTGCAAGAGTCATCTGGTGATTTTATGAATGTTAAATAAATAAACTTTACAAACCAAGATCTTTTAGTTCAGAGACCTAAATAACGAGACCTATTTAATGCACGAATAAAATATGTATTTTACATGCAGGGCGATATTTTTAAAGGTCTTTTCTATATTGTGTGTGAAAAATACTCAGTTCTAATTAGTGGGAACGTAAGAAACCTCGGCGAGGGTAAAAGCTCTTTTCATAACGAGGCGCTTAACAGCTTAGCCTATTTCTTGTGGTAAGGTTACACGGGCTACTTGAACATACTAATGGACGCTCGTACGACTCCGAAGTCCGACTATGTTCAGAGGAAATGCTAACAAACGATCGACTATTATTCATAAGACTTAGAAGTTTTATTTCTGTAAATTCCAAAATAATTCTTTTATCATAATTTTTAAATGTAAGGAGCTAGATTTTCTATAATTTAAAAATAAACAGCTGATCTTGTTGTGGTGTTAGTATAAGCGCTAGTCTAGAGAACCGCTGAACCGATTTCGTTCTTTTTAGTTGTGTTTGTTTAGGTCGGAGGAAAGTTCTTAAGAAAAAAAAACTTCATAAAATAGCGTGAAAAATTAGAAAATATTAAAACACTTTACCACGTACAGATTTGACAATTGAATCTTCATCGATATTATGCGACAACGGCTGTCAGGCCCGATGCGTCACAGCATTTCACTGCGTCAAAAAAAAAAAAAAAAAAGGCCCGCTAGTTTTACATATTATAATAAGTAGAATTTCTAGTCGGTTTCTCTCCCCCTTACCACCACTTAACCGCCCGCATCGCAAATGAGAGCTAATATTCAACATAGGGTACTCTAGAGGTAAATAGTAATTAATGCAAGTAATTAAGTCAGTAGACGCTAATGGCGCGCCGGAAACGCCGCCATCTTATGTCACGCCACTAAATGTCGGAAGGAAATTAATTTCTAGTGGTAGTCATAATTACCACATATTTGAGAAAGTTCAAAGTTCGCCAAAGGTTATTTTGTATCAAATAATATTTTTTGCTTTCCGATATAAATGGGTAATCAAAAAATATAATAAAATTTTATTAATAATTTTATAAAATAAAATTAATAACTATAACGATTTTTGTAAATCATAGTCTGTTTAAAAACACATTTATACGATGTAGTTGTTAAGCAGAGAATAAAACCGACGATTAAAGGCTTTTAGCGGCCAAAAAGCTTTACTTTGTAGGATCCTGCGAGACAAAACAGTAAAAGGTTTACTATCCAGCTCTCAACAGAAAGGCTTAAAGTACTTTTCATTGCGAAATAATACGCACAACTAGCTCGCCTTTCATTCCGATAATAGTATATTAAAACAAAGGACTTAAATCTATTATGGAAGCCTCAATTACAGCGGAGTAACGTGGCATACGTCCGCTCCGGAAGACTGTCAGACGTCGACTGAGCGGCACCGGATGCGCCGCCATCTTGACGCCGGAAACCAGCGGGCTTAACGAGTTGATACCGCTGAGTGAAATGGATTTCATAGACAAATTAGTTTTAAAATAAAAATAAAAAGGTTTAATGTATAAAATAAAAGATTGAGGAGTCTTCCAAAAAAATTTTAGATAAATAAAAATTGGGAATTTACTAAATATTCCAATGCGTAATAATTATTAGTAATTACTAATTACCAAATTAAAAAGTATTTTGGAAACAATAAGTAAGTTTTAAAATATTTCCCAACTCTAAAATATAGAAGCCAATTTAACGATTTCCTAACTGACAACTGTAGGGATGTGTTGATTTTATTTGGCATTAAAATCAACAAAAGACACTATAATAATTATTATTATATGTATTTCATTCTTAGTTAGACTATAAAGCACGAATGCACTTTTTGATACAAAAAATTCTCATGAAACTTTACGTTTCCAAATGGGGGGATCATCTTTTTCTCCTTTAGTTCAACCATTGCAATATAACTATGAAAATAATAGAAAAATGCCACCGAGACCTTTTATTACGATATCCACCATTTTGAGTGGCAGTTGTTTTTGAAATGGCGGGTTTAGGGATGTCAATTTGGCGGGAATAAAGCCGTTTTCACACTTCACACGTCGGATTAGTTTTGTGGTTATTTTTGTGGCTTTTCCGGCAGCGCTTAATATAAAGAATGCCGTAACTTAAAACTCGCGTCTTTCTGACAAAGCTTTAAAAATAAACCAAAATAGCTATGTCCGAATTCGATATTATTTTGGTCGGCAATTTCATTGTGTGGAAGTATTTTGATACAAGTACTACGCGCTAATGTTTGGTGATACTGATGGCAATCGCTTTCTATCTGGTCGTTTGTAAATTCGTCACATTAAAAACTTATGTTTTCACACATTTTAAATTGTACAGGCACTTAGGTTTTTTTTCTATTTAAATATTTTTTACCAAGAATATTATAATAGATATTATTATCAATGAAAATTATCAAATTAAGTACTCATAAAAGATTTAGAGATTTTATGTATATGCCTAAGCAATAAACGTAAGCTGTATTCAACAAAACGTAACCATCATAATATTTTATTAATATATTGTAATGGTGCGAAATAAGTCGTATTATGCCTATACCTGTTACCTACTAAGCGAAATCCGGTTTGTTCGTTTACCCGGGAATATAGATACTTGCCTAAATAGTGATTATAAAAAAAGGTTAACGCCACTTTGTCACTAATCGCGTACGAATTTTGCAATATCTTGTTTATTTTAATGCTACTTTAAAAGTAAAGCAGAGAAATTGAGTCAGGCCTCTTCAAAAAGTCTCCTATTTGGTAAAATTTGACTGTAAAACATAATTTCAGCGTCGTGTAGACCCGGCCTAATGACGCTTCAGCCCCCTTGCCCCCAGCTGTTTGTTTTTATGTCACTTGATACACAAGAAGCCTTTTCAGCGAACGACTTTTGGGGGGAAAAATTATGCTATTTTTTCTGATTAATTTGACATTTGGACGTTGTTACGCGGCTTAACTATTGTCAGGGGTCATTTTTCAAAACTTTTTGACATGTTTCCCGTATTACTTATTTTTGTAGGTACTCTTTAGTTGTTCCTACCTAAGCCTACCTACCTATAGCCCATACCCAATATAGTAAACACTGAAAAGTATACAAACAGTATTATAATATTTTGTTACTTATCAACACCGAATTTGATTATACAGAATATAACAAAACAAAGTGATAACACATTAGGGTGTGTATGAGCCCCGTGTATAGAGT